>JAQFVV010012502.1:3611379-4016379 GCA_028023455.1 Epiperipatus broadwayi | reverse complement strand
GGCAAAGATACCTGGAATATATATAAGGGACCTCAAACAACAAATAAACCATCTTTCCTACATGGATGATATAGTGGTGTTCCTGCCTTCTAAAAAGTCACTTCCTAAATTACAATCTATTCTTGAAAACTACACATTAACACATGCACTCAAATTTAACAGGGAAAAACAGCAATATGGAACATTTTCACTGGCCAGCCAATTGCATCTCTAACCAAAACCACACCACATAACTTTCTTGGAATTCCATTTCATCTCTCACTTAATGCCACAAGAAGCACAATACAGAATCAGTTACTGCCAGCTATAGAAAAATAATTAATTCACTATCCAAAGCTTATCTGTCAATTCATAGCAAAATTTCTCTAATCAACATGTTAATAGTCCCAAAAATTAATTATTATGCGCCAGTCATAAAATTCACCAACAGTTTTAAAAAAAAAATAAACTCTTTATCTATGAAGCTAATCTGGAATAAGAAAGCTACCTCCATTAGTATCAATAGCCTACAAAATCATACCAAATACAATGGCCTATCATTGCACTCAATAACAACCTTCTACTATCAAAAAGCCCATAACACTCTAGTAAAACTATCTACTAATTTTCCTATTTTCCAATCTTTCATAAAAATTCTACCCACTGATACCCCTCCACCAATAAAAAATAAATTCATAAATCAACTTGCCAAAATTAATACTAAATTCAACAAATTACACGGTAAATCATTTACAAAACTTAATTACTGGGAAGCACATTATTCTCTCAACAATGCAGACTCTCTCATAAATGCAAGCAGTATACTTAATGTCACAAACAAAACACTTATATCAAAATTTAAGTTTTGGTACCTTGAACCAAAATATCTGGACTTCATTATTAAAATCAACCTCAGTGCCCTACCAACCAATTCATTCCTGGCAACCAAAATGAAATTTGCCAACATAGACCCAACATGCTCTCTATGTCATAGAGAGGATGAAACCATGAATCATTTCATTCACACCTGTCCCACCTTGCAAACTTATAGAGACTTAATCTCCACAATCACTCGCAATTCAAAAACCACCCTTCAAACATTAATTGAAAACATTCCCCAAGGTTTTTTTTACCACAATTAGAATAACAATTTTTCTCCTGTTCACACTTTGGTTCCTCAGGTGTCATTTTGTTTTCAATCCCACCTCGCGCAAATACCAATCATTATTTATAGACAAATTAACCAAGATTAAAAATAGAGATAATCTAATAGCTCCCATAGATATAGTTACATCCACCTGGAGCCTAATTAAATTCCCAGATATAACTAAAAATCACAAGGACAGCAATAATTAATAACTCAAGAAAAATGAACTCATGTTTTCACCAGTCGGCTTCAGAACTGTACAAACTCCTGCCACATCAGGATTTTAGTGTCTATTACTGAACAATATTCCTCATAGAACTCTTAATGGAACTTCAATCTTTTTCAAGTCTACACATGTATTGCCAATAGTAATTGCAACATAATTGTAACAAAATTCATGCTAATAAAATAATTTTTAAAAGTAGTAGTAGTAGTAGTAGTAGTAGTAGCAGTAGCAGTAGCAGTAGCAGTAGCAGTAGCAGTAGCAGTAGCAGCAGCAGCAGCAGCAGCAGCAGCAGCAGCAGCAGCAGCAGCAGCAGCAGCAGCAGCAGCAGCAGCAGCAGCAGCAGCAGCAGCAGCAGCAGCAGCAGCAGCAGCAGCAGCAGCAGCAGCAGCAGCAGCAGCAGCAGCAGCAGCAGCAGCAGCAGCAGCAGCAGCAGCAGCAGCAGCAGCAGCAGCAGCAGCAGCAGCAGCAGCAGCAGCAGCAGCAGCAGCAGCAGCCGCAGCAGCAGCAGCAGCAGCAGCAGCAGCAGCAGCAGCAGCAGCAGCAGCAGCAGCAGCAGCAGCAGCAGCAGCAGCAGCAGCAGCAGCAGCAGCAGCAGCAGCAGCAGCAGCAGCAGCAGCAGCTGCTGCAGCTGCTGCTGCAGCAGAGCTGCTGCTGCTGCTGCAGCAGCTGCTGCAGCTGCTGGTCAGCAGCAGTCAGCAGCAGCAGCTGCAGCAGCAGCTGCAGCAGCAGCAGCAGCAGCAGTCAGCTGCAGTAGCAGCAGCAGCTAGCAGTAGCAGCAGCAGCAGCAGCTGCAGCAGCAGCAGCCAGGCAGCAGCAGCAGCAGCAGCAGCAGTCAGTCAGCAGCAGCAGCAGTAGCAGCATGCAGCAGCAGCAGCAGCAGCAGCAGCAGCAGCGCAGCAGCAGCAGCAGCAGTAGCAGCAGCAGCAGTAGCAGCAGCAGCAGTAGTAGTAGTAGTAGCAGCAGCAGCAGTAGCAGTAGCAGCGCAGTAGCAGTAGCAGTAGCAGTAGCAGCAGTAGCAGTAGCAGTAGCAGTAGCAGTAGCAGTAGCAGTAGCAGTAGCAGTAGCAGTAGTATATTGTTGATGAGCTGGTGAATAAGCAGTGCTAACTGGTGACTTTAACATGTCATATTCTGATTTCACTCGCAAATATTTACATCTCATAAATAAAAAACTCATGAGCGCAGAAGGCTTCTTCTCATCCAATGACATATCATTCTACACTCAAAAACATTCCACATTAATTGATCTCCTCTTCTACTCCCCTGACCTACATTACATAATAAAACCTTCATTATGTCCAGTTTCCTCTTCTGATCACATGGCACTCAATATACAACTACAAATAGATCTACATCTCCAGTCCACTCTCTCATTTAACAACACTACTAGATTGTTACTTAAATCCAGTGCTCCAGAGGCAATAATCTCTGAAATATATATATATTTTAATAAAATTAATATTTTGTCACTCGACCAAACAGAGGCATGGTTCACATTTATAAATGTCATCTCTTCCACAATTAAACATTACACCAATAGAAATCCATCTCCTACCTATCTAATGAAAAAATTAGACACTCTACACTTAAAACTTAAAAGCACACCCAGCAACTCAACCTCAATTAGCTCAATTTTATTGTTAAAACAGGAATATAAACAAACACAGATCACATTAGCAGAATATATTTCAATAAAAAAAGCCAAACTCTTTCTAAAAAACACACATAATTGGTCAAAAGGTTACATTCGCTGGGCCCTTGGCTACAGTTCAAAAAAGCTCACTCCATCCTCTATACTTTCAAACTCAAAAACCTTAACAGGGGAAAATATGACATTACAAATTTATAACCATTTCAAAGACAGATTTCAGAAAACATCATCACCTTGCTTGTCTCCATTCCACTTTGGCATCACAACAAATCATCATAACATATCCAGAAATGACATAGCTACAAAAATCCAAGCATATCCAAATAACTCTCACCCCGGAGTACATGCCATCCCCAAATTTATACTTCATCATCTGAACTACTTCACAACACCAATAATACTAAATATGATTACCTATCTCTCTAACCAGATCTACTCAATTGAGCAGCTCTACCCGGTCTCGCTAGTCCCCTTCCTCAAAAAGCCCATTCATCCTTCTCCACTAACCAACCTCAGACCAATATCCATGTCCCCTCTTATTATAAAAATTATTGAATCCATAATCAAGGACAAAATTCAGCCTTTAATTCTACCTAAAATTTCTACATACCAGTTTGCTAAAAAAAACAGCTCCATACCGGAAGCACTTGTCCTGTTTAAGACAATAATAGACGAAGTCAGACTAACCAAAAAAACTGGGCCAGTGGTGATTCAGCTTGACATTGAAGCAGCATTTGATTCAATTCCAATTCTGAAACTGCTGGAAGAAATCAGTAGCTACAACATTCCTATACCTCTAATGTACATACTAGCAAACCTACTTCACAATAGAGATATTCATATTACGCTCAATGGCAAGATGTCTCCAAGTTTCCTACCCCACACCTCCATCCCACAGGGATCCCCACTGAGTTCCCTACTTTTTATCACCTATATCAATCCATTACTTGCTGAAATAGAGGCAAAGATACCTGGAATATATATAAGGGACCTGAAACAACAAATAAACCATCTTTCTTACATGGATGATATAGTGGTGTTCCTGCCTTCTAAAAAGTCACTTCCTAAATTACAATCTATTCTTGAAAACTACACATTAACACATGCACTCAAATTTAACAGGGAAAAAACAGCAATATGGAACATTTTCACTGGCCAGCCAATTGCATCTCTAACCAAAACCACACCACATAACTTTCTTGGAATTCCATTTCATCTCTCACTTAATGCCACAAGAAGCACAATACAGAATCAGTTACTGCCAGCTATAGAAAAAATAATTAATTAACTATCCAAAGCTTATCTGTCAATTCATAGCAGAATTTCTCTAATCAACATGTTAATAGTCCCAAAAATTAATTATTATGCGCCAGTCATAAAATTCACCAAAAGTTTTAAAAAAAAAAAAATAAACTCTTTATCTATAAAGCTAATCTGGAATAAGAAAGCTACCTCCATTAGTATCAATAGCCTACAAAATCATACCAAATACAATGGCCTATCATTGCACTCAATAACAACCTTCTACTATCAAAAAGCCCATAACACTCTAGTAAAACTATCTACTAATTTTCCTATTTTCCAATCTTTCATAAAAATTCTACCCACTGATACCCCTCCACCAATAAAAAATAAATTCATAAATCAACTTGCCAAAATTAATACTAAATTCAACAAATTACACGGTAAATCATTTACAAAACTTAATTACTGGGAAGCACATTATTCTCTCAACAATGCAGACTCTCTCATAAATGCAAGCAGTATACTCAATGTCACAAACAAAACACTTATATCAAAATTTAAGTTTTGGTACCTTGAACCAAAATATCTGGACTTCATTATTAAAATCAACCTCAGTGCCCTACCAACCAATTCATTCCTGGCAACCAAAATGAAATTTGCCAACATAGACCCAACATCCTCTCTATGACATAGAGAGGATGAAACCATGAATCATTTCATTCACACCTGTCCCACCTTGCAAACTTATAGAGACTTAATCTCCACAATCACTCGCAATTCAAAAACCACCCTTCAAACATTAATTGAAAACATTCCCCAAGGTTTTTTTACCACAATTAGAATAACAATTTTTCTCCTGTTCACACTTTGGTTCCTCAGGTGTCATTTTGTTTTCAATCCCACCTCGCGCAAATACCAATCATTATTTATAGACAAATTAACCAAGATTAAAAATAGAGATAATCTAATAGCTCCCATAGATATAGTTACATCCACCTGGAGCCTAATTAAATTCCCAGATATAACTAAAAATCACAAGGACAGCAATAATTAATAACTCAAGAAAAATGAACTCATGTTTTCACCAGTCAGCTTCAGAACTGTACAAACTCCTGCCACATCAGGATTTTAGTGTCTATTACTGAACAATATTCCTCATAGAACTCTTAATGGAACTTCAATCTTTTTCAAGTCTACACATGTATTGCCAATAGTAATTGCAACATAATTGTAACAAAATTCATGCTAATAAAATAATTTTTAGAATCAGCAGCAGCAGGGGCAGCGCGCAGGCGGGGGGCGGGCGGGGGGGGGGGGGGGGCAGCAGCAGCAGCAGCAGCAGCAGCAGCAGCAGCAGCAGCAGCAGCAGCAGCAGCAGCAGCAGCAGCAGCAGCAGCAGCAGCAGCAGCAGCAGCAGCAGCAGCAGCAGCAGCAGCAGCAGCAGCAGCAGCAGCAGCAGCAGCAGCAGCAGCAGCAGCAGCAGCAGCAGCAGCAGCAGCAGCAGCAGCAGCAGCAGCAGCAGCAGCAGCAGCAGCAGCAGCAGCAGCAGCAGCAGCAGCAGCAGCAGCAGCAGCAGCAGCAGCAGCAGCAGCAGCAGCAGCAGCAGCAGCAGCAGCAGCAGCAGCAGCAGCAGCAGCAGCAGCAGCAGCAGCAGCAGCAGCAGCAGCAGCAGCAGCAGCAGCAGCAGCAGCAGCAGCAGCAGCAGCAGCGCAGCAGCAGAGCAGCAGCAGCAGCAGCAGCAGCAGCAGCAGCAGCAGCAGCAGCAGCAGCAGCAGCAGCAGCAGAGCAGCAGCAGCAGCAGCAGAGCAGCAGCAGCAGCAGAGCAGCAGCAGCAGCAGCAGCAGCAGCTGCAGCAGCGGTGGGGTGTGTGCTGTGCGTGTTGTTGCTGTTGCTGTGCTGTTGCTGTGCGCTGTGCTGTGGGGGTTGCGTGCTGTGGGGGCTGCGTTGGTTGCTGTTGCGTTGTTGGTGGTGTTGGGCTGTGCTGTGCTGTTGGTGTGCTGCTGTTGCGTTGTGTGGTGTGTGCTGGTGCTGTGTGTGCTGCTGGTGCTGTTGTGTGTGTGCTGTGCTGCTGTTGCTGTGCTGTTGCTGTTGCTGTTGTGTGGTGGGTGCTGCTGGTGGTGGTTGCGTTGCTGTGTTGTGTGCGTGGGCTGGTGGGGTGGTGTGTGTGTGCTGTGTTGTTGTTGTTGTTGCTGTTGCTGTGTGCTGTGTGTGTGCTGCTGTTGCTGTTGTGTTGCTGTTGCTGTGTGTTGTTGCTGCGCTGTTGTTGTTGTTGTGTGCGTGTGTGTGTGTTGCTGTTGTGCTGCTGGGTGTGGTGTGTGTGGTGGGTGGTGTGTGTGTGCTGTTGTGTTGTGTTGGTGGCTGTGTGTTGGGTTGCTGTGGGTGTGTGGGGGTGTGCTGTGGTTGTGTGTGTGGTTGGGGGCTGTGCGTTGGTGTGTTGCTGGTGGGTGTGGTGTGTGTGTGTGGTGGTGGCGGGGGGGGGGGTGCGGTGGCAGCAGCAGCAGCGCAGCAGCAGCAGCAGCAGCAGCAGCAGCAGCAGCAGCAGCAGCAGCAGCAGCAGCAGCAGCAGCAGCAGCAGCAGCAGCAGCAGCAGCAGCAGCAGCAGCAGCAGCAGCAGCAGCAGCAGCAGCAGCAGCAGCAGCAGCAGCAGCAGCAGCAGCAGCAGCAGCAGCAGCAGCAGCAGCAGCAGCAGCAGCAGCAGCAGCAGCAGCAGCAGCAGCAGCAGCAGCAGCAGCAGCAGCAGCAGCAGCAGCAGCAGCAGCAGCAGCAGCAGCAGCAGCAGCAGCAGCAGCAGCAGCAGCAGCAGCAGCAGCAGCAGCAGCAGCAGCAGCAGCAGCAGCAGCAGCAGCAGCAGCAGCAGCAGCAGCAGCAGCAGCAGCAGCAGCAGCAGCAGCAGCAGCAGCAGCAGCAGCAGCAGCAGCAGCAGCAGCAGCAGCAGCAGCAGCAGCAGCAGCAGCAGCAGCAGCAGCAGCAGCAGCAGCAGCAGCAGCAGCAGCAGCAGCAGCAGCAGCAGCAGCAGCAGCAGCAGCAGCAGCAGCAGCAGCAGCAGCAGCAGCAGTAGCAGCAGTAATAATAAATGTAACATAATCAAGGAAATAATAACTAAGTAATACGGAGCACCAACAAGGAAAAAACAAAAATAAATAAATAATAAAACAGGAAATAAAGCAAAAGAACAGAGCCCATCCCTATCCAGTAATAGCTTCAGTAACATCTATGCACCTAATAACTATTGAAATGCAACTGTCTATAATATTCTGAACACTATTTGATAATGAACAAATCTGTAACATTCAATTAAGACAATATAATATAAAGATGTTATCTTGATTATTGTAATAACAATTGTAACCTGTTCGTAACTGGAAAACTTGTAGCACATAATCTACTATGTAACCATTAATGTATTCTTTTGAGACAATAAAGGCCTTTTTGAAACCATCATCATCATCATCATAATAATAATAATAATACATAGCATTAGGGCAGCCACATTTGTTCTATATGTGTATTGATGCACCCGATGTACTTTCTTAATTGGCAACAACACCAGATGACACCCAGCTACATTTAGTTACAAACTGCTACACATTCGAAATAGAGATAAAATAATAACCAACCCCCACTTATATGCAGCAACATGGTCATTGTTAAAACAACCATCAATGCTGTGAATGCTGCAAAGAAAACTATCATACAACTAACATTCAAAGTGACATGCAGACAAAACTAAATAAGCTCCTCAAACTTTAGAACTCAGATTATTTTTGCTTTTTTAATTTTTATATTGTTATAGTCCATTAACCACAAAGTGTAAAGAAGAAGAAGAAAGAAAAAGAAGGAGGAGGAGGAAGAGGAAGAAGAAGAAGAAAGAAGAAGAAAAAGAAGAAAGAAGAAGAAAGAAGAAGAGGAGGAGGAGGAGGAGGGGGGAGAAGGAGGAGGAGGAGGAGGAGGAGGAGGAGGAGAGGAGGAAGGAGGAGGGAGGAGGAGGAGGAGGGAGGAGGAGAGGAGGGAAGAAGGAGGGGGGGAAGGGAAGAAGGGGAGGGAGGGGAGGAAGGAGAGGGAGGAGGAGGAGAAGAGAGGGAGAAGAAGAAGAAGAAGAAGAAGAAGAAGAAGAAGAGGAAGAAGAAGAAGAAGAAGAAGAAGAAGAAGAAGAAGAAGAAGAAGAAGAAGAAGAAGAAGAAGAAGAAGAAGAAGAAGAAGAAGAAGAAGAAGAAGAAGAGGAAGAAGAAGAAGAGGAGGAGGAGGAAGAGGAAGAAGAAGAAGAGGAGGAAGAAGAAGAAGAAGAAGAAGAAGAAGAAGAAGAAGAAGAAGAAGAAGAAGAAGAAGAAGAAGAAGAAGAAGAAGAAGAAGAAGAAGAAGAAGAAGAAGAAGAAGAAGAAGAAGAAGAAGAAGAAGAAGAAGAAGAAGAAGAAGAAGAAGAAGAAGAAGAAGAAGAAGAAGAAGAAGAAGAAGAAGAAGAAGAAGAAGAAGAAGAAGAAGAAGAAGAAGAAGAAGAAGAAGAAGAAGAAGAAGAAGAAGAAGAAGAAGAAGAAGAAGAAGAAGAAGAAGAAGAAGAAGAAGAAGAAGAAGAAGAAGAAGAAGAAGAAGAAGAAGAAGAAGAAGAAGAAGAAGAAGAAGAAGAAGAAGAAGAAGAAGAAGAAGAAGAAGAAGTATTTTGATAAAATAACATTTGCCTTTCAGTTTAGCTTAAATTTGGCTGGCATTTTTTATTTATATGTGTAAGGAAATTCTTCCATAAAGCTGGTAGTTTGATTTTTTTATCATGTTTGTTAATGCAAATAAAAATTCTGAAAAGATCTAATTGCATTTAAAACTACCATAAATGAAAAATGCCAGTCAAATTTAAGCCAAACTGATCAACAATGGTATATGATTTTTATCTTTAAAACAATGATGCAATTGTTATTTTACCAAGATGAGGGCAAATATTATTTGCTGAAATATCAGTTAATATTATTTCATTTTTATTTTATTTTACTAAATACACTTACTCAAACATTAGTATAATTTATAGAAAATTAATATTTAATTATTTATATATTGTTAAAATAGAATACTAATTTGTGAATAATTAACGGGAATATTAATGATTGAAATATTTTGTATTACCATACAAGAATGAGTGTGCATATATTATTTAATATAACTTACAATTTATGTATATCTGTAAACTATAACTTAAATCATGTTAAATCATTTATTTCTTTGTTGTTTTTCAATCTATGGAAATAATATCTGATATTTGGGAATAGTCAAAATCAGAATGATCTATTTATAATGTACAGTATTTCTAGGACCTTTCTTTTTTCTTACTTAATCAATAAATTTAGTAATTATTTGTTACTTCTAATTAATCAATAAATTTAACAATAATTATTTCAAGTTATTTCAGTGAAATTTTTAATAATAAAAGAAATGTAAGTATTAGGTATATTCTCTTTTTCATAGTTACCAGGATCATTGCAATCCCTAAGACTACATTAATGGTATATAAACATCTATATAATTCTCTTTAGAATTATTTAGATGGTATTTAGAGAATAATAATTACTTTTAAAGTCCACTCAATTTATAGGTTTTATGATGATAATTAATTTGTTGATGTCCAATACATTCATGGTATCTGATAGTCTTGATTAGTGATGATAATCGGCATTGATATAATGATTCCAGCTCTTTTGATATATGATTTCTTTTAGTCATTTTTTGCATTTATATTCATGGCAAGATATCTCTTTTATAATATTAAGTCCTAAGTTTGGCATTCGCTTGGTAATGATTAGCCTAAGATTTAATAGCAATCTCTTTTAAATATGATCACAAATGTTGACTGTTAATGATAATTGCTAATGCTATGTTTATTGTTTATATTGGCTTCTGATGCTAATTCTTTGTTCATTTACTGTGTTCAAATTCATTTATGGATGTTCATTTGCATCACCCCTTGCTACATTCTTCATTCCATATGATTCTAATAATACTTAAAAATGCCAGATTTAAACCTCACACTTGATTTAAATATATATGGCCCTATAGTAATGTACTTCATACTTTCTTAGATTACATAAATAATTTTAATAGTTTCTAAAACAGTAATCTATTTTCTTGATGTAGAAATTATTTACAGTAATAAAATTATAAAAATTAATATATATATAACAAACCAACTCAGCCATAACTATATACATTTTCATAAAAACTACCCTGAGACTTTAACGACTAATATCTCCTATAGACAATTTTTAAAAATTAGGAGAATTTGTAGTGATGAGAAATTTCTCCAAAAAAATAAGATAATATAATAAATGTACAAATATGAAATATCCTAAAGCATTGTTAGATAATGAAAAATAAACTCTTCAGAGGTTGAGAGAAAAGAACTTTTCTTAACTAGTTAAAAGTTCCATCAAGAGTTTTATGTTTTTTTCTCAGTGATTCATCAAAAAAGGGTACAAGTGCAGTTAAATAAGAGATTTACAAAGAATGATAAAAATGAAATTCAGGAGCAACATGGTGAAAGGGAAAGGATACATATGAAAAGGGAAAGGCCTGTAGAAAGGGTGTGTATTAACCATTAAAGATAAATGATTGTTACAATTAGGAATTATTTGTAAAGTCTAGAGTTTAAATATGAGTAACATTTTAGGAGTATAATATTGAGAACTCCAATTTGCGATGGATAAGTTGAGAATAGGAAAACATTTGGAGATAACAACATTGGAAATAATAAATTTAAATAAGGTGAGTCACTTGCAATTAAAATCATTAGGCCAAACTGTGGTTTACTTTGCAATAATACTTGGATAAAATCGTTTATAACAATAACGCTAAAACCGCTATGAGTAGCGTTTTTTTCCTTCTTGTGAATGAGAAAATCAATGTTGGCAAGTCTCCACAGCACCCTCATCCTAGCCCTCCCCCTCAAAAGAACCAGTATTTAGGTCTCTGGGCCCCCTCCCAACAACCAGGCTCTCTCATTCAATCAGAAAAGTTGAATGTAATGAAAATTTTAATTAAAAGGTACAATTAGGAATTATTTGTAAAGTCTAGAAATCAAATATGAATAGTGTTTTAGAAGTACAATAGTGGGAAATCCAATTTGCGGTAGATAAGTTGAGAAATAGGAAAACACTTGGAAATAACATAAAATACATACTAAATCAATCTACTGTTCAGTTCTTCCAAATGGCCTCGAATATCTTCCCAAGAGAGCAATCCTGAATACTTTGAAAAAATTATGGAATAACTATGGAGAACAAAAAAAAAATCCCAGCTTCAAAAGGTCTCTGCTGAAAACCATTCTAATCTATCAAGAAAATCACATGAATAGCAAAAGGCCAGCTCTATCAAAAACAACATTGGAAATAATAAAGTTAAATAAGATGAATCACTTGTAATTAGAATCATGAGGGCAAACTGCAACTTATTTTGCAATAATACATGGATAAAATCATTCATGACAATAACGTTAAAGAATCGCCATAAATGTTATTTTTTCTATCTTGTGAATGAAAAAAACCAACGTTAGTAACGATCACCTAGCACCCTCATCCTACTCCCTTCCCTCAAAAGATCTAGGACTTTGGCCCCTGGGGGTCCTCCTAACAACCGGACTCTCTCATTCATTCAACAAAATTAAGTGAAATGAAAATTTTCATTAAATGTAAAATCTCTGTAGAAGTCTTTTGTAATTTTAATGGCTGCCATATATTTACATAAGCGTTTTTATAAAAGTTGAAATTATTCTTACTTGTGATTACATTGTTGATATAGCTTGTATATGAAAAGAGAGCTAAGAAACTCCCCTTTTTAATAGGGATAGTTTTAGAGAAATTCAATTCCCTAATCTAGGAAAAAGGGAACGAAACAGGGAGCCAGAAACAGTGTTAACTGGAGTGTTTGGCTCCCTCAGTACAATGATTTACCAATGTACTGCAAAAATATTTTAATATATTAAATTCTACAGATTATCAAAAATCTATTTTTCCCAAAGCACCTAAAGTTATGCTTTGGATACAGAACACTTAAATATAGACATCAAAAATTTTACTACTAATTTTGTATAAGAAAAAGAATATTTTTCATGTGAAGATAAGAATGTCTTCCATGCAAACATTATTATTACAAACATAATTCAAGGTAATATTATTATCATTTTTAAATGGTATACATCCAATAATGTCAATTACAAAAGTGTAAACTTAATATATTTTAAAAAATATAACAGATATTTGAATTGTTATGTATGTGAATAGGCAAACAGTCTAAATATTACAATAATTACTCATTACTCTGACATTTTATATAAAAATGAAGACAGATCAGTATTTAAACACTTTAATTTGCCAAATCACTAAATTAATGATTTAAGAGTGATATTACAAAATAATTTTTCTTCAGCAAAAGAGAGAAAACAAAAAGCATTTTTATATATACACCTGGGTCTCTTTATGCAGTAGATACGTTCTGAAAAAATCCGCATAAAAAAAATTGCACAAAAATAGACTTAACTTACCTTGAAAAATTTGGAATATGTTCCGTAATTTTCAAAAATCACATAAAACCAAAGCAACAAGGTAAAATTACTTTAAAATTTGCATTAAAAAAAATAAGGACATAAAGTATGACTAATAAAAAATTTCAAATATTAACTATTCAATTTTATTCAAAACAATATGTTTTTATGTGTAATTTATTTTAAATTTTTTAATACATATTTTAATCATTATTGCTATTTGATAATATGCAGGTTTGTTTGTGTACTGTAAGAAATCAGATTAGTCACAAGAGGAAACACAAACAGCAGAATTAATGCCAACTTCAATCTCATGCTGTGTTAATGGTTTTCTGGTGACAATGTAACCGGTGATTAAACTTTGAGATGATTTTACTAATTGTTTATGAAGCTCGCGATGTCCAGACATACAACTATTTAGCTCTTGTTGGAATTTAAGAGCTCATTCATAATTTCTGTCATTAACAAGAAAATGATTTTCCAATTGATTAGAAAGTTGAAAACTTTCTCAAATCATTTTTGATGCGAAATGAACAGGTTCCACTTCTGTTTCCTTTTTTTTTTCTAACTCTTCTACGGTATCTAAATTTATTGCCAAACCTTTTCCAACAGGCATTCAAGTATGTAAAATTTAATGCATGTACATAAAATGGGGAAATCCTGATTTTAAGTGAAATATTAACTTCTTTATCGCATAAAAAACTGCATTAAAAGATTTTAAGAAGAAACATGAATTGCATAACTTCAAAATCATATTAAAAAAGTCCACATAAAAAGAGACCCAGGTGTATATAAATTTAGGACCTTATATCATATTGTTTGAACACGAACAGATATTATTACATCCTTGATTTATACAGTTACCTAATACACTATTTTTTATAAATTTTTATCAATTTTTGACTATTTTCTGTTAATTATTATTTATTATTTAATATGTTATCCAAAAATGTATTTTTCTTATATTTGAGATTGAATATAAATACAGTTATTTTTTATACATATATTTTAAATATTAATTACTGTCATTTATTTATATGATTTTTTATTTATAATTTTTATACTCATATTTTTTGCATTGATATATATATTGTATAATTTTTTTAATTAAGGAATTAGTTGTTTTTTTTTAATTAATTTAATTAACTATGAAGAAGTTTTATTTAAAGTTTTGATTAGAAAATAATTACAGTTTTTATGGAAAAAAATTAAGTAAGATATCTTCATTTTCAATAACTAACTATTTATAAAATTTTATTTATAGGTTTTATAAAGTTTTGACAAGCAAATAATTAAGTTTTGTTTTTTTTTTCTGAAAGAAAATAAACCAGATATTTATTACAATAGATTACAATTTATTTGTTAAACTTTATATACAAAAAACTATTCTTATCTATAATAATTTTTTGCTTTATTAGATATAGGAATTAATTTTTAATGTTTAATTTTTTTATATGAAGATTTAGCTATAGTTTTGGATGAAAACCAATCCTCTGGTTGAAATAATAAAACAGCTATGTGGATAAACAATTTTATTTTGTTTTTTTTATTTATATATAAACTTATTTACATATTCAATAATTGTAATTTACTTACAAGCTTATTAAAATTATTAAAAAGTATAATATTTCTTCAGGTATAGTATTCCTGTTCCATTAGTTGTGTTGCAATTTGGATATAAATTACTTCCATCATTGTAAACATAAATGCCTATACATTGATAAGTTAAATAATATATATGTTTAGGACCAATTGTTAAAACACTTAAAATTCCAAAATCGAATAGACCATAATTAAGACATATAAATAGAAAATCAGAATCTTTTTAATTATAATGTTCATATTTCCAGACCTCTGGTTCATCTGCCAAATAGAAGTTGTTTAGTAAAATATATGTATAGAAGAGAAGTTGCTCTGCAAAATTTTATAATGGATGATTACAATTTAGTAACAAAATTTCAGAGAACTGCACTGCAAATCTAAAAGATATGATTGATTAGATATATATTTAAAGTGTTAAATTATGACATTGTTTATTTATTTATTACTTCATCAGAAAAGAATTTATATACAAGGAAGGATTCAAAAATAACTGGAATTTTGTAATAAAAAAATTGTGTTTATTTTTAGATGTTGAAAATTAAATCCTTTCAAAGTATAGTCTATTTATTAAAATGCACTGGTCTAAATGTGATTTATACTTTCTGAAGTAATCCTGAAGCACTTGCAAAGTAATATCTTTTAACACCTCTGTTGTTTTTCTTCTTCACCAAGTCTGCAAAGAAAAAAAATAAGATATTTTTTCAATCGAGATAATAAAAAGAAGTCGCATGAAACAACATCAAGTGAATATGGCTGATGGATAAGCTGAAACATGCTAAATTTAATTAAAAATTGTTTCACACTCAGGGCTTTGTATGCTAGTATGCTGTCATGACAAAGCATGTAGTCTTCACTTTGCCACAAAAAGGGATGTTTAAATTTTACCGTGTCATGCAAAAGTAATGCTTGATTATTATGAATGAATTCTGAGTGACCCATGTCATTTACATCCCAAAAAAAAATCAGTACCGTCTTGGCATTGGACTTCATTCACCATGCTTTTTTAGAATGTAGTGAATTTGGCACTTCCATTAAACCATTCATAAACTTGTGTTTTTCCCAGAGCAACTTGCTTATAAGCTGTTTATGCATTATAGCCATCTCCCCTGTCATTTTCCCTAAAAGAACACAGAATTTCATGTTGTTTCAATTTTTCAACAACTACAAAAATCAGCAAATATGCGGAACAGTATTTTACAAAAATATATTCTTTATGGCATTCGATTTCACATAGTTATATCATTTGGTATGTTGATACAGAAAAGGTTCCAGTATGAGGTATCTAACTGTAGAAGCATGTACTACAAGAAATGTGCCTATCAGAGAATAATTAGTTATTTTTGGATCCCACTTTGTATAGGCTACAATACTTAAATAGTAATCCTATAATTTATGATTATTTATACCATAAAATAAACTACCTAAAAATATTTTTTCATTAGATTGTACTAATTATGCTTCAATTGTTTTGTTAGCATCATAAAGCAATTGCATTTAGAAAATTGATGACTTTATATATATATATATATATATCATGATGTGGATGTGTGTATATATATTGTGATAATCATTTCATGATAATAAAATTAATTATGAGGTTTGATCAAATTAACACTAAATACTGTTGATCACATGTTAATGGCACTGCCCCCAACAGCAAATTTATTACTGTGATATAATAGTCTATTTATCTTACTACTTGTTATCATCTTTTAATCCCATCATCAATATTTACAAACATTATACACTTTTTTACATAATTGTATTATCTCATTATATGATATAAAATTAGACAATATTATCTGAGCTATCAGTGCTCCAAGTGAAAGCTAAGTCTAGTCTCAATAAGTAGCATTCTCTAAAATCTTCACAAACACAGTTCAAAACCATTAATATGTTTCCTAACCATCAAACACTTTTAACATTTTACTTTAATAATCTTCGCTCACATGTTAATTATATTTCTGAACATAAAAATATTAATAAATAAATCAGATAAACAGAACATTATCTTTAATTTTTGCTTTTGAAAAAAAAAAATTATTAAAATCTGTTGAGAAAAATTTTGAATGTATACCTCCTTTGATTACACTACATAAAATGGATACAGTTTTAGAGAGATTTGAGGATAATAAAAGAATATGAGAACAAATAAATTATTAGATATAAAACATGATCACAGGAAAGAGAAATTATCACACTATCAAATCAGAATATGGTTATAATATTCAAAACACAAAATATGTCAAGACTAATAATGTCTTATTGTTTTCCTGAAGGTTTGTGATGATGATATTTTACATGTATTTATATATTGGACTATTTCCATCATCTAATATAAAGTTTTGAATGTCTTTAGAAAAAATTATTTAAATTTTCAAAGTACATTCAACTGTCAGTAATAACACACTCATAATAAACACACAACATTTTGAAATGTATAACTCTCCTGTTTTCTTCAGGTGTTGCTGGCCTGACCAGTGACAGTACTAGCATGGGAATCAAACCTGGATCCTTAAATTCTTGAATATTGAATTTTAAGGTAAAGCTCTAACAAGTTGAAGTCATTAAATATCACATGACCACCTCCTCTTATGCTTGTGTATAACTGTTGTTGTGGCAATGTATATAGTGAGATTTGCCTGTTTTAAGTTGAAATCATCCTGCCAAAGGCAACAGCCAGTAGAAATTTCATATTATCTATGAGGTTCCTCCTCATTTCTCCACTTTTTTTAAGAGCAAAGTTGATTAGTGATTTCCATATATTATGTGTAGTCACACTAGGTTGATTTATGAAGTTAATTCACCATTGTCGTGTGAGCAGCTTCTTTAATGTTTTTCTTGTATCTTTTTCTCTCTATTTGTATTTTCTCTATAGAATATATGTTCATTGGTATATACATGGTTTACTATCTTAGACACATCTGTTTTCTCTATTCTAATCATCAGTTCGTGCTCTTGCAATCACTTGACAATGGGCCAACTAATCTCATGGTATTTCGTAGATGCAGATTTTACTTTTCAACATTTCAATGTTATGCTTCGTCGATGTTAGGATTCCTCGAAGTGTCGCATGGCTCTGGAAAGCTGTTCTGATGTTATACTGATTGTAGATTTTTTCCTTAATTTATCTACTATTTTTGGTAAGTGTGAATACACTACAATACCAATAATTGTTTTTTTTTAATGGTTCTTTTTGTTATCTATTTAAGTTTTTCTTAATAATAGCTGATGGATAACCATTTTTCTCAAGAATTCATTCTATATAGGTTTTTTTCTTCTTCCAAATCACTGATTTCTAAACAAACTTATTTTGCTCTGTTTCATAATGATAGTGTAACTCCATGTTTTGTATTTCTGGTATGATTGGATGTATATACTAAGTACGTTTCTGTATGTGTGGGTTTTCTGTAAACTGTAGTTTTGATTTTGCCATGAGTGAGTTTTATCACAAGAATATCTAAGAAGGCCAATTTTTGTTCATTCTAATTCTATTGTGAATTTACACTGGAGAATGAAAAAAATACTTGACAAGCAATAAAAATTGAAATCAAACATAACCTATGATGAAAAAAAAGCAATTAAATCTCTCAAAGCATATAAAACTATATAATCATAATCTCTGCTGACAAAGGCAATGGAACAGTTATAATGGATACAACTGATTATGACAACAAAATACAAGAACTCCTTATAGCAGGCCAATATAGAAAAGTGGCAAAAAATCAAATAATTACAGAAACAAATTTACAATCATTACTCAGAAAGCATCGCAGGTACTTCAGTGATTTAGAAAAAAGTAAACTAACATCATATTTCAGCAAAATTCCTCATCTTTATGTTCCACCTAAAATCCATAAGGATCATGTTCCATTAAAACCAATTATTAGTTCTAGAAATTCACTTTGCCAAAATTTATCAAGATTTCACAAAGTTCTTAGTCCTTTGGCATATAAGACCAAGTCCTTTGTCAGGAATTCTAGACACTTTGTAGAATTAATCAATAACATGAAAATTGAAAGAACTGACATATTAGTAAGCTTTGATGTGGAAAGTTTATTCACAATGTTTACTGTAAGAAAAATATTAAATGGTGATAATAGTTTACAAACTAGAACAACTCTTCCTATTGATAGTATAGTGGAACTATTAACATTCTGCATAACAACAACCCACTTCCAACAGAATCAATGAATTGCTGTGGGATCATGATTGTCGCCCTTGATTAGCAATATTTTACATGGAAAAACTTAAACCAATAGCCATAAAAATTACTCCATATTCATCTAAAGTTTGGCTTTGCTATATTGATGATACATTTGTTGTATACCACATGGTGGAGTAATACTACAAACTTTCTGGAAATACACCAACCATATATTCCCTTCAATTAAATTCATAATAGAATCAGACAAGAACAAAAATTGACATTCTTAGATGTTCTTGTGACAAGATTCACTTATGATAAAACCAAAAGTACAGTTTACAGAAAACCCACACAAACAAAAAAAGTACTTAGCCTTTACATTTAATCACACCAAAAATACAAAATATGGGAATTATACTATCAATATTGAACAGAACAAAAAAAGTTTGTTCAGAAACCAGCGATTAGAAAAAAAGAAAAGATCTGTATAGAACAAATTCTTATGAAAAATGGTTATCCGTCAGCAAAGAACAAAAATGGTTATATGTCAGCTGTTATTAAGAAAACCTTAAATAAACAACAAAAAGAACCATTAAAAGAAGAAACAATCATTGGTATGTGTAGTGTAATCATATTTCATACTAAAAATGGCAGACAAATTAAGCAACATCTGCAATCAGTATCATATTAGAACAGTTTTTCAAAGCCATATCATACCACGAGGAATTCTAATGTCTACAAAGCCTAAACTTAAAATGCTGAAAAGCAAAACCTGCATCTATGAAATACCATGTCAATGTGGAAGAATGTATATTGGTGAGATCAGTTGCTCTATTGAAAAAAATTGCAAAAGTACAAACTGATGATTAGAATGGAGAAAATAAGATATGTCTAAAGTAGCACACTATGTATGTACCAATGAACATATATTCAATTGAGAAAATACAAAAATATTGGATAGAGAGAAAAAGCTACAAAGAAGAACATTAAAGAAGTTGCTCACATGACAATGGTGAATAACCCCATAAGTCAATCTAGTGTGACTATATATAATGTATGGAAATCACTAATCAACTTTGCTCTTAAGAAAAAGTGGAGAAATCAGAAGGAACTTCATAGACAAATATATGAAGTTTCTACTGACTGTTGCCTTTGGCAGGATGGCTGTTGGTTAGAGCATTACCTTTAAATTCAATATTCAAGAATCTAAGGGTCCATATTTGATCCCCATGCTAGTACTATCACTGATCAGACCAACAACATCTAAAAAAAAGAGAATAGTACCACTCAAAACATTGCGTGTACACTAACTAACCTGTGTGTGCTAATACTAACAGTTGAATGTACTTTGAAAATTTACATAAAGTTAAAGACATTCAATACTTTATATTAGATGATGCAATATATAAATACAACTATGTCAAAAATAATCAATGAATTTTAAATAAAATTTATAGTATTAAATAGTCCAACAAATATCAAAATCTAATAAATGTGCAAGGTGTTCCATTTTCACAAAAGATGTCCAATTTAAAAATGTTTAGTCAAAATATATTAAGTTCTATGCCTGAAATAAAAATAGAGATAACTGTGCAATGTGGTATTATGAACAAGTAATATTTGATTCTTGTTGATGATAGTTTTCTTAAAATAATTTATTGTGCATCTCAAATTTGAAACAAACAAAACAATATTTGTTATATGTTGCTATTCTTTATATAGCTGTAATCTTTATCAACACATTTTGTTTGAACATAACTGAGTCAATAAAATAATAATACTCATTAGACAATAATTTCATTAGAAAATCATACAGTAAATTTGTTTGTTTCTTTCATAAGCTATTGTAAAACAAGAATCTATTTTTTTCTTCAACTTTTTTTATAAGGTCTTAGAATTTAATAATTCTATTTTCTATGTCAATTTTTAAATAATTTCGTTTTTAATTACTAGTAAAATATTAAATAATTGAAATTATCTCTCTTGAGATAATTTTTATTACTTCTCTCTTTTACCAAAGACCAGAAAGCAGAATTAATACCAAAATGAAGATTTTAACTGATCACTTTGATTACAAAAGATTCACGTTCACCTGCAAATGCAGTTTATTTATCAATAAACATGCCAACTTATATTGTTTAGTACAAATGATAGAGTAGCATGCTCAAAAACTAAAGTCACACAAATCAATCATCACTTTGAGAAAATTTAAAAAAACCAACTCATTATGGCCAATTGGATGAAACTTTATTACTCTGCCCATCACTCTGGAACTCAAACATCACATGACTTCCAAAGAAACGATCTTAAATCATTTGTTTTCTATTTGGTGACAAGGCTAACTTAATCAAAGGCATCTATCAAAAACAATAAACAATAATTATGTGCTCTTCCCATCACTCTGGAACTCAAACATCACATGATCTTAAATCTTTTGTTTTTTATTTAGTGAAAAGGCTAATTTAATCAAAGGTATCTATCAAAAACAATAAACAATAATTATGTAATGAAACCTCTATAACAAAAGTTTAAAAAAATAGTCATCAGTTAAAAAACAAGTCTGCCTAATAACAAAAAAAAAAAAATGGGGCTACATTGACAGGAAATAATTTCAGAGAAAAAAAAAATAACAACAAAGAATTTTTAAAATGTTTTGTGTTTTAATTACGAACATAATTTTTATTCAGTTCTAATTTGCAGAAAATTTTTAAATTCTGAAATCAAGTGTTATATATAATAGGTGAAAATATTTAAAAACCACAAATATATTCAAATATTCAAGAAATCATTTTAAGAAAGTCTACATGATATAAATTATTATATATATATATATTGTACCATTTATTTATATGGTATAAATATATTGACATTCGGCAAGATATTTTTAAAAGCTAAGAAAAAAAAAGTAAATTTAGCAATCTTATTAAAAACAAACAATTACATTTTTTTAGTTTGTATAATCTATTTTTTTAAAACGTACAATGAAAGTAAATTTTTCGTCCATATTTTTTTTTTGTATCTAATTAAAAATAACGGTAAAAATTGGAAAGAACAAAAGACACAAATTACTAATCCAGATAAGCTAAAAAGATTATAAGTAGAAAAATCGTTTTAGGTAATTAAAGATGGCAGAATTATGCTAAAAAAAAAAAAAGGAATTTGTAACTTAAATTTAAGAGAGAGTGTACAAAATTATTATCTTATATGCTGATAAAAGAACAAAAGAAAATAGATGCGCAGAAGTTTCAAAAACTGGATCGAGGTATAAAAAGAAGAGGACAACTTCGATCTAGGTCTTTTCCTTTACCTTCTGATTCCGTGTCTTAAAGTTGGGAGTTTCCGCGAGCATAACCTGTGGCAATAATATACTTTTGCACAGGTATGCCACTTGTTGTACCGAGCTGTCACGTAAGCAGGGAAACGGAGCCATGTGAATACTGTTTTTTTTTTTCAATGAAAGAGTCACCACAACCGTACTTTTTTTCTCCAGCTATAGAATGAAACAATAATTGAAGATGCCAGCAGGGAAGACCAATGGAAATTCCTATGAGCTCGGGATCCCATAAATCTACACCAACTTACCGGTAAGTTAAGAGTAACTTTTCCCAATTGTGACATAAAGTTTGCAAACAATTCTTAAAAATAAGCTTAAAATAATCCCGATAAGGACTTTAAATTCTATTATTCAAGAGACTCTTCTTTACCAAAGAACTATAAACTGTTTTTTTTTAATCAATTGAATCCTATCTGGATTCGTATATGTGTTTTCCAATTTATTCCTAATTTGTCTTTAAACCTTTTAATTGTTAGAATAAAATATTTATTTCTAATAACTTTTCATTGTATGTTATTGATGATTATTATTAGATTTATTAATGTTAATTATTAAGATTTGAAAATATAATTTACCTTTGTCAATGCTGTACTAAAACACAATCCTCCGGAGATTCCAGATATATTTCGTTGTAACTAAATAAATAAAATGGCTTTGGCCAGTGGATTCCGATACAGAATCCTGGCGCCTTTCAAATAAATTAAAAACTGGCTTACTTGATCCCATTATTTTAGTAGTTACATTAATTGAAAGGGTATTGTGTGACCAGAAAAGATAATTGCATCCATTAAGTCTTACTGGATTTTTCTGATGAAAAAAATTTGATAGGACGTAATTTGCTCACCGAATACAGGTAGTTAACTCGTATAAAAACCCTTATAGAGCAGTGGCCGTTACAATATATATTTTCATAAGTAACAAATTTACATAAAAGATTTAGACTTACTAGTTGGACAAATTCATAAAGAACAAACTTCAGAATAAAAATGTTTATTTGTTAGACAGAAAATTCACAAACATTCAACATCAGCATCATCTGTTACAAGTCAAATATCCAAAAGATATTTTATCTCCTTCCATTTACTGTGAAATATAATCAGATCAATTTTTCCAATTGGAGCTACACAAACAAAGCCCAATTTGTAAACATGGTCAATGATAATTTCCCAAAGTAATAAATCACATGTTGTAATGTCAGTTATTTAAATCAAGGGTCAGCAAACTTTTTTATTGAAAGAACAGATAACAAATTTTATAAGTTTTCATTGGTCAATAAAAAAAAATACAAGACAATATGTAAATTAAAAAAGTCACAAACAATACATATAAAAATGTTAATTAAAAAAAATACATATTTTTATATTGGGTAGGACAAATATGCTGGCATTTTCTATTACCAATAATTCTTATATTCATATGTATAAAATTGTGTTTAAATTCATGTGTTCCAAATCCCTTTCTGGTATTTTTTTTTAATTTTTGTTTTTATTTAATTTCTTCTAGTGCTTTCTTATTTTGAGTTAACAAAAATTAAATTGGCACTAAATTTAATTACTAGAAGCAATATGATTAAATTACTTGAATGGATTAAAATTTATACAATTGTAAGAAAACTTATTTTTTAAAATATTTTCATAAAATTACAAAACAATTAAGAAGTTTATATTTTATTTTGATATTTTTTGTTGTCTGTACATGCAATTTTCAAAATTGCTCATAAAAAAATTCTTTCCATTATGTCCTTTATAAAATTTTCCATTCATTCAGTTGTAATCTATTTTTAATTTAAAAAGACATAAGTTATTCATCTTTTGGGGAAAAATAATATGATTTTTATATTTTTCTATACAAAAATGAAAAATTTGTTTCATTTGTGTTGGTATGTAGAGTTTTTTCAGTTTCATTTTGTGGTTGCCAAGATTAAATAAACAAAAAATAGGAATTTCTGTTTATTTGTTAATTATAACAAGACAGAAAAATGATATTTTACTATTTATTGATTGTAACAAAATAATTTCATATAGAGTAGTACATATCAAGAGCAGCAATTTGCTGACTCCTGATCTAAAGAGCCAGAAAACTGTTTTCAACCACTGCCATTACATAAGTTATGAATTTCACATCGAGAGGTTCACACATATGTACAGATCAATGTTGTGGAATGACATCTTGCTGGAAAATGATATTAGGTTGCATTTCTTTTAGTTGTAAATAAATAAAATTTTCCAGCCTATCAATATAGTTACAAAATTCACAATTTAACAAAAAAAAAAAAGTTGGGGTGATGATTGAGGGAGTCAAATCATATCATCATAAAGAAGATAAACATCACATATTAACTTGGGATTGTTTTAATGAGTTTTGCTGGATAATATGGATGTTTTCTGATTCTCAGATTCCCATGTTATATTTATTAACCATTTCAAAAACATAAGATAGTTTAGTCAAACATGATTTGTAATGAAATTTTATTATTTGGATTAACTTTATCTAGCAAAGTGGATGCAAATATCTTAAAACTAATTTCTGTTATCTTAGATGATTTTGTAGAAATTAAAACTGTATAAAAAACATTCAACTTCAACATTCATATGCATTTTATGCACAGTTGAATGAAGCAGCCAACAATTTCATCACACATTTGAGCTGACCATCTTTTTTTTTTTTTATTGTGCTCCTCATTTCTTATTTTCATAAATTTCTCAAATCTAATAAATATTGATTTTGATTTCTAAACTTTTGCTAAATCTATATATCAGTTTTAACAAACTACTCAATATATTATACTTTCTCCTATATGTTCATAGTAATTGCAAAAAAAAAAAATCAATTGTACTGTAATCATTATTTATAGATGCTAAAAAACATTTACAAGTTTCTCTTTGAAATAAAATGTTTTCGGTATTTTTATAACTCATGATTTAATTTTTATTGAATAAATAAGTTGTAATGATAATTTGTGTTCATGTTCTTAACATAAACTTTATTAAAATTAATACTAAACATGAATTAATCAATATAACAAAAATGTTAGAGAATGGAAATTTACATAATTGTTTAGAAAAAGATTTTTTAAATTTCTTTTTAAAAAAAATCTACAAAAATATGTAAAACTTGTTTAATTTATTAAGAAGAGGGAGAAGTGAGTAAATTATTCTAGAATAATAGGCCAATTTTTCATTATCTTTAATATAGCACAATTTGTTACAAAACAATAATATAAAAATAATTACATTATAACAATCACTTCTTTTTACATGTAATATTTCATATGAATCTTAAGAAGTAATTTATTCTTTGCAATATTTATATATAAATAAAATAGTTTTAATGTTAACATTTCAAAAAAATATTTAAAAAGTTCTATCTTGATGGAACAAAAAAGTATTACAATAAGATAAAAATGAAATATTTTTTTTTTACTTTTTGCGGTAAAAAAATAATAATAATAAAATAGTATCTTAAGATAACATGAAAAGCATCAGAAATAAAAGAACTAAATTAATAAGAATTTTTTAAAAAAATATTTATTTGTTATATCATTATAAAAATGAAAATCTTATATATTAGAGCCTCTGAAATTCAAAATTAAGCAATAATCTTAAAAATTAGATTCTTAAAAGGGCTGATCATCTTCTTCATTTATTTAAAAGTGAATTAAAATTACAATTTTATTAAGAAAAGACAATTTCTACATCATTAGATTAAAAATAATAAATTGTAAATCTTTTTTTTATTTCAATAAAAATAAAAAAAAAAAATTATTATTTAAAAAGATCTAAGTACCTAAAACTTACAACATATCACAATTTAATTATTTTTTTAATTATTATTAAAATATATTGTTCCAAAAAATATTTTTACTTATCTATTTCATTCCTTTAAAAAAAAAAAACATATTAAACTTATACAAAATGACAACTCTGATTTTAATCAAACATTTACACCACAAGCAATGTTCTAAGTTGTAGTTGATTATTAAAATTATTAAAAATTTTACCAACTGAACTTTTATTAATGTTTGATGTTTAAAGATCTAAGAGAATACTGTCTATTTATATAATACTCACACATATATAAAACAAATATTTCAAATAAAAATTATATAATTTTTTATATGTGTATATACAATTAGATATGTCTGACACTGATTACATACAAATCAGTGGATGCTTGATATTGGTATTGTTTAGGTGGATAAATTTATATACAGTATATACATAAGGTATTAAAAATAAATGTGTTATTTAGTTTTCAGTGAAATTTCCAAACTTTATCCCTCCTCTCTCTCATTTATTAGATTAGTTTAATAAAATAAATATATCATCAGTTGTAAATGCTTCATTGTAGTAAATTTACTGCAGAAGCAGAATAATATTTAAAACAAAAAACTTCCAAATTGCAGCAACATGCCTATTACATTTCAGCATTTCTGACACTTTTCTTGGTCTCACACATCAACATAAATATAGGACAAAATTATTATTTCTTTTCAGAAAATAATAAATTTGACTTCATTCAATAGATATTTTTGTCTACTACTGAAATAAATTTTAAATGTTCACATTTTGTTTCTGTAAATATTAAAAAAATGAAATCGCAATCAAAACAAAGATGTACACATCATCATTCTAGAAAGATTATTTTCAGTTTATAAATATATGATAAAATAATTATTACTTACCTGAAAATAATAAATTTGACTTCCATTGATAGATATTTTTGTTTAGTGAAATAAATTTTAAATGTTCACATTTTGTTTCTGTAAATATTAAAAAAAAAATTGCAATCAAAACAAAGACGTGCACGTCGATCGTTTCTAGAAAGATTATTTCCGTTCATAAAATCAACTAACTGTTTTTTAATTCTGATTATTTTTAACACATTGAAACAAATAATTATTTATTTCTCTTATAACCAGCGAATTATGCTTTAAAAGTTTAAATTTTTTGAATATTTATTGCTAAATTACGATTATTTTCTTACTCTAAATAATGTAGATTGATTACGTCAAAGTTACAATTTTTTAATTTGCTTGAGGCCATATTTACTTTAGCTGCTAATATAACATTATATTTTTGAAAAAAAGTATTTCAGATCAAAATAAGTTATTAATAATTTATATTTTTTGATATCTAATAAATATAGTGCAAATTATTTTTTTAAAAATATTTAAAACTGTAATAAATTTGCAAATAAACATGTTTTTGCATCACTGGAAACTGCAATGTCGTAAAATGCTGAACATTTTACAGACTTGGTAGCAGAAAATAGCTGAACATGTCAGGGTGGGGCTTAAATCTATTGTAAGAGCGGGAAATTGTAATTTCCTGCCTTTTAGGGCAGAATTTTCGAAAAAAAATTATTATACTAAAATATACTGTTTTACATGCATTTTAATGTACAATACTTATGAAAAAATTATTAGGGTGCAAACTAGCCAAAAGACGAAATAATTTGGTTCAACCGGTCGTAAAGAACTCCCTCGTGAATGTATTTTTTCAGCTGATTTTTTATTGTCATTGTTATTTTTACATTTCTAAAATCATGTGGCAAGTTTAACAACAGAAATTTTTATTATGTAAGTAATTATTTTTTTATAATAACATCAATAACTTCAAATTATGAGTTTAAAAATTATTTTAATAAAAAATAGCTTTTTTTAACTTTTGTCTTTTTTCTTTAACATATTTTGAAATTGTTGCCTTTAAAAAATTTGTGTGTTGTTAGTAATATATTTGAAAACAAAAAAAAAAATCTATGACAAGAGCAATAAATGTAAAAACCTAAATTATATTTTCTAAACATTATTATATAAAAGCATTTACAATTTTATTTCACATACAATATACATGCAATACTAATATGATTTTTTTAAAAAAAATTCTAATAGATAATATTCTAGATGATTAATAAATAACTATACGTTTAATCTAAATTAATGATAAAGTCTAAAAAACTGCTATTATGTTCAGCATGCATAGAAAAGACAATTGCAATAACTCATCTGCAAAATAATTTTGTCAATAAGGACATTATCAGACTATAGAAGAAAATATCAAAAAGGAGAAAAACATTAACACTATCAAAAATGTAATAGTGTGTTCCCAGAAAATAAACAAAAAGAGTTCTCATGGAGAAAGTAAATATTATCTTGACTACTTCTTAATTCAATTTACATATAAAAATATTTTTAATATAAACATTTATTTAATATATAAATATCATATAATTATTAAATGTTGTTTTGATAATGATAAAATAATAATAATAAGCATGCTATTGAAAAAGTATGCTGATAAAGATCGTCTCTTAGCAATAACTGTGACAATGAATTACACATTTGTGCAACCACATTTCCATTCTTTAATTGCATGAACAACAATTATAACTCCATTGCTTTTTGTTTGTTGTTTTGTTTTATAATATTTTATTCTTTGGCTTTAAATCTCTTTTTTTATTTTTCACTTATAAATGACTACTAATAATTAATTAATTTATTTTTTTACTTGCATTTAAAAAAAAAAAGTTTTAAGGCACTACATTTAATGAAATAATATCAACATAATTATTTAAAAAATAATTGTTAAAGTTAATTTATTATAAAATAAAAAAATATTAACCAATAAAAATTGATGAGCATTAATATTATTTTGAATATAGTTTTTTTTTTTAAATCTAAAATCCCTCAAAATTTAATATTCTTTCAACTGGATTCTAAAAGTTGGTGTTATATCACATTTTTCAAATATAATAATAAAGAATAATAAAAAATTATTAAATTATGATTTTGAAATTTCACTTACCTAATTTCAGATGCAGAAAATCACAAACTGCAATATACATTCACATAGCAATATATATTAAATTAAAAAAATACTAAGTATGTTTTTATTTCAGGAATATAATAATTTGCAAGATCCTTCTCTTCAAAATCTTTAAAATAACAAAACCAATTATATACAGCTGTGACGGCTTCATTTTTGTTGTTTTGTTTCTGTAAGAAATTTTGTCTTATAAATATTCACTTAACTATGCAGATGAGATATTCCCTTCATTCAATCTCAACATGAGGTTTAACTTCTGCAAAAAAAAAATCACACAGAAAAATTTGTTTTGGAGGTCATGTGATATTTGAATACTCGAGTGTGGTTTGAACACAATAGCTTTGTTCAATTTACCAAACTAATATTTATTTTTCACTCTACATAATATATTTAGGGTACAATCAAATTTTCTTACTATAATTCAAATTATTTATATTTTTAAAAATATAAAAACAAATTTAATATATTATTATTTATGATATTTCAAGATGATCAAAAACTAATCTCACACTTTCTATCCAACTGATTTATTTCTTTTTCAAAAGAATCTGTTGAGGCTATACAGATAAAGTAATTAAAGATTTTCCAGTTTTCTGTCTTAATCATGGTAAAGTGTACTAAAATTAAAAATTAATAATTTTCTACTTATTTAATTTAAAATTTTTGAACATTTTATTATCATTAAAACAGAAACCTTGAAAATTAGTTCATTATATTTATACTGTTTACAAGTTATATTTTGTATCATTCAATTAATTAGAATACTAATTTATTATGTGGAAAATTTATCTATGTGATGTCTGCTACATGAATTTATTTTCTTTATAAATAAATGGATAAATATAATTCATGACATCATTGTACATCAAACAGAGTAACAAAACAAAATATGAATAGTCTTATAAAATGATGAATAAATTTAATGATTTCATAATAGATAATAATACAATGATTTATCTAAAAGTTCATATACAGAAAAGTGGATTATATCTAATTTCTTTTAATTTTATAAATGTATAGATTTTATATTTTTTTAAAAAAAATAATGTGTTAATTAATTTTTTGTTATTGTTTTGTGAATGATTATAATATAAATAATTGCTAAATGTAGATAAAAATTATTGCCTTAATTTACTTTATTTTAATTTGCTTTTTGAAAATGTTAGACTTGTTTTTATAAATGCTGTTTGGTCTTTAGCCTTAAAACTAGTTATCTTTAATTATTATATTAAATTAGTTAGTCTTTTGAGTTTTAAAAATTTAAAGAAATATGTTTGTGTAAAAAAAAAAATACTAATTATAATCAATTTTTGGAAACATTGAGATTTGTTTGACTTTCATTTGAAAATTGAATTTTTGGTTTAAAAAGAGAATAAAATAATACAGCTTGTCCTATATATGAAATTTATAAGGATAAGCATACATATGATGTCAGTTATTGTTGTACATTGGTTTTAAAATGATGCTTAACTCAGACAACACTTTTAGATCAGTTTGTGAAGATGGCCTTCTCAGTATTGCCAACAACTATTTCATTAGAATTAGTAATTGATAATTAGAATTTTCAAATTGAAAGCTTCGGCCAAATATATATGAAGAATTATTATTAAACTACATGAAGAAAAAAAAATGGAAAAAAGCAAAATAATTATATAAATATCCTATAAATAAATTACAATTTGAAAACTTGGACTGGCAAATATTTCATTTAATTTTTTGATGTTTAGAAATCTGGATGAGACATTACAATGGTAGTATTATATGAACTAGTAAACAAAAAAAGAATAGAACAGTAAAGTTATACAATTTACCCAAGAAATGAAAATCATGGAAATTAAAAATGTTGTATTAAATAAGAAGAAAATAAATAAATAATGGTAATTACGTATTATACCTCTTGTGACATTTCATATACATATCAGTCCACCAATCAATTTGGGAATTACTGCCCATACTTGCGATGGCACAATGCCTTACCTTTCTCCAATGGGGGGAGGGGTGTTTGCAACAGCTGAATACCATATTAAAAACTAGAACCTATTAATCCCCCATACTAATACATAAACCTGAAAAACTAAATTTTTAACAATATGAAAAATATAAATTTGTACACAAAAATAATAAACATTATAATACTAAATAAAAACAGGTAGTTGTGAGTTTTTAATACACCATTCTGCAGTCCCAAATACACACACACATCATTGGACTAAAGATCTGGCATTCTTCATTGCAAACCCAGGCAGCAATTCCCAAATTAATTGGCAGACTGATATGTATGTGAAATGTCATAGTAGGTCTAATACATAAGTATCTAAATAAAAGATTAAACATTTAAAGGATATTAGAATTTATTGCTGATTTTGTATAATAATCCAAAGTCATGAAATGAAGTATTATAAAATTAAAATTGTTACATTAACAGGTACATAACTTTTTTTTTTAATGTATATATATATCATGTTTAAATACATTAAGATTTTAAAAAGGATCTAACACTTGATTTATTTATATTTAATTTTAAATTAATTGAACTGTTTTAAGGATTAAACCCAATTTTCTATTATAGTTAAAATTAAGTAAAGACAATTAAAATAATGTAAAGCAATGTAAATTAAAATTAATATTTAGTGTGTTATAATGGGAAAATACAATTAATCACAGTGGATTCTCAGTAGTGAGAAAAATTGTCAAATAGGAAATAAAAACTTTATAGTAATAAAAAAAAAAATTGCAAGTATTTCAAATATTGTTTTATGTAATGCAATATTATTGAAATTAATGTATAAATTTAAAATTGAGAATTTTTGTTTCTTTATTTAATAAATAATTTATTTTTTATTTTCATAATTAATTTATATATATATATAATTTAGGAACTGAAGAATCAATTTTAAATGATCTTCATTAAAACTAAAAATGTTATTCTGAAAGATTGTAATTTCAATTAAATTGTTTTCTTTTGTATTCAATTTATTAATTAAATAAGTCATTAACCAAAGACTGATCAGAAAAATAAATATGTTTTAAACAAGTCAACACATTTTTCAAACAACAAGTGACTTGTTTTCAATTCAAGCAAACACTAATTGTCATATGGGAGAACAAAAAGTATATAAAGAGATCAAAAAAAACAACTCCAGATAATTCTTATTTAATTCTCTTCATCTGAAGTTGAATCCACTGAAACAGAATTCAGTCATTAGTCACTTGTTTGAAAACAACAGAAGTATAACTTCTCCAAGAACTAGCAAAGCAACATTGAAAAACTATGTTATCACTATCATTTTTCAAATGCAGCCATGAAAAAATTATTCATCACTGGTTTAAATTATAAAATGTTTTGCTAATTGCCAATTTTAGTTGAGTCATCATTGCTTCTGGAAATGTACTTCCTAGTAAAAATATGAATATAGGGCTGTAAAATTTTATCTTTTTGCAAATGCTATGAGATCTGAAATCCAAAGTAATCTCCTCACCTCTATAAAAAAATACAATCAACTCATTATTTAAAGTATACTTATTCATGCATATGAAAGTATCTCTCATCAATATTTTGACCTTCTCAAAAACCTACTATATGTCTATCATCAAGTACACTATATCTTTCATCAAACAGATAAATTCACTATGCAGTAAATTGATTTGGATCAAGAAAATGTTATCAATTTGTACCAAATCAAGGCAAAAACATGCCAAACCCAATGGGCTCTCATTGAACTGCATTTCAGTATACTATCTTCAGAGAGCAATAAATGAGATCACCAAGTTTACAAACTTGTACCCTGAAATGCTCAGCTTTACAATGATTAAACCATCAGATACACCACCATCAATCAAAAATCCTTCCTTTAAAAAAGATTAATCACATCCATAGTTAAATACACTTCACCAAATCAAAAATTATTTGCAACAAAAATTAAATACTGGAATACATATGTAATAATGCATAAAAAATAATTAATTAACCTACTACAATCTAAACTTAAATTTACTAATAAACAAATAACTCAAAGATTTAAATTATATTTGTAGCCAAAATATTTGCATTTTTTAATTAAAATCAATCTTGAGACTCTTTCTACCAATGTCTTTCTAGCCAAATAAAGGGGTTTTTTTTGCAAATACAGACTCAATATGTTCTCTATATCACAAAAAAGACCTTAATAAATGTCCAGCATTACAAACATACCAAAACATAATAGTTTCAATTACTAGATCTTAAATCTTTCTTTCATTTATTTAATGAGCAGTATAAGTAAAGATCTTTTTCCTAACATACGAATAACTACATTTATACTTTTTACCCTATGTTTTCAAAGATGTTATTTTTGTTTTAATTAGATAACTCAGAAGCTTCAATCATTTTTCCATAACAAACTATCTAAAATAAAAAACAGAAAACAAGTACTCATTCAGTCTGACATTTTTTCAACTTAGTCAAACTGCCAACACCACTTTAATTGTTAATCCTTTAAAAAAATATCTTTATACTATATAATAGCTCACATAAAATGTTCTTTCTATAAACTCATATAGATATTTAACACTTTAGTTGGATTTTATACTTATTAAGTCTTCTCTTTAGTGCATGAAAACATATAATGTAATGTCCTGATCTTTGCATAACACATTTAAATTTCTATGATGTAATATAATATAACATTTAATTTGCAATAAAGTATGCTCTAAAACTAGGTCTGAAAAATGTCTTACAACTTATTCTTAACTATCTGTCTTACAGTATAAAGTATGATTCTGAATCAATAATCAGTTTACCAACGAAAAACCTTGGGGAAAATGAAAATCGACCACTTTCAACTTAATATAATATTGTGAAGAAAATTAAATCAACAACAGAATAAAATTTTAGCTAAACTATTAATCTATTATTATAAAGCGCTGAAAATTTTAAAATTATTCAAATGCATCCTAAATTTAAGTGATTCATTTAAGTTTTTTAAACTCTTAATGGTGGGTGAGTGCATGGAGATTTATAATATTTAAGAAATAGCGCATTATCGGAGGTTGACTTCTGTTTGAATAATTTCTAAACTACTAATATAAAAATACAGCTGAGAAAAATTCAAGAATTGGAAGAGAAACTTTCAAATAGAAAGAGTGATTTAAAAATATGTTAATTAAAATTAGAATGTGCATAGTAAAACAAGATAAAAAAGAATGAAATATTAAAGTCAATATAAAAGGAATACTCAATAGTGGAATTGATAAAATCTTCATTTCAAATTTATCATAATAAATTTTCTGATTTCCTTGAAGAAATTATAAAATTTTCATTTAAGGAGATATCTCAGTAAAGAGAATACTTATAAATAATTAATAAATGATTTCTTGCAATAAGTGCATATATTTTTGAACAGGTTAAAAAAAACTAAAATATAATATTAAATCCAACCAGAGATACATGCAAATAGGTGCATTATCTAAGGGTAATTTGTATACAGTATTTGGAAGTAAACTCCATACATCAGAGTAATTTAATATGTTTGTAGGTATTTTTATGTATTTCAAAATTTAGTCATTCTCACAATTTGTTACTTCATCAAATTGTTACATAGCATTAATTATGTCCATTCTTGGTTCAATTCTCAATCTAATTGCATATCATACAATTTACCTAAATATGTGATTGGGTCATCTAATGTACAAAAGAAGAATTCAAAATGATCCCAAATTGTGCTATAAGAATAACAAATCAGTTCTCTGAAACTAGAGCTGCCATTAAAGTTGTAAAAACATTTTTAACCCTAAATCAAATAAAACTGATTTGTGCTAACTAATATTATTTTTATGGTCAGTTTCAGAAAAATAAGCAATAAGTATTCGAAATCAAATAAAATGTTATAAAAACATATTTATAAACAACAAAACATAACACTTATATTAATTATATAAAAAGCCTTTTTCGGCAAATTTATTTTTTGCCCTTTTCAAACATGTCTTCCAAAAAATACTACGACTACATATACATAGCGACATCTATGTTAATACATGATAAGTAAAAAATAAAAGACAAAAGAATTAAAGAATTATACAATTAGTATAAACAATTCATATAGAACAGCTGAAACTGAATTGGACAGCCTATATTATCATATAACTTATACAACTCTACTATAATTTAAATCTTCATTTCGTAAAATGCATTCCAAACAATTATCCACATCAGTTATCTATCCATTCTTTTTTCATCAACCATTTATTATTCATTCCAATAGACGCCTTATATATATTCATACAATTAGTTTTATTATACATAATATAATTTGTTTCATATAATCTGCGTCTATTAACATCTTTTATATAATTTAAAGCCCTTATACTATCAGTACAATTAATTTTATGTCCAGTTTGCAAATAATGAACATATAATGCTGACTTATCATCTTTCCTATCGATAGCACCATTATGTTCCTTAGCTCTTTCGCTCAATTGCTTTGCTGTCTGCCCATAATAAACCATATTACAAAATTTACAAGTAATTTTATAAACCATTCCCCTTTTATATTGTATCTCGTCTATTAACCTATAATTAGTTATTAACTTATCTAAATTTCTACTATTGGCCCATCCCACATTAATATTTTCATCCAAATATTTTTTCCTTTTTTTACATAAAATTTTGTATACATTAGGTAAATATGAAATTTTAATCCATTTCTTCTTATCTTTATTATCATTTCTCTTATTTCTCTTTTTATAATTTCCTATAAAAATACTATTAATATGTCTTATCCCATATCCGCATTTTACATAATCTTGTTTAAATTTTTCTTTTTGCAATTTAGCAAAATTTCTATCAGTGTTAAATTTATCATTTTTATATTTAAAATTCTTTATTACATTCATCTTTTGTATCCATGGCTGCCTTGAATCAATTGGTATAATTTTTCTCAATTTATCATCTTTAACAAAATGCCTAATCACAATATTTCCATCTTGACTCAAAAACATCTCAATATCTAGATATCTAATCTCATTATCAATTTCCTTCATAGTAAAACGGATATTATCCGCATTATTATTAAACTTCCTAAATAATTTATGTACTATCCTTCTATTCCCTATTACTAAACTATCATCGACATATCTAACGTAATATATTACTTCTTTTTTAATTATACTTCTTGTTATAATATTGTTTTCCATATCATTAATAAAAACCGATGCCATTAACCCACTAATTGCACATCCCATTACCCATCCCTTATTTATTTCCCAAAATTGATTATTATATTTAAAAAACAAACTGTTATTTATCAAAATTAAACTTTCCTTTATTATATTAATAATGTTATCATCAGTAATGTGTAGCGATAATGCCTTTATTACTACATCGATACTTTTCAATCTAGGAATACTAGGATACATTGACTCTATATCCATCACAAAAATACTATGATTTCTATTTACTTTCAACTTATTCAATTCATCAATAATGGCCTCTGTATTTTTTATACAATACTGCCCATAACCAATCACATTAGCTATCCACCCGTTCAAATATTTACAAAATTTATTCAATATAAAATCACTAAAATTGAATAGTAATCTTAAAGGGTTACCTTCTTTATGTGTCTTAATCTTACCAAATATATATGGATTCTCATATGACCTAGGATATAAACAATTATACTTCCCATCATCAATAAATCTACAAATTTTCATCTTTTTTAATAAATTTACATATTTAGTCTTTATCATATTTGTAGGGTCTTTAGACAATCCAATATATCCCTCTTTTTTTTTACCAGATCTATTTTATCATGATAATCCCTATTATATATCACAACAAAACGACAACCTTTATCTTCTTTACATATTGTTAATTTATACACATTACATACATTCTTAATTTCATCTATTATTCTTCTGTAGTTATAATCTCTAACAGATATATCTAGATATTGAGATGTTTTTGAGTCAAGATGGAAATATTGTGATTAGGCATTTTGTTAAAGATGATAAATTGAGAAAAATTATACCAATTGATTCAAGGCAGCCATGGATACAAAAGATGAATGTAATAAAGAATTTTAAATATAAAAATGATAAATTTAACACTGATAGAAATTTTGCTAAATTGCAAAAAGAAAAATTTAAACAAGATTATGTAAAATGCGGATATGGGATAAGACATATTAATAGTATTTTTATAGGAAATTATAAAAAGAGAAATAAGAGAAATGATAATAAAGATAAGAAGAAATGGATTAAAATTTATATTTACTAATGTATAAAAATTTTATGTAAAAAAAGGAAAAAATATTTGGATGAAAATATTAATGTGGGATGGGCCAATAGTAGAAATTTAGATAAGTTAATAACTAATTATAGGTTAATAGACGAGATACAATATAAAAGGGGAATGGTTTATAAAATTACTTGTAAATTTTGTAATATGGTTTATTATGGGCAGACAGCAAAGCAATTGAGCGAAAGAGCTAAGGAACATAATGGTGCTATCGATAGGAAAGATGATAAGTCAGCATTATATGTTCATTATTTGCAAACTGGACATAAAATTAATTGTACTGATAGTATAAGGGCTTTAAATTATATAAAAGATGTTAATAGACGCAGATTATATGAAACAAATTATATTATGTATAATAAAACTAATTGTATGAATATATATAAGGCGTCTATTGGAATGAATAATAAATGGTTGATGAAAAAAGAATGGATAGATAACTGATGTAGATAATTGTTTGGAATGCATTTTACGAAATGAAGATTTAAATTATGGTAGAGTTGTATAAGTTATATGATAATATAGGCTGTCCAATTCAGTTTCAGCTGTTCTATATGAATTGTTTATACTAATTGTATAATTCTTTAATTCTTTTGTCTTTTATTTTTTACTTATCATGTATTAACATAGATGTCGCTATGTATATGTAGTCGTAGTATTTTTTGGAAGACATGTTTGAAAAGGGCAAAAAATAAATTTGCCGAAAAAGGCTTTTTATATAATTAATATAAGTGTTATGTTTTGTTGTTTATAAATATGTTTTTATAACATTTTATTTGATTTCGAAGGATTAGTACAACATAAAAAACGAAAAGGAAAAAGGTATTTTCCGTTTTCTTCTGTTTTTAAGTATTATTGCAATAAGTATTCTAGGGAAATATAACTAGTTCATCAATATTACTTTATGTGATCATAAATTTGGGTAATCAAATTATACAAATCAATGATGATAGGTGGCTCTGGCCATGACCCAGTTATCTAGATGAATTTAATTTGATAACTATGTGTAAACAGGGTTAGCATCAGTTTCCATTAGCCACACATTATTATAGCAATGTAGGGCCATGTGCAATGAATATTAATATTTGCATCTATTGATCATCATCATTTAGCATTGTGCTTAAACTAAGTTTGGGGAGTCTGGTACAATATGCAACCTTTATTTTTATTTTTCTTTAATTACAATTTTCTAAATAGTTTTTATGAAAAGGTATATCAATTATGATAATAAATATTACATTTAAATATCATTAGTTATGTTCCATTTAATTTTGCCATTATTAAACCTTAAATAATAATATAGAGGTTAAACTAATGAAATCAAGATTATTATTTGGATCCCATCAATATTCTGATAATTATTCCAAACTTTAGTTAAAATATATTTATATGATATTCATAGGTAATTGTAAACAGCTAACTTATTATTGATTATTGTTATTGAGCTCCAAAATCTTAATAATTCCTGTGATTACTGTGGTGTCATAATTTTTACACTCAGTTTAGAGTGGGATACTGTTTCAGTATGTGTTTGGATGCATGATTGGCTGCCTTTCACATATTCCAAACACAGTTCACACTGTTTGCGAATAGAAAATAAAATAAAGCTGGTAATAATATTTATGAAAAATAATAATAATAATAATTTAACAGCTTTACTGCCTGGAAATTCATAAATTAAGTTTGAGTGCAAATTGAAATCAAGGACCTTATGATCTAGATTCTGATATTCTGCTATTGCACTTAACCATGCAAAAGACTTAAAAGTAATAATAAGGCATTAACATCACTCTATTTGGGAGTTCAAACTGAATATACCATTATAATATATATATAAACATAAGATTGCATAAATATATGAATTATTATAAATAAGCAAAGATCAGTACTTTTAAATTAAAACTAAAATAATTTAAATAGCTAAATTAGTTTAATTAGATTTTCAGTTAATAAACTATACAATACATTTTGAGTTATTTAGAACTATATATCAATTATTTAGCATTATATGAATAGGTATTTTAATGATATAAAAACATGTGGTTCAAATATTGAATGCTAAAATAAAATGGTTTTAAAAGAGAGTCAAACAACAAAAAACTACAAGTGATAAAAATCAAGAGTTTCTATTTATTTCAATTTGCTTTAAAAGTAATAGCTTAACATATTTATATAAAATAATGACTTTTAAAATCAAAATTGTTTTCTAAACAGATACTGACATTTCACATTAATTTTAAAGTGAAGGATCTCTGCCTATTAAATTTCTATTCATATAAATAATATTCTCAAGTTAATGAAAGATGAGTAACTCAATAATCTCTTTTCACAATCTGGAACAAAAAATTAAGAGTTAAAAATTTCAAAGAATTAAAAATTCTTTATCTCTTCTATTGATTTCTAATTAAATCAAAGAAGTAATTATTTTGCAAGTGGATAAATTATATAAATTATCAATTTTCATCTTAAATATTATTATAAATTTTGTTAATAATTAGAAAATTATTCACCATACTTGTTTATGTATATAATTTATTTAAATAATTGCACTGCAAAAAATGATGCTATTTTAATCAATAAAGACAAAATATCTGTCCCATTAATTATATACTTGAAGCAATAATAACATATATAATCATATCTCTGTGTATTGCAAACATTTAAATTTTTGTCAAGGCATATCCCAGAAAGAAAAAGAAATTAGGAAAACAATTGGCCCAATACAATACTATCAATCAATTTATGTGTCCTATCATGATAATTGCCAAATGTAACACTTCTCAAGGGAATTAAATCAACACATATTCTCACATAATATGTATATCTCAGTAAAGTTTTTTTTAAAAAGCTCATATTTATTTTCGAGCAGCAGTTTATCAACAATTGATCACATTATCTTTATGCCAATCTTTGACCAAAATGCTAAAGTTACTATCATAGCAATATTTTTCACTGACCATAATATAGTTGAAATAAGTTTAACCCCAATTATAATTTTTTTAAAAAAAAGAATAAATTTCACTACATATATTAATAAAAAAAATATTTAATTCATAATTGCATACTGATATGTCAAAAATTATTATTAATGACTTTAACTTAAAAGTGTCAACAAACATACATTTAATAAGCAAATTTATAAGATTTTTACAGTCCATCAATCAAATCATTTATGAAAGATCATCAAACCATATTCCATCAAATCATGTAAAATATTTTATGAAAGAAATCTCAGATATGTTAAAAAAGATTCCTTTATCAATTAATAATAATAATAAAATTAATACACCAACAAAGTCACTACAACATTGTTTAATAAGATATGCAGATACTTAAAATCAGAAATATAATCGACTCATCTAATAAATAATACCATATAATTAATTAAATACATCCAGTCAAGATCATATTACCTAAGAGGAATTGGAATTCACACACTAAAAAAATAAGATGGTAATATCTACTTGGAAGTCAGGTCGACCGTGCAATTTGGAAATATATCAAATGTCTATACTCCGATAATAACCTATCATCACAGAAATGGTTGTAACAGATTTATTTAACTAATCTTTGATTTCTCCTAAAACTGTGATTGAATAAATAGACAAATTAAAATCTGTAATAACCTTAAGATTTTCAAATATATCTTATTTATATAAATTCCTAAAATATCTGATAATTAATCACTTGACAAATTTTTTTAACTCATGAACAATAGAGTATTTGGATAGAACAGTTATTAAAATATATATATATTACTTATAATGTGAAAAAGCCTCATATCATTATTCCACTTATGATTCAATTAAGAATCTATGGTTGAAGACTTACATATTAAAATATTTGCTAGAAGATTGTTAAATAAACTCTGATTCTTTAAATAATAAACTACTGCCTGTTCATTATCCTATCTCTAGAGAAAGAAACCATTATGTCATACTGATATATCATGAGATTGCAACACGTGAAACAAAATTGCCTGCCAGATGTGATTGCACTACAGATTGAATTTTAATATGCTTTTGACCTTGTTAATCTTAATTATCTAGCTAAATAGATATCTTATATTGTTCAGGAAAATCCAACTCTTATATGTGGACTAATAAATTATATATAAAAAGGATCAATAGCACCAAAAAACATAAAACTCTCATCAATTTTTCAGATTACAAAAAGCAATGCCCCAAAATTTCTTCTTTCCCTTGTTTTATTTACTATCTACATTGTTTCACTCTTAAAAGAGATCAGTGATCTTATTTCTGCCATATTTGGCCCACATCTAGGGGAAAAAATATATATACCTGCCTCTGTTGATGATAATTACGAGAGGAATCTCTACCATTTTTATTATTGAAAAATGCTTAAAAAATTTTTCAAAAATAACTGAGTCAATTATATTAGAAGCAAATCTTCAGCACGGCAAATATTGACAGGAAGAAATATTTTATTAATATTTTCAGTTGATCCAATGAATTAAATTTCTTGATATTCCAATATGCATTAATTTAATAATAAATTAATCACTATTAAATTTTTGACTGATTCATATAGGTATCAAATTTCTGTATGATGTGTTTTCTACTAAAACATTTCTCAACAAGACTCATAGATAGTCCATTGACACAAATTGAAAATTATCTGAATCAGACAAAGAAACTTTTCTACATATTATTGACTACAGTCCCTTTTTCAATAATTTAAAATCAACTTTAATCCTCTTCAATAACCCATTAAGCAAAATTTTGGTATCAAATTTTTTGATAGCTGACAAAAAGACATAAGATCGTGTTATCACTTTTGAGATTTATAGGCTATTAAAATTTAAAGTAATTTTGCAAAGCTAATTTATTATTCTGTTCAATAGTTCCATGAATAACAAAACATTGTAGAGATTTAAAATATCTACCAAAAAACTTATAATATAGTCATAGAGATTATTTAATTCATGGGATCCACTATGATCTAAGTGAAATATAGATCCACAACCACACTATCAATAATAAAGGTCTGTTTCTTATATAACAATAAATTTAAATATTTATGCTGAAAGTCATATAAGAAGAATTAGAAAAATATATTCATGTCTTTTTTATGTGTAACATGTCAAGCTTTGATTTTAAATATGGATCAAATTTTTTTATTTGCTATGTACAAATTATTATATATAGTAAAATAATTTTTAAAACAATTTAGTGAGTATATAAATAAGCATTTATATGAATAGCTCTAAGAGAAGAAAAAAAAGCATATATATATATGTTTAACTTCGTTACAATGTTAAAATTGTATTATATATTAGAGTAACAAAATTATTCATGTTACTGCAGTGGAATATATTTATATATTCTCTAGAACACAATTCTAAACCTAAGACCTGTACAATTTCTGACTTAAATTTCTCTAAACATACAGAGATTATATGAATTTTCATAAAATTTTAGCAATAATTAAATATATCTTTCAACAATTTTACTTCTATTACATTATATGTATGAATGTGTCTAATATAGAATTTCAAAAAATTATTCGTTAAGTAGTATTATTTCTGAAAATTAAAAATTAATTAATTATATATTTTATAAGATATGGTTCTTTTGATTATTGATATTTTAAACAACCAATTCTGACAAATTATGTGAATCACATCATTGCTTAGTCTTTTGAAGAGACTTGAATACAATTTTGTAACTCATGATGCTACAAGTGCTTAGGTAAAAAATTCAAGATACTTAAATTGTTTTTCAATTTTCAGAAAACTTGGTTAAAAACAGCTTCCTGAAAGTCTGCTTTGCTAACTCATCCCTTAATTACTGGTAACAAACGATTCAGCTCTACTTCATGAATACTATATATATTTTTTTTTATAAGTCCAAACTGTTTTTTAAAAACATATAGAGCACCATTATTAAATTCCCAAATATTAAAATAACAATCCTCATCTTTTTCATCCTCTAGTTTCTGAAATGTCATTTCATTTTCAATCTTGCATCTGAGAAATTTCACTTTTTTAATTAAATAAAAATCAGAGACCAGGCTTGGGCACAGTTGGCCTTTCAGAGCCTGATCTGATTATCTGCCTTATTGTAATTAAGACAAACTCACGAATTGATGCGCTTCCCCCCACACCCACACACACACTTTAAAATTACTTTTATAAAACTTGTTTAATTTTCAAGAGTAGATGCTAATACTTAAGGGCTTTTATATATGCAACTGTTTTAAAAATTATAAAATCCTAGGTATGTTAATATTTTCTTTATTTGATCATATATAGGGTATATGCGCACAGACTTTCACACAACCCAACCATTCTCCATTCTATCTCATAACACTGATACACTTGAACACATATATGTCAAAAAGATAAATAATCACCAATATATGTATTTCATGCTAAACCAGCAATCATCAGTTGGTCAAGATTATCATCTCTACACATATATGCAATAAGTGCTCAGATATATATTAAGATAGCCAATCCTCATACTTTAATGGACAGGCTTCAATCCACTCCATACTCCAACTCTTCAACTCTCCATCCAATTGAAAATCTGATGATGGAATACTCAAAGGCCACACAGGTATATAATAAGCCTGTATTTCAGTTTATTTAATCATGTAAACATGTACTAATTATCTCAAACAATTTTATGAAGTATAATTACTCTTTATAAAATATTTTATTTGAATTTAATCCAATAGTTAATCTTCAATAATCAATTAATAAAAATTTCAAGAAATATTATTAGAAACTTAAATAAATTGGTTATTCATTATTATAATCATGAAATCTTATTTAATTATGGCTATTTTATATCACTTTAAATTTAAAGCAATAAAAAAAAGAGAGGGAGGGAACAAAAAAAATCTTAATTCCTTTTTTCAAATATAACAAGATTTTCAGCAAGTTAAAAAAAAAAAAAAAAAACCTTAAAAAAAATTATAATAATACATAAAAATAACATTAAAAAAAAAACTTTCAAGAAAGTCAATGAATAAATTTTCTTTATATCATAAAAAAATATTTTGCAAAAAAAAAAAAAAAATAAATATAGAAAAAAAAATTGGAAATAAAACTTTTCTTATCTACTTTTTTTTATATTTCATATATTTTAACTATAGAATGTATTTATATTTCCCATAATAATTAAATGAAAAATTAATCTAGCTAACATTTTGACTTAAACTAATTTAAATCAATTTAAATGAAATTTCAAAAAACATTTAACAAGCAGTTATATAAAATTATCCAATATTAATAAAAAATAAATAATATATAAGAATACAATGACAATAATATGACACAAAAGACGAACAATATACAAACAAATAAACAAAAAAAAAAAAAAAGTAAATAGAAATCTTGCAAACAAACCACAGTCACTGCTGCCACCTAGAACAGGAAAAAAACAGCAGATATGATGGCCTACTTCCAAAAAATGGAACCTTTTCTGCTTCTGCTTTTACCACAGGGGAAGGTGCACCCATAAACACCAGGGAAAGGGCATCAAAGAAGCTGGAGTGTGGTGCCACTGCTAGGATGAGTGCTTCTTTAGGTGTGGCCTGCTTGCCTTTGACTGAAACCCAGTGGAAGCCACTCACCATGAACAACATCCGCATTGAGAGCACCACAGCCGGCTTCAGCATGCTAAATAAGGTAAAAACTACACTCAGAACAAGAAAAAAAACTTTATGATTAGATAAAAACTTGAAGAGAAAACAGCATGCTTAAAAACAATATTAAACAAATCATTAAAATTATAATTCATTGCAATGAAATAATTCAATAGAGCTTATATATATATATATATATTCACACATACTTACATATTCTGGTTATATGAGAAAATAAAATTTCACGACTTAGACAATTATTTTAAAGTAATGAAACAAATATGTAACAGTATTTACTTTATCAGAAAAAAAAAAGAATTTGAATCTCAGTTTTGTATTTTATATATGATCATCAGATGCACAATCACTAAAAAATTTGATTAGAAAAATTATGTGAAACAATTTAGGATGTTATTGATGTTTTTGCATAAAGTCCTGGTTTATTTTGTACTCATTTCTGAGCAATCTGGTTTCAGTGTTTCTATAATTTCCATATACTTTAAGGCAATTAATTTCTTAAATATTTGAAAGAGATCAAATAACTTTTAAGATAGATTTCATTATATCTGTAAATAGCTGTATAAACTATTATAATCATCTATGAACTCAGTGTGGATGATTACACAATCTTGTTCAAATTCAGTTATTCTAAAACAGATTACCTCTTGTATAAATAAATATATTACAATAGTATCCAAAGTCTTCAAAAAAAATTCTTTCTTACCATGTTTTTAAATTAATACTTAGTATAAAAGTTTTATTACTCTACTCAAAATTATAAAAACAATATTTATTTTTTTAAATACTAAAGAAACAATGAATCTTTATAGCAGTGATTAGTATATCCAACCTGCCATATTCATAATAATCTAAACTGAATGATTTTTCAGATTACAAACTAGTTAGTATTTTTTATTCAGATACCCATCCAATAATGATCAGTTAAATAGGCATCTAGCTAGTTTTAGCCAAACAATAAGGATCCCAGATTAATCTGGTTTGGTCAAGTATGCTGACTGTAAAAAAAAAAATAAAAATACAAAAATGTCTATAATATAAAGTGATCTTCATTATTGATGGGGAAGTGCAGTAGTATTATGTTACTTTTACCTTAATAAAGACATTGCAAAAACAGTTGATCTGATCCTTCTCCCTCATTTCTTCTAAACATATAGTGGGAGAAAAAAAACTAAAAAATCAAAATAAAAAAAGTTATAAATATGCAAACATTAACAATAATTCCCTTACAAATGAACAGCATTTTAAAAAATAAAAATTGAAGTACACTAATAAATTTTAATCATATCCATTTACTATATCAGTAAAATCAATAGTTAAAATTAAAAAAGGCACAAGATGTAATCAAGATTGTATCCACTAATAAATGGAGTTGCAAATTTTTAAAAGATCAATGTAAATTATTTATCCTTCATTTCATGGATTTATTTATATTGTAATTGCCATCATCTATTTATAATTCCAAAAAAAAAAAAAAAAACCTTAAAAAGCCTATAATTAGATTAATAAAAATTTCAAAGTACTATTTTCAATAAGTTCATTATCTAACAGAATGACAAACTGTCACTAATGAGAACTCATAACATTAGTAAAGGAAAAAAAATATCAAATTTGAAAAAGCAAAATAAGCCCTAGCAATTTTTTAGAATTGATATTCTAATTTTAAAATATGATGAACTTTTCTTAAACCACAGTAATTAAAAATATCTGTGCTTAAACACTATTCTAAGAAAAGCTATTATCGAATGCGTACTTATTGAAGTTTAGCACTTTCGAGGGTAAAGTGTGTCTTCATATTCATAGCATTGATATGTTTGTGAAGTCAGTGTATATCTATATATAAGCTGTGAATTTATTTAAATGTGTAAATTATATTGTTCATTTCTATCTTTCTCAATCACCAAACACAATGAGCCACATATTCAAGCCCATAGCTACGAACATAGCATGTGTCGAGAGAAACGACTCCAACTGCAAGATCAAAGAAGCCTGGCATATAGCTAATAACACCAATGCAATAAATAAGAAGGAATCCTGCTTCCCCTTGTCTAAGAAATGGACCATATAATTTACATATATTGAAATAAATTCAGACTAAATAAAGATTTACCCTTAATTATGAACATATCAATGCTATGAATATGAGGACACACTTCACTCTCAAAAGCACTAAGGTTCAATAAGTACACATTCAATAATATATTTTCTTAGAATAGTGTTTATTTTAATAACTGATATTCTAATAATACTTTAAAAAACAAACTATACAATAATCCCTCCAATATCCATTATTACCATATTCACAATATCAATTATCTATAATTGAAAAAAATATTAAATAAAAAATAAAATAGAAATTAGTTTTAAAATTTTAATTTTCTAAATTTTAATTTTTTAATTTCCAGTGCAACCACTAGACATTACAAGTAAATGGCTAAAGAAATCTTTCTCATCAAGGTTTTAATTTTCTATTTTACTCTAAAATAAGTTTATTTAAAGAATATATGTATATAAGGTTATTTACAAAGTTGACATATTTCATTAAAACAATAATAACTGATAGAGAATCAGCATTTGATCACTAAAAACAAACTTAAATTTTTTAACTGAATTTGTCATTACTAAAAAAAAAAATTATTTTATCAACCTAATTAATACAATCAATTAACTTCTTTTTCATCTCAAAAAAAAGCAAGCAAATATAAAGAATGTTACTATTTATTTCTATTTCTATACTGTTTTTATTTTACAAAAAAAATAAAAGAAGATACATTAATAATTTTATTATTAAATTTATCCACTTTTTATTTTTTGGAATGTATTTTTTAATAAGTTACATTATAACTATATTTGAATATTTTATATCATGTTGCAATGTGTGTTAATAATGATATTATATATAGTTTATTATTATCCATGATAATATTCACAACAGGCCTTGGAACCATATGTCACAGATATAGAAAGTTCTATTGTATTACAAATTGTAAAAATTAAAAACAAGAATTATCAAAATAATTTCAAAATAATCAAATGTTTAGAAAGTTCATGTAAAAAAGGGGAAATATCCAGTAAGAAAAAGTTAAGATTGTCAATAGTTCACAAAATAATATATATATAATAATTTTTAAAAACCACTTTCATTTAATTTAGTGACTAATACACTAAAAAGCAAAAAAAAAAAAATTTTCTTGAACAATAGTTTTAGTTGTTATATGGAAATTGAGCATGGGTGTTCATAAATTAACTGTAATCATTGAAATAATTGATTGATGTTCCATACTTTTATTTAAAAGTTTCATATAAGAATCAAAATTTTGGTTCAAGAAATTTTTGTTGTTGTTGTTGTTTAGTGCAATAGTTATCAAATTAAATAAAAGTTTTTTAATATTATATATGTATTATTTTTTAGTTTTTACTGTTTTGGTAAAATACTTTATGTAAAATCATTTAAAATTGATTACAAGATTTTTGTTTTTATAAAGACAGCTTTTTAAAAAAGCATGTTATATACATAAATAATTAAAGGAAATTAAAATTTCATCCTTCATGTCTTTTTCTTTTTTCCTAATTTTAATTAATTGTAAATACCAATAAATTTTCTTCAATATTTTGTTGTTTTTTTAATGCATTAATCATCAAATTAAGTAAAAAAGTTTTATATATTTTTGTTAAGAAGCCTATCCCTATATTACTTCAATTTTTCAAAATAATTTATCATAAACAAAACAACTATTCATATTCAAATTTTTAAAAAATAACAATCTAAAAAAGTCACCATCTTTCCAGTAGTTGAATTTTTTTTTTTTTTTTAATGTGGCTAAAAGTCATATGCAAGTCAAATTAATGATTGTGCCATCTATTAAACATGACTCAAAATTTACTGAACTGATTCAAATGCAGTTTAAATGTGGCCCACCAAAACTATTCAGCTGAATGGTCCTGAAATATTGCACTGTCATTGATATGAAAATATACAAAATTTGAAAAAATCCATTCAGTAGGATAAAAACCAGTTATAAGATTTAATCAAAACAAAAAAAGGGAGAAAAATAAAATTAATTTAGAAAGATAAAAAAAGTAAGTACTATAAAATATTTATTAAGTAAATTTTGGAAAATGAAAAAGCATAAAAAGGCACTGAAAATAATAATTCTAAACTTAATATAAAAAAATCATATAATGACATTCAAAGAAATTGTGAAAAATAGTGATGAAAAAAAACATTATAAAAACTATCTTATCCAAACTATCAAATTTAAATTGGTGCCATTTTATAATATCATTTTTGTATTATGTTGAAAACAATTTCAAACATTACTGGTATGTAAAAATAGAGAAGTAAAAAAAAAAAAAATTTTTAAAATAATATTATTATTCTATTTGTATTCTATAAGTAAGCAATACTATCTATTTTTTATAATATGCATATACACTTTACTCCTTGCATATCAATAGTTTTTGTATAAGAATGTGCCAGTGATTATTATTTTTGATTAATCTTTTCACAAAAATTTCTTAATTTGTTTTGCAAAATATCTATAATTTTCTAAGACTATTAGTGTTATAGTATATTACTGTCATGAAAGTAATGTCATCTTAAATGACATAAAAATGATGACATTTACTCAAAGGGGGAAAGGAAATATTGTATAAAATTAAGCATTTTGTAATCTGCAATAAAATTTCTGACACACTAAAGGCAAAAAAGGTTTTCATTACAAACATAAACAACCTCTGCAAAAAAAAAAAAATACAAATTTTATTCAGCATGTACTAAAATCAAATCTTTCACCAAATACAGAATTAAAGGGCATTAAAAATAAATTGAAAATATGTAGAGCATCTAAAATATAATTTATTTACTTATTTATTTAACATTTCCCTAACTGAAATTCTTATTTACCCCAACCCAAAAATGACTGTGATTATAAGTATAAATATTGGCAAAAAAAAAAAAAATGTATTCATTTACATTGCTGAAATTATAATAAGCAAGTACATATCATATTTTTTACTCTATCTTTTATTTAATTAGACTGCATTTTCATTTTTTTTTAAATGGCAATTATTGACTTTTAAATTTATTTATTTTTTTAACCAACAACACTGCAAAAAATTTCCATATTTTATTTAATAAATAGCATTGATAATATAACATAAAGTCTACCAAAAATAAATTAGAAAATATATATTATTTATTTTTGTAAATATTTCATTTTAATTTAATGAATTATGATTTAATGTAATATCAATCCTGTTCGAAGCAAATTCAAAATAGTGACCATAAAATGTAAAATTATAATATGATAAAAAAAAATCACAGCAATTAACATGTGTTTTTATTTATTATTTACTTAACAGATTAGTATTACAATTTGAATGAAGTAATTTAAATTCTAACTTTAAAAAAGGGAAAATAATTATGATAAAGATATAAATAATAATTATCTATCAGTCACTTTCACAAAACTGATTCTATCTGGTTTTATTCTCTATTTTTGGTGAATGGAATCTTGCTTCTGAGATGTGATTTTGAAATAATAAACATAACAGTACTGATGTTCTATGTAATTAAATGCCAACAATAGGAACTCTTTTAAAATCAGGTATAACTGACATCCTTTTCTTACAGACTTCTTTAAACGTCAAACTTACTGTCAGATATTACATCTTTTTCAGGTTCTATATAATTTTTTTTTTTTTAAATTATTATGTTAGCATGTCTTTGTGCTATAAATCAATCAAAAAATAGTGTCCAATTTTCAATTTTATATTTTTTAGTTTATTTATAGTAACAATTTAAATTATAAAATCATATTATAAGCTATAATATCATTACCATTTTTTACATTTTAAAACATTTGCAATTGTTTTTTGACTATTATATTAGTATAATAAAGTTGCAATATGCACTGTATCAATATTCACTATTTTAATCATATGCTATCCAAAAAAAATTGTAAATAAAAATGTTAAAATTCATAATATGACAGTAGCCATTTTTGTGCTTCAAAAAGCTATATGTCACAATGTTTATAATGTTTTTTCACATTACAATGAAAACACATATTTTCTTCTTTCCTTTTTTATTCTATTCAAATTTTGATGTGGTATAATATTGTATAATAAAACATTTTTAAGCATAAAGTTAAGTTTTACATAATTTGAGAAAATAAAATGTTTTCTAAGTGTAAATTTAAGTTTTTATGAAATTTAAAAAAATCTGTAAAGTATCTTTTTTAGTGATAAAATGAAAGTTTTCAATTTAGTAGTGGTAGAAAAAAAAACCTGTAAAATGTTTTTGTATTGCATTAGAAATCTTAAAAGTTTAAAGAGTTTAACAAACAATCTGCCAATATTTAACAAGAAATAAGAGTGGCTGTATAGATTCCAAAATTTATATGGATTTAAAAATATCTAAATGACTAGAAAGGCCATAATGTCTGATAATGAGACTGCTATTATGTTTCCAAAGAAAAAAAAACTATTAAAGAAAAAAGATATCAATTAGAGCATGTTTAATTCCGATGAAAATCTGATATTTCACAATTCACATTATTTTTTAAAAAATAAAGATATGGCACAAAAAGATTTTTATTATTTTCCTTTTTTGAGTGAATGTGAATGAATGCTCACACAATAAATATGTATGTAAACATGCTAATCTCAATTTTTTATTAGTATTTTTTTTTACCATGAACTTAATATATACAAACTATATATAAAAGTATCTGTGTTATAATATATATGTGTGTGTGTGTTTCTATGTGTTAAAAAGTATTAACCACTTGCAATTCTGTAAACAATATATATAATATGATCACCATTTCGTACACTTAAAACAAGCTGTTAGAAAAGTAGCTAACTCTCCACCCAGTAGTACCTTCAATGCAAGCCTTAGTAATCAATGGATACAAGAAGGTCCTGGACGCATAGCCTTATAGTTAACTAAATAGATAAAAGGTTGCTGCTGGAGAGTTACATTAGATCCTAAGATCTAGATACAGTGCTCTCAGATCTGATGAACACCACAAGCTAGAAACTAGTTTGGGGATATTGGATAAGTAGGTGCTAGATAGAGATTTTATGCACAAACCTTCTTACATCCATTGATTACTAAGACTTAAACTTGATGGCACTATTTTAAGGAGAGTTTGCTACTATTTAAATAATATGTATTAAAGTTAATAATGCTCAAGATTAGATAGATTATTGAATTAGTATTATTTAAGTGTTGATTGTTATCATGTGTATTCTATTACAATCAAAGCTTATCAACACAATATGAATTATTATACATGATGTACAATGTACACAAGGGACATTTGGAAAAATATAACAAATATTGTGGCTCCACTATAACTAAATTTTAAACATTGCACATGAAATATATAATTATGACATATTTCAAATGAAAGTTTTAAATTCACATTTTACTTTTTATTTATATCACAGTCTGTAGCATATTTTTTTAAATCACAATTACAATTTTCTTAAAAGAGTGACAAAAAAATATTTAACAAAAATCAATTCCACTCTTTCTATTCCTGATTAAAATGTAAAATAACAGTAAAAATGTTTAATAAAAATGTATCAATAGATATGTATATTACTAATTGACTCAATTGTCTTAATAATAAGGAAAAAGAAGAAAAAAAATTATCATCAGAATGTTTCTAAATTCAATATTATTATATTTAGTTAGTTTCAAATTCATTCTTATAAACTCAAAAGAACTATTCCACAATCATATTACTTATAGGATACAAATTTGTCTCTCTGTAATAGCATTTTCAATATTACATAAAGTTCGATTTTGGTTAGTGGGAATGCTAAGTTTGCTTCTTCCTTTTGACATATAATAAAATAAAATTAATTATTAATTTTTCAAACATTAGATAATTTTTTTAAATCTAAATTAATAAATGACTTTAAACTATTATTACACAAAAAAAAAAAATTAACACACCCATATAATCATTAGCAGCTACTCATGAATGAGTAAGACCATTCTAATTCCCCCAAAAAAAAAATGAAAAAGAGAAAGCCAAAACAAAAAATTAAATATGAGTTTTGTGAAGACTAAATATCCACATATATCATATGTTAGTCTTTAGATCTATTTAATATCTTGAGATACTGTATTCTGACTTCCGTAGCAATAAAAAAATTAATATTGCATCTCTGGGATAATTTTTATATTAAAAACAAGTTCTGCCTCCTTAATGAAAATCATGCTAAATTTTACCATAAATGCTTCTTTTAGAATTTATTACTCTCCTATCTTTAAACATGACAAATATAAAAATATATTTTTACAATTGTAGAGTCAATATCATTATTCAGTGATATGAAGAATATATCAATTGGTCTTATAATCTCACCATCATATTTACAAATGTTATAATGTATCTTTAAGTGATTTTTCCCAGTGCTACTATGTTACATGGATAGAAGATCCATATCTCATCGTCATAAAATAATTAGTCAAAATATTAGCTCCATATAGCACTAATTTAGGATCACTGCATGTTGAATACAATTATATTGAAACATCAGAATTTGAAAGTTTTTAATATTCTAACAATTTTAAGTCAGCCATCATAGTGCAGCAAAAATAATACAAAAATTACAAAATCAGATCGTGTGAATTGTTAAATGTATTGGATTTTTAATTCTGTATAAAATATAAAAGCATAAAATTTGCAATTCTATTTCTAAATATTTATTTTCAAAAAAAATGTCAATGGCGAATTAATTTAAATATCATATCACTTTTAAAGTATAAAAGCAACTTTGATTTATCCCATTTTCTGCCACAAATGCAGTGCAAAATGTCTTCACAATCAAATAAATTAAATTTAATAAATAAACTATGCTAATTAATATGTAAATTAATAAATTAAATTTTATTTTATTCAAATAATACAGCTTAAGATTTAACTTTTGTTTAATTAATATTCTTAATGCAATAAAACACAGAAATATTTTTAAACAGCTTTCATTTTTTAGTATTATAATTATTTGAGTCAATGTTCAATTTCATAAAACTTTTTAATTCAAAAAGTAACAAAATCAAAGAGCTTTGGAATAATGATATTCAATCAGTATAATGAAATGTACTACCTAATAATTTGTTAAATGTACCTCAATATCTATTTCTGTCTAAACATCACATGATCACTATCTCATACTAGTACAATAATTGTTATTAAACAATTCAAAATACAGCAAAACTCTCCATATAGTAGTGCCATCTTGTGCTAACAAGAGCAATCAATGGATGCCAGAAGGCTTGTGCATAAAATCCCTATCTAGTGCCTACTCATCCAATATCCCCAGACTAGTTTCTGGCTTGTGGCCTTCAGGTGCAGTGTTCTCAGATCCAAGGCTCCTCACTGATGAAGGCCACAAGCCAGAAACTAGTCTGGGGATATTGGATGAGTAGGCACTAGATAGGGATTTTATGCACAAGCCTTCTGGCATCCATTGATTGCTCTTGTTAGCACAAGATAGCACTACTATATGGAGAGTTTTGATCTATTTCTGTCCTTTCAGTCTTTAAACTAATCCATTTTATCCAAGTTGCTGAAGATTTATTTTATAGCATTGGCTCAATAAAGCACCTGATTTTTTCTAAATATTAATTAGTAAATCATATCTTTAGAAATTAAATTCAAAACATTAACATTCTCTAAATCAGTTTTTCAATGGGAAAAAACAGCACAATCATTTATAAACCATAAAATTAAAGATCTTGTTCTTGCTTTTAATTGGTTCAAATTAAAACCACTACATCAAACTTACAACATATTTTGATGCCTACTGCATGAAGTCATCTGTAAACTGTCATACAAAATTGAAGCTTCCCCATGCAACATCATTTTTCATTTCAAATGGTCAGATTTACCGCCAACAATAATCATGTTTTCTTTTACAATATATAAAAGCTATATAATATGAATAAATGCATGTGGATAACTAGCTATTTACAAACATTTAATTTTTTTTTTATCGTCAAACTTTTGAGAATATACACAAAGCAATTCCAAGTCAATTCGATAATCCTAATGAAAGCATACAATCTCTATTACAAAGATAAATTACTAATATGAGCTTAGTCATCTAACACTTCTTAATTAATTAAGTAAAATATTTGACAAATTTGATAAAAGCAATATTATAGGCTTTAATTATGATACTTTCTTGCATTTCCGTGATAATAAAAAGCATATATATGACACTTTTTGATTCTCTAAAAAAAAAATCATATAATGAAATGTGTCTTATAAATATTTGCGATTGCTGTCTATTTGCAAAATTTCATGTATAACCAATAATTATTCTTTCAAAAAATGTCTTACCTGTATATATCTGGAAAATACTCATATAATAGAATATGTCTTATAAGCATTTAATTATTTGCAAAATTTCGTATATAAATCAATAATGATTTTTTAAAAAAATATCTTAGTCAAGCATTGTTAGCCGAGAGGTCAGTGCAGATGCCTTGCAAGCAAGCAGTTGGTTGCAGACATTTGTGGCAGGTTCGCCTCCAGTCTGATGCTATGACATATGAAAAAAAATAAAAAATCTTATCGGTAAAATTTAAATGAAATGAAAATGAAAAATAATTGTGACAGAAATAATTTAATTTGATTATAAATTTGCTTTAAATAGAAGGTTATATATGTATATGATAAAATTAAACATATTTTAAGATCATTATACTTAATCAACTATAAAAGGATCCAAAGATGAATTTTAGTTTACATTAAATTTGAATATATAATATGTAAAGCAATTCATTTTAAATGCATTTTTATATATACAGTTTTGAATTTTCTAATTAAGTGTTTATTTTAGATGGTAATTTTGATCTAAGTCATGGATCTGAACCAGACTACTTCTAAATATATGTATTTCAATATAAAGTACAATTAACAGATAACTTAATGAATGGAAGTAATTAATTCATGGTACTAGATTTCATTGCATTCCTAAAAAAAAATTCCAACACTTTCGAAACTATCATATCACCATCATAGTCTAAAACTTCTCCAATTATTTACCTAATGAATAATATTTCTGTAGTGTAATTTTCACTACATCACTCTTATGCAAGATAGGGACTAGTATCTGAGGATCATACACCTTTTTCACATGTTTCTAGTCATATGTGTATGATTATACCTTTCCACAAGGTGTTAAAAGCAGTTAAAAACCAGTCCCTACTTTGCATGAGAATGGTGTAGTAAAAATTATATTACAGAAATATTATTCATTCTTTAGACTAATGAATGGGGAATAAACATTATTAATATTTTCCATATCCTGTCAGAATCTGTAATTATTCCATTTTTAAGATTATGAAGATCTGTTTTAAACTCATCAAGAAATATTTCTCATCAAGCAGATATTTCTGTACAAATCTAGGGATAAAAAAGATATATCACTAAAAACGGTCACTTAAATTCTTGTATCACTATTTAAAAAATGAGTTCAAAATAGAAATGGCATCCACTGACTTAATAGAATTATATCATATTTCAGATCAATATTTTACTTTCAAAATAATATTTTAAATGATCACAATAAGAAAATCATTGTTCTTTTCATACTTTGAAATTTTAATCTACAACTCATTTTTAGCTTTCTTGTCACTTATTGAACTTCTGCCTTTAAATTTCTATATTGCTTATGAAGACCCACATTCAATTTCTTATAAAAGCAAAGAATATCACATTTCATTTCAGTCAAATCACTAATAATAAAATCATAGTAAAAGAGCCAGTCAACATTTTTTAATCAATTAAGAACAGACTTTATTCATATTCATAATATGGTCCTCAAGAGAATTTCACGTCTTAGTAACATAACAAGCTTGAAAATTGAACATTGAAATTTCATTAATTAATAACTATTGAAAGTTAGCATAAGTGGCAGTTCTTTTAAAAAATGAATTTCAAATTTTCTTCCAATATATTTGGAATAAGACATTTTTAAAGCAAACATTTTAATCTTGGAGCATAGACTTTGATCAGCTCAACAGCACACACTCATAATTGTCCATTTAGTATAAATTTCTTTTACATTCTAATTCCTAACTATAATATGATCCATAAAACACCTTTGTTTTGAATATAGATAACAATCAAGTTCTTTTATAGACTAAACAAAATTTTTGAGATAAACCATGTGTTATGTAAAAATTCAATAATGAATTCACAGAGATACTACCAGTAATTCCAATAATTCTGAGCCATAATTATTATCAATATGTGCATTGAAGTCTCCAAGAAAAAAAAATTGTATTAATGGTATTAACAAAATAATAATAAACAGAGGAATAAAATGCATTCTTCCTTTGAATATTGAATCTAATTTTAGAGTATAAGTACTTATAAAAAATATGATTGCAGTTTGTTATGGATACATCTAGAAATTCCAAGTAAGTTAGACTTTGCAGTAAATCCAATCTCAGGCAGATGATACTTTTCATGTGAAAAACAACTATTAAACTATCTTAATTTTCAAGTCAAAATAACAGAAATATATAATAGTATCACTATTTGTCAAATAAAGTGTGTGTATATAATGGCACATTTCTAGCAATTTAGCTAGAAATAGCGCTGTCAAGCGGGTGACATGATAGATCAGAACACTACCGTATATAATTTGTTTTCTTCGACAAATAGCATCCTAAGAAAGTGTTATGGAATATTAACAAATCATAATATGCTAAAATTGATTGTAGATAGTGATGAAGATTAATAATCATTATGAAGATTTCCCATCAAAAAACATAAAACTATAATGGAACAAATCATTGATATCAACACACATATAAATACTACAATGTATCCAATTCAATTATGAGGAGCTTGACAAGCAAAACAATATATCAAAGCCAAAAACTTGTGGTATTTAAATGGCAGTAGCATGAACATTCAAACTAGATAATGTAACTGGAAATATATCTTTGGACAAGTCATTATTCACACTTTCCCAATCCAATGTTAACTTGTGTGTTTGGCATTCATTAACTAGTCTGCTTTCATGTAGCTATAAAACATAACATGGAACTACCATGATTTGGGTAGCTTAATCTCAATATTTTCATGGTCAATCACTAATTTGCGTAGTCATATACAGCTGTAAATTATTTAAACATTTTTCAAAACCGAAGTTATATTGCAAATATTACTAATTGTACAATCAGTTCTCAGAATGTTAGTGAGATCAAATACCAGAGAATCAATTCTATTTAAATGACTGAACTAAAACTTTTATTTTCCTCAGCAAAAAAAAAAATAAACAAAATTTCACAAAATCTTCCAGCAACTAATTATATGATTCTTAATATTTACACTACATATGATTCAGGTTTCCTAAAATATTTAAATAGGTATAGTTGTGATGCATCTGTTTCTAGAGACTTAGCATCTTCTAAAAAATGATATCATATATCTTGCATAACTACTGATTAAAGGGATGTGAGAATGACATTGCATATCTTCCAAGATTTCTCCAATCATCCAAATTAAATATTTACTGAGCCTCTATAGACTATTCTTAAATGAATGAGAGATCAACATCTATCACTAATATTTTTTTTAAAAAATTTGAAATTCATGAAGAATGACTTTTGGCCATGAATAATATTTTTCCAACTATTGCTTAAATGTTGTGTAATCTTCCCTATTCAAAATACATGCAGTTTTTAATGCAAATAATAAAAATATGACAGATATTTGTTTTTGTCCAATTCACACATATACTGACTCTTGTTCATTCAGTGTTTTACTATAATGCACTAATTTTAACAAAATTTGCAAATAATACATTATCACAAATATCACTAGAAATAATAATAATTCATAGCTTGAAGAAATGACAATAAATATGGAAACTTTATGGCAGCATGTTTTACCACAATGAGAAAATGATTTTATATAATTTAAAATACAAATTGATAACATTTCAAATAATGTCAAGTAGTTTTAAATGATACGACTTAAAATTTTGAATATTATGATATGACTTAAAAATATGAATATTATGAATATCAATACAATTAATTACATTCCCAAGAACCTGAAACTTTTCTACAAGCTCAGGACCAGCAAATATATGAATAGAAAGTAAACAGACTGATTTCTTGTTACTGATAAAGAAAGCTGAATCTGTTTTCTGATATTTTTTTTATGAATGCCGATCCTAACATTAAAGCTTTTTTTGTTCAATCACACTATAGTGTTTACAAACATCAATCTTGTACTTTTTAAAAAACAATAAAAATTTTGTAGCAGCAAACATTTATTGCATAAAGCATTACAGTATAATCTATTATAATAAGTATATTGATCAGCATGATTTTTTTCAATGTTTCTTGGAATTCAATTAATCACACATACAAAATGTATCGTTAATATAAGAATTTAAATGTACTTTATTTCTCCAACAAGAAACCATAAAAAAATTACTTCAATTAAATACTGAAGATATACAAAATCAAAAATTGACATTCTTTATAATACAAAGTTGAAATGAATGTATTTCAAGAGACTAGCCATTCCTTTACTAATGTGCATCTTCTTAAAATTTTTGGCTCTATCTTGATTTTAATTAAATTCATACCAAATATGATACAACTATTTTTGTTTCAAAGCAAATGATATAACTTCTGATTATTACTTCTAAAAATATATCAAATAATACAGCTCATAGGTGATTTCAATTTTCTTGGTATTCTTTAGTGGATATTGTACAACTGAAGTTTAAATCAATTTTCAACTTTTAGAGTAAAAGACTTTAAACAATATGCATATAATTTACAGGAATGGTCCATTCAGATATCCCTGATTTATGTTTTTCTTTAATAATAAACTGTTTGCTATTGCTTATTTACCTATTAGTAATGGGTCCTTTCTCCCACAGCCAAAATAAACTTAAGACTTTGAATTCACATTATCATAGTTTAAAGTCACCTAATTCAAGATGAAAAGTTTAAAAAAAACTAATTGGAATCAAGACAGAATATCTTGAATATTAACAGAACCCCATCCATGTGTGCTAGATTCAACAAACTATTAACAATGTTTGGGTGCTCAATTGTCCATCCCTTGGGAATATCAAAAAGAATTAATTCCAGGATAAAACAAAATCAGACTCTTTATAATCAATATTTGTCAATCATAATAACCTTTCTGGATATTTAAATAAAAATCTTTTCAAAAATTGAACAATTATAAAAAAAATGGGCTTCTTGCAATGAACAATACTGCATTCTCAATAAATAAATGATATAATTCTAAAATGAATCCAAACAGTATTACACTTAATACACTATATATATATATATTCGAGATCTTCCTGAGGAAAAAAGTGATTAATTCCTGATAAAGTAATATATAAATAATAAAGTAACAGTAATATATATATAATGTTTAAAAATAAAAATAAAAATCTTAAATAATTTTTAGAGATTTTAAAAAATCAATTCAACTAAATATTCCTCAATAAATTTTTCTTTGTGATCAACATGACATTTCTTTTTTTTTATTATTCTACAAAATTTCATTGTTATCCAACATGCAAGATTAATTTAAATGAGCAGTTGAAAATCAATTGAAATGTTATTTATCACAGTAAAAAGAAGAAAAAAAAAGAACTTCAAAATGAAATTACTTATTTTAAAAAAAAATTTACTTAACACTTTTTTTTCCCTACAAATTGTTATTTTCAAAAAAACTTAATATACATATAAAAGTCTGGTAGTATTTAATTATAATGTCTGGTCATTAATTACTTTATGCATTAAAAAAACCTCATTAAGAATTATGGTCCTAATCATAAATGATAGTGACAACAAGAAAAGTTTAGAGTATTTTATGAAATGATAATAATTTTAATATATAATCAACAATTCAGATAATGTATAAAATCAATAAAAAAAAGACTGACTTCATATAGATGTAGGCTTACATCAAATAATAATCAGGTCAGTACAACCTATTTAATGTCCTTAGATATATTTTTTGACATTCAGGGATAGATCATCCCAGGAAATAATCTATTTCAATATATCAATAGTAAAATAATATCCAGTATCTATTATATAAATTATGTAAACTACATTATTTTCTATTATCAATTTTGATTTAAAGGTGACTTTAAATACAATCCTTTCCTGGTAAGTAAATTTATCAGCTATTTATTTAGTTTTATTATATGTAATCTGATTATCTAGGTTTGAAAGTCCTTATAATTGGACTATCTTTTTGTAAATTTATTCTGATTTATTTGTTATTAATAAAAAAAAAAAAAGCCTTAAATCCTATTTGTGTTTTCCAGTACTAGTTTTAATTATATAATTTTAAAAAATTCTGACTTTATATATATTTGGCTAAATACTTATATTGTATTTGCACTATATTAGAGAATTAAATTTCATTTATTTAAAAATAAAATTGTAAAACTGTTTATTTTCAATTACAGTTTGGATGCAATTTTAAAATATTATCAATTTCACTTACACAGCACATTCTCTTACTGATTTTAATTCAAAAAATTTTGTTATTACTTGATAATATAAATTCAGCACTTAATGCTCTTTCCAATTTTGAAACTATGAGTTCTGTGATCCATAAATTTCAACCTGAAGCTAATCATCTTATTTACATCAGCTACTTAAATAACAATTTTTAAAAAATTGCTTAAAATTATTTCAAACTTTTCAAAGTTTATTTAACTTAAATTTCATTATGCTAGATCATCTATCCTTTATGCCTTAGGAATTACTCTACAACTTATAAATATCAACTCCTCTTCATCTGATATTGATATAAATGTAGAAATCCTACAACATTCTGACTAAACTTGTTACAGATAATTACTAAATACTTTGCAGTCAGTATATTAGATTGCAAAACCCTTCTAAATATATCACATATAATGGCATTGCTTGTAAATGTTTCAATTAATATTCGATACCATGCTAACAACAGAAGTGATTCCTGCCACTATCTACAAACTTTTAACAATATTACTAATCCACTTTTACATTATTGTTTCAATCAGTTTTATGTTCAGAAAACATTGATCAGTTTTACGTTTAGAAACCAATGATCTTTCCAATCTTCAAGTATATTGACTTTTCTCTTAAAAAAGAAAATTCCTCAATAAAATCTCCATTAGTGAATGACTTAAAAAAATAATAATAGAAATATTGATTACAAAATTTTTGCATGTACCATCTTTAAAAACTTCTATCATATCACCAATATTTTGTATTGAGTATTTACAATAAAATTAGCTAAATATGTATTAATTAAGTAGATGTATTTTTTTAGAAATCACTATACAAATATTATTTGCAATCTACTTGGATTCCTTAATTAAAAAATTGGAAGAAATTGCAATCTTTTCTTGTCTCAAATTATGGCTTATTCTAATTGATTTGTTAATGATCTACAATTAATTTTTAGAGGTCTTACTAACATTTTATTTGCATTTAGCATTTTAGATCATTTTAAATCCAGCAGTGATTCTATTTTCTAGTAAAAGAAATCAGTTTTGTGACACTCCAAGTTCAAACTATTTCCATCCAACTTGACTCAACATTTCTAAGCATTTCATTCAACACTTTTAATATTAAATTAAGATGTTGTCTAAGTCAATTAATAATTATTAAATCTTATGATAGAATTAATCATTTTCTCTAAACCTACTATACTTTATTATAATGGTTTAATGAATATTATAATTAATAAGCCAAATTCTTTGATTAACATATATATCTAAGTTCTTCAGCAAACTTCTTATCCATCAATACAATTTGCTTTCCATTTATGGATTATTTAATGTGCTCCAAACATTTTTCATGTGAGGATGCTGATTTACTTGCCCATCTAAGTATTATATATATGACAAATATCTTCTATAGAAATATTTTTAAAAATCTATTTATTCTAAACATATTATTATGGTGTTATTATCAATTGCTGAAATTTTATTCAGGTTCAAACTCTTGGTACTTTTTAGTATTAGTTGAAATTTGTGTTGCATTTTTTACAAGTTACTATTTCTATTATAAAAATCCTATCTTCAGAATTAAGCTTAGGTTTGATTCTTGTATAAATTTGCATTGCTGTGATTATCTGTATTCCATATAACCAGCCAATTAATTTCAAATGAATGGGCATTCAAACATGTTGAGAAAAAAATGTAACTTGTATAAAGTATTATATCATAATTCCTACTCCCTCAATGTAGACAATGAATTGTTCTTTTTTATTTTACTGTAAAAAGTATTAAAAAAATGTAAAAAATAATCAAATCTGTAGCACTCAGCTATTTTTACCAACTGTAATTTTGCAAACCATATATACATATAATTATTAAATCTAATCATCATTTAGACAATCCCAATATCAATAACAACCAACAATCTCAATTCATTGTCAAAGCAACATCCCTTTAACAATAAATGTGAAATGAAACTTTAATCCATCATTTTTCAAGGCAGTGATGTAAATTAATAACAAATATATAAAACCAATAAAGTGAAAGACTAGTAAAAATTGTAGATAAAAATTGATTTAACAATAATTTAATGAAATCTTTTTATATGTAAATATAACTCATTAGCTTTAAGTTCAACTTAAATATTATTCCACACTCATTATTTAAAATGTGTTTTTTGCTAATAGTGCTACAAGCATAATAATGCTAAATAAGAATCTACTTATTTCATCTTTCAGGGTTGAGTTCATAATCATCATCAAACTCTGGGTGCTACTTCCTAAATACTATATTTCTATATATTATTTAAAATATTTTCTTCATAATAAAATCATTATATCACACTCTATTTATAATACCTAATCAAATCAAGGATCACATAAGTTACTTCTGGGCGAAATGAAACATGAAGTTGATATTCAGACTTGATAATTTTCATATAAATAATTGAAAGCTCATTATCTAAACAAATAATAAACAATTTATTTACAGATTTGTAATAATGTAAATTTCAGTACAATTTCTAATTTCTATGTTCAAGCAAATAAAGATTGATTAACAAATATTTACAAATCACGTATCCTATAATTTATTGTTAATAGCCTTTAAATTATATTTTTCTAATTTAAATTTAATTCCTCATTATCAATAATTAGCGCCTTACCTAATTAAATTTTAGTAATGATAAATGTTATTCTTTAATAGACTTATCTCTAAAATACTTAACAAATAATAGCATACAGACATCCTTGAAAAATGTCCAAGGTTTATTCCTTATCAACTTTAAAATATTAATTTTATAAACCACAGTTCATAATATACTGCTATAAATATATAATCAAACACTATTTGCTGACACCAAGTATGCCATACCTTTAATACATCAAGAATATAACACTATATGTTGATAACCCTTAAAAATATAACTCATTTATTCAATCACCTTTAGATTCACAGCTGTTGCATATATATATATTATACCAGTCGAAAAACGTCCACCACCTAAACTGCAAGTCGGATTCAAACTCAGTCAGTTCAAACTGAATTCAAACTCAACTCACCAGCTCAGATTAGTAAAAATCTAAATCGACGGCACAGTGCTATGCGCCAAGAAACTAGTTCAATGGTTGGTGAGGATTAGTGACCCCTGAATTGACATTAATATTGGATAATAAATTAACTAAGATAATTTTAAATCAAATCATACGTATATGTTTGGGTTTCCAACACAGACAGTGAGCATTAACATTAAAATGATTATGAATAAATGACTTAAGAAACCAAGTGTGTTTAAAAAATATTTAATAATAATAGTTTGTCTTGTTTGAATTTTAAATAATGATTATATTAATCACCTCTAACCTTTAACATAGTTTATAATTATAATAAGAGTGGCGGTCCTTATTATATGCCAATGAGTATTATGCAATATTTGAAAATCTATATGTCTATGCCCCCAACAAGAAAATAAAGGCAGATAAAGGTCTCAGTGGTGACGGAAATTGTTATTCTAATTTTATTACGACAGAATGTGAGATTTATTTTCACATTCGCAAATCCATTCATGAAAAGCAAGATACGTATTTAGGGCATCTTTAATATTTAATAGGAAACTTAATTATAAATGAATATGAATTTGTTCGACTTTAATAAAATCAATTCATCACGATTTACGAGCATTAGGGTGGGTTTTACTGGAACTGAGAAGTAAACGTTACTGACGTCTTATGAGCTATAAGAAAAAATGAATATGAAAGATAATGGCTTGCCGGTGATTTAAGAAGGAGGGCAGCTTGTGTTTACAAGTCTTTAATGCCCTATGAGGAGACGTGAAACACGGGGGAAAACCAGGCCGGGTCATAGCCATGAACCTTTGGTGTTCCAATTATAATATGAGCAAGTGAGGAAGTGCTTTCTTCCTATGGAATTAAAGTAATAATAATATCATCGAGAACAAGCCTATGAAACAGGAGATGGCTCACGTCAGTAACGTTCGGAAAAATGATGACTTGGTAATCATCATGGTTAATGAATAAAACTCATTTATAAAAGAATGCTCTACGTGATGACCTGATCAAATTAATTAAAGTCAAAGGAGCTTCTAAGTAAACTTATTTTAAAGCATTATAAAATTATATGAATCATGCCCCAAACATTGTGCCCTTCCTGAATCTAAATAGCAAGTAACTGAAATTTGAATTAGAATATATTTGATTCCTTTATCGACCCTTTTTGCAAAAATATTTTAAGATTATATATGAGTAAATACATATTTGTGAATACGAAAATAGCTGGGGCATAGATTAGAAACGGAGCTAATAATTTGTTATTAGCCAATTATAAAACTAGTAAACATTTAATAATTTCTTTCGACTCGATGATTAATAGAACGTATAAATTTAGTTCTAATGGGCGAGAATTACGATTAGACTTAATATTATATATTTGCACAAAGCAAATGGAACAAAGGAGCTCATCGAGTCGAAGGATTATTGGCATATAATTAAACATAAACAACATTAATAAATCACACAATAAATATATATAATATAATAAATGAACCGCCATAGTAAGGAAGGAAAGTTAAATTTAAAGACTAGAGATTGAGAGAATTTACATAATTTAAAATAGCATAAATAAAAGGTTTTACACAGAGATTATTACATTAAAGAATGAAAAGAGCTCTTAAAGGGAGTGTAAAGTTTGGAAACTGGCCAGAAAGTTTAAGGTTCATTATGGAAATATATTACCCATTTCTTCCGGGGCTGGTTCCCTTAGTTTACACGTCCGGGTGAGGAAAACATAGGAATGCATTTGGTCGATTACTTAAACAGTATTTTAATGAATTTTCACGATTTTAGCAGCATGATTGGTCCAGAAAAGATTCAGCAGCTTCATTGAAGATTTTTAGGGGACTTCATGAACAATAGCCAGATTCCTGACATTTAGCCCCTTACCATGATAGGAACACTATTTGAATTCATGATTTAAAATGCATATAGTTTACTGCACTTCTCTACAACAAACATGGCTTCTCTTCTCCAAACTTTTCAGAGCTATATATACTGTATTTGATGCCGTCGGGCTAGCGCTTCTTTCATTATCAATGTTACAAAATTTACTGGTTGTTGTTAGATACATTCCTTCGATAAGGCTTTCAAACTCATTAACTTGAATTCATTTTCTAATTAGAAAATGAATTCTTAAAATCAGAAAAATGATTTTAATTAGGAAATCCTTACACTTTAAATACTTATCTTTTTTTCTAATTAATAAAACTTTAACCATTGTTTTGGAAAGGGAAAATCTGAAAGCTTATCGAAAGAATGTAGCTTTTAATCACTAAAAATTTAACAAATTATTTAAAAGTAAAAACAAGCATTCCCGACGCAATGAAACTTTCGAACAATTATATATATTTAAATATTTACAAATATATATGCACAATCCACGCAGTTATAATATATATAAATTCATGAATAATTTTATCATGAATTTATTAATAGAATTGATCAATTTAAACCTGAAACGAATTAATTTTAATACACATTTATAAAATAAGTTTTTCTTTATGGAAATTAGCGTGGATTGAACGTATAAAGCCCCATTGCATCGGAAATTTAAGGTTAGTAGTAGGGTTTGAAGTGGGCTTATGGCTAGATGTCATGAAGCTAGGATCGAACTCAGATCTGACTGCTTCAATATAATAGTCTGTCTACCAATCCTATATTAATTTTGGCAAACATTTACATAACTATGTACACATTTTCCTTAAACTAATAATTCGAAAAGATGGCCATTCTTTTTCTATCCCTTGTTAAAACATAACCACAAACTTAATTCAATGAAGTTGTCAGCTATTGAATCCTATCTCTCTTAAATAATCTCCTTAATAGCAGCATCAGATCCAACCTTGATAGTCAAAATCACTACTATCTTACTCACTTCTCTTCATAATGCTGTTGATATAGAAAATACTTAAATAATTTAATAAGTTCATATAAATAAAAGTATATTTCAATGTAGATTAATGCAAGGGTCAAATCTACTGTGCAAGACAATACTGATTATATTTAAAATAATAATCAATTTATCTATTTAATTTAAAATTATAATGATTATAGTGGGGGAGGGGGATCTTATCTTTTTAATAGTTTTTTATTATAGTTCTTGGTCATCTCAATTATATCAAAAAAAACATATTTCGCTTGTGTATATGCAGTGCACTTATTGCTAAGACTATTATGCTCTTACATTTTCCCTAAGTTATTATGAAACCTTTTGTTCAAATATAACTCTCTTTGGATTTTCTTTTTTAATCATCTATATATGAAAAAAAGACACCTTTTAAAAAAAGTATACATTTTTAATCAACACTAATTTTTAAAACAAATTTTATAAAAGAAAGGAATATTTATTGTTTTTTATTCTCTTTAAAAAAATTAAATATTCAGATAAATTAACAGCAATTTTTTTAAATCAGTTTAAAATAAGAAAACAAATCTTTTGCTTTCCCATCACATTTCAGTTAACAATTTACAATAATTTGAAAACTAAATACATATATAATTAATTAATAACTTTAACTGCACAACTATATATCTATAATACATTCTTTGGAGGTCAGAGCAAAATAAATCTAAATTATGAAGATTTTTTTATCAAATAAGTCATATCACTTGTGGTCAAATATTTTTCTGCAGGAATTCTTTCAGCAACTTATTGTGAGGCTTCATAATACATGCTGTTGGTTTGCCTAAGTGACATGTATATGTATTTTTTTAAGATAAAGCTAAAATCTCACATAAGTTTCCTTGACAGAGTGGAACTTTTTTTTACTCTGGCTTAGTTTTTCCTATTAAAAGTTGATGCATAAATATTCATCATATTTTTTCAGTTATATTGTAATTTCTTTAGAATAGCAGAATCATGTTAATAAATATTGAATCCAAGATAGCTTCAGGCAGCTCGTAGCTTTCCTATTTTTTGGCCACTAAACATAATGTTGATGTTCAGCTTCAAAGAGCAATAGTAATAGTTTCTAAAGAAACACATATATGCTCTATGTGACCACATTTGTTTTTCAAACCTTAAGATACTTTAATTACATTAAATTAAAAGAAAATGTTTTATATTCTATAATTATCTACCATCAAAACATCACATGATCACTATTTCATATGCTTACATGTGCTGTTAATAAGAGTACCAAACTCCATAAAGTAGATGCATTAAGATTTGTGCATAAAATCACTATCTAGTGCCTACTCATCCAACATTCCCAGATTAGTTTCTAGCTAGTGGTTTTCATCAGTGAGGAGTCTCCACAGCCCCCTTTTACCTATTTTGTTAACTATAAAGCTATGAGCCCAAGATCAAAACACCATAATGTATAGGTGCTGAAGTGAGTTCAAATCTATATGACTATACAAGCATATAAGCTTGGGTTGGAAACATTATAGTGTTCTCATCTTGGGCTCCTAAGCTTCATAGTTAACCAAATAGGTAAAAGGTGGCTGCTGGGGGGTTGCATTAGATCCTTAAGATGTAAGTGCAGTGCTCTCAAATCCAAGGCTCCTCACTGATGAAAGCCACAAGCTAGAAACTACTCTGAGAATGTTGAATGAGTAGGCATTAGATAGAGATTTCATGTACAAACCTTCCTTCATCAATTGATTGCAAAGGCTTGCACTTGTTGGCATTACTGTATGGAGAGTTTGATACTCTATAATTATCTACTTAATTAAATTCTTACCCTGTAGTAAAAGTGACATAAGATCTACCCAATTACAATTTATTTTTTTATTCTACTATCTCCAAGAAAAACAATACAAAAATGCAAACTTATATTAAAATAAAATCTTAATCTTTTTCATATCTTTTTTTCTTAATTATTTTTCTTAATTATTTTGTTTTTTTTTCTTTTATTAACATCTTTATATATATTAATCTATTTTATTTAGCTTTATTGTGTTGCAATTGAAATAAGCACACATTCTGACAAATTTTTTCAATTATACTTTTATGTACATTCTTTTTCTTTCTTTTTTAAATCTAAATCTTTCAATTTCTGATAACAAAAACTAGTTGCATATCTCAACTAGATAATCACTAACAATTTATTACAATCAAGACATTATCTGAGTGAAGTTATAAAAACACTTAAAATGAGTGGATATTACTCTTTTAATAGATAAAAATGATAATTTGAATACAGGGTATAAAAAGAATATTTCAATTATTCTTTTAAATAATGATACAAAAATTCCAAATTACTGCACTTAATGATATGTAAATTGTAACTCATTTAAATTTTTACATAAACTACACACTCTGATGATATTTTAAAAAAAGAAAAAATGTGGAATCTCAAGAGAAATTTTTAAACATGATAGTCATATGTTAGTTTTAAAATTATTGGAAATTTTTTAGAGATATGTGAATTCTTTAAGTTATGCTGATTTGAAAAATGCTTTTAGAGTACCAAATTATAAAAATAAATGGAATAATGTGTATCACATAAGATTGTTGACCACTACAATAAAAGTAATTTGAGAATTTTATTGAATAGATTGCTTTCAGTCTTAAATAACTGCTTTTATAAACTCACAGTTATTTTAGAGTAACAAGAAGCTTCATAGATATATATAGGTACTTTGGTATTATTCCTGCTGTGAAATATTACTCTGGAGACATTGTATCTGGTAATACTTATTCAGTTTCCATTTATGATGTCATGATAACCAAGAATCCTGGCATGACTAATCCATGTCAAATAAATTGACCCTTCCCTTTTCATTTTAGAAAATATTAAATGGTTCAATCTGTCACAGTGAGTCCCCCCCCCCCCCAGCAATATAATAAATCTCATCATTTGTAAGTAATACGATTTTATATTTTAAAATACGCTAAAAACTTTACATATTTGTGTTTTGTTTTGCTAAAACATTATTTTTATTTTTTAAAAAAAAATTTTTTTAATATAATGTTAAACTTACAGTTTGCCATTTAAAAAACATTTCAGGATTTTTTTTCTATTTTTCCTTTTTCCATAATGAATATATCTCTCCATCATTGGAAATAAAATGTTTTGTTTTTTTTAATTTAAAGTTTGGTATTACAGGAAGGGGAAGAATGACTTTGACAATATGAAATATCGTAATAAAAATTCACAAAAAGTATCATATTAAAAAATCACAACTGTTTTTATTTAGTATCGAAATGTGTTTTTTCCTTTTTTCATACTGAATATATCCTTTTTTTTTTTTAGATTTGAAGTTTGGTATTACAAATGGTATGACATATTACTCAGGTGACATAATAAATAATAGTTCAACACAATTGAAATAAAACAACTATATAAAAATAATAAATACTTTCTTTATTGAACTGGTTTTCGCCCTATATTAGGGTTTTTTCAAAATACCCTTTTCTAATCTATTAAGGATTACACAGGTGACATATTATTCTAAGTTTGCAATATCTTTAAAATAACACTTCCACAGGATCTACATATGTTTGTCCGCACATCCCTTAGAGGCATTATTTTAAACATGTTGCAAACTTAGAATAATACATCACCAGAGTAATATGTCATAGCAGAAATAATACCAAGTACCGATATATATTTTTTATTGTCAGGTAAATGTAAGGAAAGGATCATAGATAAAATATAATTTGACTAAGCTAATTGAGATAATATAATTAATATATATATAATGCAATTAATATATAATGGCATAAAAGGAAAAGCTATTATTGGTAATAAAAATCTGACAAAAGTGAAATAAAAACTGATATTTAACAGGAATATATAATGGCTCCAAATTTGTTTTGCTTCTTTGTGACTGTAATCTTAAAAATAATTTATCACTTCAAAAAATGATCTACAAAATGTTCTCAATATTTTAAATGCAACTTATAAAGAAATCTGTTTACTAATTAATGTTCAAAAAAAATTATGTACTTTATCAACCAGTGCTGGAAGAAAACTTTTTAATTAACGCTGTCTTGAATCATTATCAGCTTAAAAATTATATTAGTTTAAATATCTTAGCAATTTCTTAGATAGATTTAAATATTGAATTACAAGATAGATTTCAATATGCTGCTATTACATCTAACACTTTTAAAATAGGATATTTCACCACAAATTATTTGAATATAGAATTATTATTTTTTTGCCATATTTAATGTAAGAAAGTAAGATAGGGATTTCTTATTGATGTAATATAAAACTATTGGAAACTTTTTACCTAAGGATACTATATAATATTCTGAATATATAACTGCAAAATCGTAAGATCAATCTCTATGTATGTTCATTAATTTATTGGATGTCGTGGTAGTGGATTTATAATTGTATGGTAATTTTCAGTATGCTTTTTTGGGGAGACAAAATCATTTACATTGTAAACACTAATTCAAAAATACTGTATAAAAGTATAATATCAATTGCTTTCATATTTGTTTTAACATGATTTGTTTATATAATCATCACAAAACTCATCATTAATTTATTGTTCTTTGTTTCATTCACTTTCCTTTCTGAAGTTAGTATGGCATATTCATTTGCAAGTAATTGATAATGATAAGAATTACAAATACCTTATATATATAAATTAGAATCCACTCATAAATAAATATAACAACACTAATCATAACAAACAAACAAAAAAAAAACTCAATTAAAAGATAGAAATGTGGTTGCACAAATACAAACCATTGTCATAGTTAATGCCAAGAAATGGCTGATGATAACCAGATGCTACATTATCCTAAATGAATGAAAACAATAAAACAAAAATAAAAAATGTATGGACAGAATTAGGAAAAGAAAAAAGACAGAAAAGCCCTAGTTCCCCCCACCTCCGCCTGAAAGACAGACTTATTGTTACAGATAATTATGCAATGTATACCTGAAAGACAGACTTATTCTTATAGATAATTATGCAATGTATATTTAAGCAATGTAAGAACAAGTCAATATTGCATTATTAAAATAGTTCCACAGATTATCACATCTAAAATACCATCACATAAACCTTCAAGCAAATATTGTAAATATATTTATTTAAAATATAAAGAGATGATCAAAATCAGAATTCATGTGAATAATAATCACAACCAAAAACAAGTTTAGAATTAAAAAATCACAAAGCCAATATTTATTGCTTTCTCTTCACATTCACTTCTTAAAAATCAATTAATATCACTTTAGGTTTTTACTCTATAATGTTTCGGCTAACAATTTTCCTTTCAAATTTGAAATAAAAGTGGATCATTTTAGAAGCAAAAAAAAATAACCACACTACCCCCCCCCCCATTTTTATTTGATTGTTTTAGATAACATGATAATAAATTTTCTCAGAATAAAAAACTTTATGTACAATTTAAAATTATAAATGAAATATATGGGAATAAAAAACTTTTTTTTTTTTGCTTCTTATTACATATTTATGCATTATCACCTTAATATAAAAATTGAACACAAAAATTGGCAGTAATTATATGATAAAAAATATTGTTGAAAAAAAAAAAAAAAAACAAAGGAAAGAATGTATTAATGCACTATGTTATCATGTTTTCGCAAAAAAAAAAAATAGTGACCATGTAAAACAAAATAATACTTTGTTTAAATGATTATCATTTTTCTATGTATAGAGATTTATATTTTATGGTAGAGAGTGATCAAAAACATTGTAGAACACTTAAAATATCTATATCACTATGAAATCAAAATTGTTCAACAATTTTTGATTTTATTGTCAATCAGATAATATATACAAAACTAAATTATTTTTTTTAAAAATCAATATTGAACTTTAAAAGATTATATATGCATATGTAATTATTAAAAGTTTTATATAAACATTTAATTAATACTTTCATAGACATAACATGTTTTATAATTCATGAAAAATTGGTAATTTATATTTTAATAATATACATTATTAAAATTTTCCATGAATAAAATAAGATATACATCTGCTATTGAATTGTGAATTGAAGGATAAGATTCAGGTCTAGCACAAAATCATAAGATTGAGCTTTCAAGAATATTTTATGTATACATGTCTCACTTTCATTTTTCAATAGTTAATGAAAAGCTTGATAATTAGTGATATATTACTTTCATATTTTACTCGTTACATGATATATCTTAGATATATTATATATAATACTCAAATTATGTAAGATATTTTTTTAACTTTCCATTTTTTCATAATCATGCATGTTGATCTTATAATTAACAAGTTTACTTTTACCATTTCAAACATATGTTACATTTAAAATTATATGTTTAAAATATAGGAGTAAGCTGTTAATTATATATAACTATAAAATAATCATAAATTATTCACCGCACAATCACTTATAATTTTATAAAGACAGGAGCTATCTTTTTTAAAATAAATTATAATATTATAATTCAAAAACTTTTAATTTGCAAAATGTTTTTTGAAAGCACAATCAAACAATATAGTAAACCTATTATAAATGTTTAAGTCACATTATAAATAAAACAAAATTGTGATGTGTATTTAAAAGAAAATAGAAAGTGCAGTCTTGTTCAGAGTAATATAAAAAGCAGAAACACTAACTCACAAACACAAGAATAAGAATACATTTAAAATGTATACAGTAAAAAGATATTTAAAATTTCATATCACAGATAATTGTTAGAGATCAAGGATGAATATAAGTGGGTTAATTAATGTTAAAAAAAATCCATCTTGAATAACTAATCATTTATGTCTTGCAGAATTAATGGCAATCAAATCCTATATTAAATACTAATCACTTAGTCTAAGCACATCATTCTTTAATAATTAGAATGAAATATAAACTTTAAAAAAAAGTAGTACAATTCAGAAAAATATGCAATCTACTTATATAAGCTACAAAAAAAAATCATGAAAAAAAAAGTAAATAGTAATATTAATTTATATTGTTGATATCAAAAAATATGTTATTCAACAATAAATTCTAATTTATATATGAGGGTAGATTCCTATTAATCCAAATTTCTATTATTCAGACTAAATTTCTAAAAATTGTTTTGATTTTTAATTTAATTACTGTTATATACAAATTTTATGTGGAATAAACCCAAGTGTCACAATGTCATTAGTATCGTAGTTCATTTTCATGTAAACATGTTCACACTGCAAATAAGTGTAATTTATCTACATAGCAAGAATGTGTTTCAATCAGTACTTTAAAGTAGTTGTGAGTGATTTTAATGACTACTAATGGTAACAGTCATATCCTAATTACAGTACCCAGATATCAGTAGCTACAAATGAACCAAACAAAAAAAAACAATAGAATCCATTCAGTACAGAAGTGAAAATAAACTTCTGTGCTTATTCAACAGATTATTGTATTTATTTTTTGTAAAATTATTATATATTTGTTTCTTAACTTTATTATTTTGGATTCCCTCCATAGTCAATTTCAGATTGCCATCTCATGGGCATTTTGCCCTATTTTGTGAATTTTATGTAAATTTTGTTATAAAAACTGAGCTTAAATCAAATTAATATTTTAATTTTAAAAAAATTCTAAATAGGTCAAATATTTTACAGAAATTTTTACACCATAGAAGCTGACTGTCGACTTATATGGTGCTTGAAAAAGATTGACTACTCCAACCTTACATTCCTGATTCATAGTTTCTAATTGTCAATGTCAGAGAGCACTTGCAAAATCTTTCACATATTTATTATTTTCCATTAGATCTTGAAAATGAAAACATATACTTTCCATAATTATTTACATATTTATAATTATTTTTTTACAATATATTGATTAGTACTGTGGTTACATTTACATTTTTATTCAAAAATATTTAATTTTAGAAGAAAAATCAAAATAAATGTATCACTATTTTTAGGTCAAGAGAGATCAATGATATTTGGTGGTTGCATGTTTTTACAATTATAAAGTTTATTTTAAACTTTTTGTTATCTTTGAGTGATCTGAATGCAAACTAAATTAAAATAATTCTCATTATTTTACTTTAATATTTTTATGAATAAAGTCATAACTGATGAATAAGAAAAATAGTAATTACAATAAAGGTTAACTTTTATTGTGGTAAATTTAGTAAAAAAAAACTAATTTTATTTAGTGCAGCATAATCTCAGCTATTTTTGGTTGTATTTTTTCATTTTGCATTCATTTCATTGTAAAAGTGAGCTTAATATATATTTTTTTTATTTTTTGAAAAAATCTGCAGATGGCAGTATTCTAGCAAAAAAACAGATTTTTGTTTGCTGCATATAATATGACTAAGAACTGACTGACCATCCCTTTTTACCTTACAAGGTGCTTGAAAGCACCGACTGCCAATCTCCATTATTGTTCAGTCAGAGTTTCTAAACTGGGAATGTCAGAAATCACATGCAAAATATATTCTTTTGAAATAGATTTTGATCATGAAAAAATATATTTTCCATAATTATTCACTTTTATAATTAATTTTTTACAATATTTTAACTAATACTATGCTTAAATATAGACTTTTATTCAAAAATAATTAATTTTTAGAAGAAAAATAATCAAAAAAAAAGATTACCATTCAATGATGATGAGTAGAAAACATCTATTTTTCATATTTATTTGCAAATTTATAATTATTTTTCACAATATTTTGATTAATAATATGCTTAGAATTAGATTTTTATTAATAAATAGTTAATTTTGGAAGAAAAGACAACAGAAATGAATAATCAGTGGTTCTACTTCTAAGTGAAGAGAAATCAATGATGACTACACATTGTAATTGGTTGAAAAATAATTCTTTTGTTTTACTGCAAGCAATTTTTGGCAATTTTTCTGATATTTTTTTATAGTTAGGATTTATTTTTCATTATATTTGAGCAATTAGAATGTGAAATAAATCAGTAAAGTAAAACAATTCTGATTATTTTACATTAATATTTTTATGAATAAAAACTAACTGATGAATAAAAACAATTCAGTTTTACTCAATCTGATGAATAAGAACATAAAAGTTTAACTCAATCTGTCCAATAAAAAAATTGCAATTTGTAGAAGTAAATGCAATTTGTCTTAAATATATTGATATTTTTGGACTGATTTTTTTGACTAAATTCTTTTTTTTTTTTTAATTTGAAGGCTTAAATGAAATTATTTACTTTGATTATTCATTTCTACTTATTTTTATTTACAACTCTTTTTATTTGCAAAGTTGATATTTTATATGTTAGATTAATTGTTTTTTAATTTATGTTTTTAACAAAATTTATTTTAAAAATGTAAAGATAGAATGGATAATAAGTTGATTTTTTTCCCATTAGAAAAGACAAGTAAAGAAAAAAAAAAGAAAAAAAAGAATTAATTAATACTTAAAAGAGCATCATAAGACAATTAAAAAATATTAATGAAAAAAAAATGGATACAGTTTACAAAAAACATTTCTATACACAAATATTAAATAATAAAATTATTGTTTTCTTAAAATTTCAGAAGTTTGATTTAAATATGAAAAAGAAAAAGATTTATTATTGAAATTTGAAAATTTCACAAATGCAAAAAAAGTTTTGAAACTATTGATTTCAGATTAATAGCAATTATCTATCTTTACTTTAAAATAAAAAAAATGTAAAAAGAATGTATTCCAAATTAATGAAACAAAAACCAATTTTATAAATATTTTTACTACTTAATATTATTTATTCCAATACATATACATAAAGTAAATAATTTTGATGACATTTTTCTTTAATAAATAAATAAATAGCTACACATCTTTGGCCCAGAGAGTAAAAAAACATTAATTGGTTCCCTCAAAAACATCTCATAAATTTAAAAAATCTTACATAAAAAATAACAATTATAATGAGTTCCTATGGTGGAAAAAATTTACAACTTTAAATTCCAAATATATAAAAACCCAGTTAAAAAATAAAACTTGAAATTGAAAAAACTAATAATTAATTAATAAACATTTTTCCAAGCATTTTATTAATTTTTTTAACATACTGATAAAAACATTTTAGCTATAATTTTTTTTTAATATTGTTTTTTTAATTTATGATCTACCATTTTGCTTCTTATGCAGCCAGAGAATGATATTCTCTGAATCATAATTTCTTAAATTAAAATAAGGTATAAAAAAAATTAATTAAACATAATGCATATTTTAAAATTAAATAATAATATACTTTATTGTTGTATATAATCCCAATTTACTTTTGGTTTTGTCCTAAATAAAATTATTATTATGGGGTATTTTTTTAAAAAGGCTGTATTTTTTTTTTTAAAGTTTGCAATAAAAACAGCCATTATATTCAATATGTCAGACACAAATTACAATATTATTTTAAATTGAGTAAATAAATGAAATTTTTAACTTATCTTTCATAACCTTTGATTATATAAAGTTAATTATTAATTGCATAATGAACAAAATAATCCTTTTACTCAAAATAATTTTCAATTACGATAACCTTATTTTTTATTATAGTTGAAATTAATGTTCTTAAGAATTTTAAACCAAAATTGATAGAGTGAATATATTTTAGGTAATATACATATTTTAAAACTGAATAGTAACACATTTTTTGTTGCTGTATATGATCAAATTTTTATTTTTATTTTTGTACTGAATGGAAAAAAAATTTTTTTCCCCATTTATGATAAAAATAGCCATTATAATGAATATGTCAAAAACAAATTATGAAATTATTGACTTAAAATTGAGTATATGAATGGTATTTTTTACTTATATTATCATATAAAATTGATTATTAACTGCATTATTCACAAAATCATTTGTTTTTACTTTTTTTTTAAAAAAATCTCAATTCATTTAAGTTGTAATTTGAATTCATATCAGTTCTAGAATATACACTCTTAATACTATTTTTAAATCTATTTTAAATCAAAATATAATCTAACTGAAATATATTTTTATTAATTCCCTGGAGCATTCAATATGTAAATCCTCCTCTTGTGATTTTTAAACCATATCTTCATTTTCAACCTTCCACTTCTCTTCATTTTTATTATCAACCTATAATCTATCATTTTATCACTTCACCAATTTACTGCAACATTGATACTTTTGTTAATATTATAAAATTGACATTATATTATTTTCATAATTATTATTATATAATATTTAATTATATATAATATAGTTTTTCTATTTCTTCATAGTCATTTTCTACTTCATCATTATCATAATTATTGACTAGTATGAATCCCTGAATGATGATCAATCTCCTGGAAATGTTTCAAGTCTCATTCCCAACAATATATTATTTATCAGAATGTAAATAACGTATCTCTATTTTGTTCTTGAATCTAGAATAGTTGTACCATTATTTCTATTGTTACTATCAGAATACAAATTCTTTCACTGCTACTTTTTTTAACAATCCATCCACCTCATTTTATGCAATCCTATAACACAAGCTTTTTGTTTTTCTTCTCTGACAATAAAATTACCACCTCTGGTTTGTTCACAATTCTAATATTCAGTCTAACATTCTCTTAATTTTAATGACTTTAAGATAAGCATTTAAAATCAAATTGATGTGGTAAATACTAGAAATTTGCATTCCCATATTTTTCCATTTCTTTCTCCAACAATTTCAATTATACTTTTAATTCCATTTCTGTAACATAAATCCTACAAAATTTTATTTTTGTTTTTATATGTGCATATTATAAAACTATCTGTGATTTTTAAAAATTGTATTTTTTTTATAGATTTATGAAAATCTTATAAAAAACATATTTTCATTTATGTAAATCTCTACAATGTTAATTAACCGACATTGCTTAGAGCTCCAATACAAGTTTCTTCAAAACATTCTGCTTATTATTTACAAATTATTTGCTAAATCAATCATTTAATATATTACATATTTCAAATTGTTCTGAAATAGCCCTTGTATAATTTCCCTTTATTTCATATAAACTGGGTGCGTCATGAAGTATGTTAGATTATCCAAAAAGTATAATGTTGTTAATCAACCTAAATCCCAATTGGTTTAAGTAATAGAAGTCTTACTATTACAAATAACATTATCAATAAAAGTACTTCCATTCAGTAAATATTTAGTTTTACATATATTTTTTTATGTTTTTTGTTATCAGAGAAATCTTTTGAATTAATATGCCATAAGAAAAAATATATAAGTTGATTTATTAATAAATATTTAATTATCTATTTCAAGGAAGAAGATATTAATGATTGTTAAAATGTAAGTTTAAAAAAAAAAAATGTAAAAAAACTATAAAAATTTTGCTTTGTATTATATATATGACATAATATTTTTAATGAATGTTTTAGATGGGAAATCTTTTGTGTGGTATTATTCATTTATAAAAGTCAATTAGAAAGAAACTTAACTGACAACAGGAGCTAATGAAAGCCAATTGCTCCCAAGCCTAGATTTTTGCTTTCAGCTTGTCAAGTTTTCAGTTTAAAAAAAAATCTTGGCTTAGGGCAATTGACTTTCATCAGTTCCTGTTATCAGAAGAGTATTTTCTAATTGACCAATTAATAAATGGATAACTTCACATATAAAAGATTTCCATATATATATATATATGTGGATGTATATGCACCACACAAATATCTTCTATATAATTTGATATTATAATTTTAATAATAAATCTTTTTAATGAGCACAATCATTTTGAATTGCAGAACTCAATTCTTTATTAAATTTTCTGGTACTTTGGTATTAAACCTGCAATGTAGGGGAAATAGGAGGCCTTTTCACACCCACAATAAATATGTAATGTCACGATGATGTCAAATTGAAAGGAAATAAATCCTGCGAGTAAATGTGTAGAAACGTGTTTTTCTTTATCAATGCGATCTTTTTTTCATAATACTTCGACATTTTCAGTCTCATAATTAATGTTTTGTTTTTGTTTTTTGTGGTTTTTGTTCCTTTTGGGGAGGGGGTAATTTGTTTATAACAAAAAAATAATTTATTAACATTTCTGTTGAAAATCCTAGCATACTCTGCAATCAGGTGCTACATTTTCAGAGGGAAAATTTTAGTACAGATCTCCATTTTTCTGTGGTAATATTAAATTTTTTGTTTCAAGGTGACAATTCCTGTTATATATTACACGGTAAATATCATATGAGTATACTTAATGTGTTTTTATAAATATTATTTAAAAACCAAAATCATTTACTGTTTGTTTAGTAACAATTTTTTTGTATAATGCCGTCATTTCGTTAATATTACAAATCATTTTTTTTTTTTGATTGGGAATGTCGTTCTTAAAAGTTGTTAGTGTGAAAGTTGTATGCATAGTTAATGTCTTTTTATAAGTATTATTTAAAAACTAAAATAATTTCCTGTTTGTTTAGTGCGTATTTAAATTAACAATTTTTTGTGTAATGCTGTCATTTCATTAAGATCGCAAATCACATTTTTATTTCCTTTCAAATGTCATTCTTTATTAAGATCGCAAATTACATTTTTTTTCTTTATTTCAAATGTTCTTAAAAGTTGTTAATGTCCAAGTCATACATATTTGAATGTCTTGTTTAAAATTATATATTTCTTTGAAAATGATAAAGATATTATGTTTTAACTTTTATTTATTTTTAGTCCTGCAACACAGAGCATGTATTAGACCTACTGTGTTTGTTCACATTTGTATCAACCTCCTGATTACTTTGTAAATCTTGCCAAAATACCATGTACATGTTTTTCTTTTTTTGGTCAAAAAAAGTCATGTACAAGATCCATGTACATGTTATTTTGGTCAAATCCCAAGATTACAAATTCATCAGTGTATTGATACGGATGTGAACAGGTGCAGTATGTCTAATACATGCTCTGTGTTGTAGCTCTAATACCAAAGTACCAATTTTCATATGTATATTAACTGTTACATCAAATTTTTCCCATCAAATGCCTTACACAGTATTTTACAATACCACAGCTTTTAATATAATAAATTCAGTCACATCAAAAACTATAAATTTAGAAAAAAGTTTTCTTATTAGCAAAAAAATATATTAGATTTTCTAAAATCTATGCTAATTGCATACTGATAATATGTTTTTATTTTATTAAAACAGGCAAAACTCTCCATACAGTAGTACCCCTCAGTGCAAGCCAGAGTAATCAATGGATGCCAAAAGGCTTGTGCATAAAATCCCTATCTAGTGCCTACTCACCTAATATCCTCAGACTAGTTTCTGGCTTGTGGCCTTTGTCGGTGAGGAGCCTTGGATCTGAAAGCACTGCACCTGGTGCTTAGGATCTAATGCAACCCTCCAGCAGCCATCTTTTATCTCTACTTAACTACAAAAGTATGAGAATAAAATTGGAAAACACAATATTTTCAATCTAAGTTTATTAGATTATATAGTCATACAGGTCTGAACTCAGTTCAGTACCCATACATTTTGAGGTCTTTGGTTCTTTGTAATAACCATAGTCACCACTATCCTATTAGGTAGAATTGATATTAAACCACCAAACATCACATATCACCATTTCTTATGCTTGCTCATAACTGTCATTAAAACAGGCAAAGCTCTCCATACAGTAGTGCCACTCAGTGCAAGCCAGAGTAATCAATGGATGCCAGAAGGCTTGTGCATAAAATTCCTATCTAGTCCCTACTCATCCAATATCCTCAGATTGGTTTCTGGCTTGTGGCCTTCGTCAGTGAGGAGCCTTGGATCCGAGAGCACTGCACCTAGATCTCAGGATCTAATGCAACCCTCCAACAAGAACGAAAGAACAAAAAAGCAGAAATTTGCTAATAAATTTTCTATTGAGACAAGAAAATAAATTTAAAAAAATAAGAATTATAAAAAATTGTAAAAATGAGCCATTAAGAATTGAATATCTAGAGTTTTGTAGAATTATATGAAAATGAATTAATAATAAAAGAAAATATAATTGTCAATTAGCAAGGAAAACTATTGAAAAAATAAAAATCTCAAAAGTGAAAATGCAACATCTTGGTATTGAATAAAAGTTTTTTTGTCAATAAAAAAAAAAATTAAATTATTATTAAAAAATGAAAGATGGCATCATGAAATATGTGGAAGTTTTATAATAGTAGTAAAAAAAAAAAAAGGACCCTCTACAACAGGGGTGGGAAAACTACAGCCCTGGTGTGCATTTGTGAGGCCTACCCATAAGTTTAAAAATGTCTTATTATTGTACAGATTTTACATATAGATAAAAAAATATCTATTGTGATAGCTTCCAGTTAATAAATGACATATATATATTTGTTTCTTAAAAATAAAATAATATTGTATCAAAGAAACTAATTTTTAAAAAATTGTTTATAAAAACCAGTTTTTTTTTAATTGCAAATGTGAACTTTGAACTGAAAGGCATAATCAATTACCTTTAATAAAAACGAAATCTTTACTGACGGATTAGTTTGGTAAAACAAAAAAATGCCATTAAGGTTTGCTTAATTAGTTGCCTTTCATTTCATTTAAAATTAGAAGAAATAAAATTTTAAGACTTATTTAAATACAATTTAATTCATAATATGTATAGATTTAAAATAAGATAAATCAATAAAACAAATAAATGCTTCAAATAATACTTCTATTTATTTTCCTTGCTGGAGGGGGGGGGGGCTAAAGAAAGACAATGTGGCCCTCAGTGAAAAAAGTTTGCCCACCTCTGCTCTACAATTACAATATCTGAATTACCAATTATTTTAAATGAAGAACTTAAAATGCAATTAAATCTATGAAGAAGAAAAAACTTCAGAAAATAATGTAATTATTATTGATATTTTAAAAGGTGAAGAAATAGAAAAATTGTTGGCAAATATCTAAATAATATACCAGATGAATGAAAGAATGCAGTAGTAATATTGATATTTAAAAAAAAAATGATAAAGAAGATATTAGAAACTACATACCTATGAGTCTTCTATCAATTTTATAAAATATCTTAACCAAAGGATAATTATAACTCATTTATAGTGAAATTTGGATTCTAACAAATCAAAAGAATATGCTAGATTTAAAGTGGTTTTAGAATAATAGATCACATGCAAATATTGAGAAAAGTTATAGAAAGACCAAAAAACATGAGTTGTCATTATGCTTTGGATTTATGGATTATGAAAAAGCATTTGATTCTATAGCAATTTCCACAGTAATTAAAGCTTTGAACTATCAATATATAGATTTGTGATACTGTAATATTCTGAAAAATATTTAGCAAAATGTAACAGCAATAATTAAGTAACATGATGACACTAGTAAGATTAATATTGATATAGGTGTGCAACAGAATGAATAATGGTTTTACAAGAAGTATTTTGTGAATTAAAATGGGAAGCTAAGAAAATAAAAAATTCATGAAGATCGTTTAAATCATTTAGATTTTGCAGATGATATAATTGTTTTGCAAATGATGCTTCAGAGCTTCAAGTAAACTTGCAAGAATTAATAGATTAAACTAAAAAAAATGTGACTAAAAATAAATGCTAAAAAAGTCTAAAATAATGTTAAGGAATTTTCTTAGAAGAAAATAAATATTGATAATCATGAATTAGAAGAAGTTAACAACTACAAATATCTTAACCAGATTATCAGTAATATAGATGAAAATAAGATGGTTGAAATTAATCACAGAATTAAATTTGGATGGATTGCTTTTGATAGAAATAACTTGGCAGTAAAAAGAAATAGTGTAATGTGTTTGAAAAAAAATCTTTTTAAACAAAAAAAAAGTATGATTTGGTAGTTTTTATTTATGAATCTGAGATATGAACACTTTAAACCACTCAACAAAGTGTGGACAGATATATGTTAGGAGTAACAAGAAGAGATCAAAAAATAAAACATATGGATGAGAGAACAAATAGGTATCATTAACATCATTAAAGAATTAAGAGACTAGAGAAGACCTGGACATATTGCTAGAAGAGATGATAATATATGAACAATTAAAAGTTTTTAATTGAATCCCAAGAAATTGCAAAGGATCTAAAAACTAACCACATGTGAGATCAACAGATGAAATAAGGAATTTGTTTGTGTAATGTGGAAAAAAAGGCTATAGACTAGAAAAACTGGATTGAACTTAAGACAGACCATCCTGCAATGAATTAATAGTGGTTGAAAAAGATATTTAGAATAAATAAAAAAAACCAGAGGCAGAAATTCTGCTTCTGTAAAATATATGAATAGTAAAAATAAATGCAATTTTTAAAAAATTGTGAAAAATCAATTGTTACTTTAAAAAACACAAATATATACAAAGTTTTTTCTTGGATTTTCATAACAACAAAAAAAACTCAATTCTTCTTAACATATTATATTTCTATATTTATAATTTATAAATTATGTTTACAATATTTATATTTCTTAACTTTTTTTTTCATTTGCATAACATTTTGTTTATTTCTATTATTTTTAATATGTTTATTTATATTTACAATTTAAAAACAAATAGATATATCACAATAATAAATTATGTACATACATATATATAGCATGTCCAATATTTACAAATGGATATTTATAATAAAGAAATATATATATTGTAACTTTATATGTAGCCCTTATTATTATAATAACTATAAAATCTTAACTAAAATCTTAACTAAGTGTTCTAATTAATTAATGAAATAGTTTATTAAACATATTTGAATATTAATTGCTTAAGGAATATTAATTAGCTTATTTAATATTTGTTTAAAAAATCCAAATTTAATAATTTAAACCTGGATAAAAATTATTTTGAAGTAGATTGTGTTTTAATTAGGTGCAGTAAATAAGGTTTTTATTGATATTTATAAAGGATGATTAATTTATGTAAAGTTTCTATTTTTGCTACTTTTCAAAATAAGATATATTTAAAATAGTATTTTAAAAGATATTAGTTAATATAATATTTGTTTAAAGTTTAGAATTTAAAAACAATAAGCTAGTTTTAACTAAAATGTTTTTGTTAATTAGTTTACTTTCATTGCTTTTAAAATATTGGTTATTTCCTAGTATACATGTGCTTGCAGATGTGATGCATGTGTATAGAAAGATTGAAAAGCTTTAAAAGGGATTATTAAAGTAACGTATTTTAAAAAGGGTACTTTAAATTAAAATATAAATAATGATAATCTTAAAGAGCTTCTAAATAGAGTAAAAAAAAATATTTATTTTAAATAAAATAAGTTTGATTTAATTAAGTAAATAATTTTTATTCAAGTTAAATAAATAGTTTATTTAGTAATTGAATAAAGTTAATAAAATTCATTATATATTAATTAATATCTAGACATCATGTGTTTAGAAAGTCTTAATTAGTAAGTTCAAGATTAATTCTATAAATAACCTTGCAATTAAAAGAGGTTAAAAATAGGCTAATGTTAAAAATCCTGCCCTAATAATCAAACAGGATTTGTTGAATCTACCCAATGATAGATTGCAGTAAAAAGAACATGTACAAGTGCATAAAAAAAGGAGAAACAGAAAAATAAAAAATAGAAGATTCACATTATTCTTGGATTATCTTTTTTATTTTCACTTAATCAGTTTAAAAGTTTTTCAGTTCATTTTATTTTAAATTGTTTATTTTTATCGGTTTAAATGCCAGTATAAGAGATTGAAGTTATCTTTGTAATGCTACTCTATTGTATGTGTTCACCTATTCATGAAGTAATAAATCACTGAAAGAGGCAAAAACTATATTATTTCTTAAGGAAAATTATTAAGTGTCTTGAATGGAAAAAGTAATTGAAACCTATAAGATGTTGAGATATGCATATGCTTATTTTATCTTATTTATAGACTCTCAGTTAATTTGAACTTTTGGCTAGTAAATCATTTAATTAACATTTTACTGTAACTTTTAAATTCATTACTGATACTAATTCTAATTCTTAACAATGTTACCTGTTATATCTCTGATCTTAGAATAAATAATTTGTGAACAATTTAATTAATGAAAGACAGTTGTTATTAACTTGTTAGAAATAGGTTTGAAAACTTATATTTTTATCAAACCAAAAGAGTTGCAGTAATGAACTGTTTAAAAATTATTGCCAGTCTTAAAAACAAGATAAAATGTGATAGTTTTAAACTGCTTTATATAATTCTAACGAAGGAGAACATCATACAGATCAATTTTCTCAATACTTTAGAAAAAATTTTGTTCATCTGTTTTTCTGCCAATGCAAATAAAATATTTTATTGTTATTATAAGTTATTAATTTAGAATTTATCTACCCACTTATTTAATATGTACTTTTGCTTTGTTAAAAAAGAAATAATTCAAGTTTAGTATTAATATTAACAAATAATGTTTAACTTTATAAAGGAACTGTTTATTATTTATTTATTGCCAACCTTGCTATACCTGCTCTCAGCTCATTTCTCTTTAAGTTTATATTTCAATTGTGAATGATTGCTGTCAAGAAATTTCTGCTTTGGACTATTGTTTGCATATTTATTTTATCTACTGTAATGAAAGATTGTGTTGTGATTGTGGTTGTGGTATATTTTATTAAAGAAAATAACAAAAGAGCATCTCAATCTCATTTTTAAAAAAAATGAAAGAACTTTTAATCATTAATTTAAATGGATGAACAAATATGGCTTATATTTATATGTTTTATATATTTGAAATGATTTTATTATTGTGCAATCATAGTTTTATAATATATGTCCATTTCCTTACATTATTTATGATATTATGAGATATATTTATAATGGTATGCACATTAAATGAATTTGGCAAGAAAATATCTAGATAAAATGTTTTATTTTAAGCATAATGATTAAGAGTTCTCTCAATTATTATAATAGCTTAATAGAATATATTATCATACCAGAGATAAAAACAGTCTTTAATTTTTGACATATAATTATGAATAAAATGTTTCAGAAATGGTCTAAGTTTAGATAGTTTATAAAATTTTAATATTTAATGTTAAGATACAATAGTGATATGTCAGTTTACATATAGTTTAGATAGATGTATTATTTTACTTATGAATGTATGTATGAGTTGATTATTTGTTTATTCTCATTATCATCAAATTCATGCCATGTGTGATTATCAATTGGTATGCTGCTTGGAGACATTTATCAATTTAGGCATTTTTATATATAGATATTGAAGCAATGGATCTGGAAGTCCGATCTATGCTTCACAGCCTTCTATAAACTTACCAATATTGTAAACCTGGGTTAAGTTTATATCCAAGTATCAACAGGATTTTGCATTAAATATAAAATTAACGTGTTTCATTTTGTACATTTAACGCTTATTAAATTAGCTCTTTACTTTAAAATATTTCTTTTAAAATAAAATTCTGTTTAAGATTAAATTGTTATTAAAATTTCCTTTACAAAATTTATTAATTAAACATATATATACGGAACCGTATATATAATTAAATGCAAAATTTTGTTGAACTAAAATTTTATTTTATTAAAAGAAATAAGATATTTTTCTTTTAATTTGCTAAAATATGGCATATGATTTTATTTTAAGATACGCCTGCTAGCATTTCTAAAGGAATAGCATTTGTTCAATTAGTTAGTCCATTCACGGCAAATTAAAGATGGCCTTTTTAATTAAAGCAAATTCAAAGTTAAATGGAGAATTCGATAATAAGAAATTAAAGTTTATTTTTGGCAAAAAGTTACTTCGAAACAAAGGAGCATAGGGGGCTTATCAAGATCTAAAATCATACGCAAAGGGCTTATCAAGATCTAAAATCATACGCAAAACAATAGAAGAGTATCTCCAGAAAGGTATAAAAGGTGGGGAGAACAAAAGAATTATTATTGAGACCTTTGGCTTTGAATATTCAGATTTTATTCATTAAATTATTGTGATTTTGTGCTTGAAGATTTGTTCAGATCCTATGCTTTGATAATTCGGCATTTTGTGCTGTAGGTTGCTCTGAAAATAAATGCAGAAAACAACGGAGTCCTAATTTTGCGGAAAATTCCTGTTAGATGTTCCAACATGCGACCTGTTAAAAGTTCTATTAATTGGGTGGACGTGACCATGTACTGTGGCTAGGCACAACAGCTTTGCCTGCCATCGGGGTCCTAATCCATCAAAATGCTGTAACGTGTCCAACCAATAGTAAACTCGAACTGTGAGCCGTGTCTGTGCCCTTCGTGTAAAAATGTTGCATATTTTAAATCCCTTTGTCCGGACAAATCACTACATACATAATCAAGTCACGGACGTCGAGGGAACTGGATCAAAGAAACAAGGACTGGTAACTTTATATATCTCCTCTATATATGCCTTTTGATAAATACCTTTCGTTAATGGTTTCTTTAATTTATATTTATAATGTAATTGTTTTTCTTTTATTAGACTAATATTAGATTTATATTTATCTTTCAATTGATCATCTCTTTTATACTTAAATGTTTCCCTTCGCTATTCCTCATTTTAGTGTGTTATATAAATACTTTCTTGTTTCATTGCAGTGTAAATTATTGTTCATTTAAAAAGATTTCCAATTTAAAATAATATCTGTAAATTAAATACTAGTTAAGGCACACATATTGGAATTACAAGTGAAGTAGGATTCATTATAAATAAAAAGTGGAAGAACAATATTGTGGAGATTGATAGTGTATCGGACAGAGTGGCAAGATTAGTTATACAACTTAATAGCAGATACCAAATGCAGATAATTCAGGTTTATGCCCCAACAAGTTCTCATAGTGATGAAGTAGTAGAAGATTTTTATATGGATGTACAAAAGGCTTTTGATCAGAGTAAACAACATTTTAAAATTGTTATGGGAGACTTTAATGCTAGAATTGGTAGACCAATGAAAGATGAAATTGCTGTAGGTAATTTTGGTTATGGTAATAGAAATGAGAGAGGACATAGACTTGTGGAGTTTGCAGAAAAAGAAAAACTTTATATTATGAATTCATTTTTTGAGAAAAATGTTAAAAGGAAATGGACATGGAAGCATCCAAATGAAGGTACAGCAGAATTGGATTATATTTTGACTAACAGAAAATACATATTTCAAGATTGTAATGTTCTTAATAAATTTAACACAGGAAGTGATCATCGATTAGTAAGGTGTAAGTTACGTGTTAATGTAAAACTAGAGAGACAAAAATTATTAAGAAAAACAATATTTACAGTTGATATTCCTAATCTTCAGAAACATTCTAATGAATTTAAATTAGAACTTACAAATAGGTTTCAAGTGTTAGGAGATTTTGAACATGATTCAGATTTGAATGAAATTAATATGAAAATAGCTGATACACTTTTAAAAACTGCAACAAACATAGCTGGTAGAAAAAAGCAGCAATCGACTAATAAAATTTCTACCGAGACTAAAGAATTTATCAAGAAAAGAAGGAATATGAAGATATACAAAAATGATGTATTAAAAAGAATTGAATATCACAAATTTTGTAAAATGGTACTGAAAAGAGTTGAAAATGATATAAGAAAGTATAACTATGAAATAGCAAGGAAAGCTGTAGAAGAAAATAAAAGTCTCAAAAATGTTAAACAACATTTTGGTATTGGTAGGAAATTTATATCTGCAATAAGAAAAAAAGATGGAATTATTACTAAAAAGAGAGATGACATCATGAAATTGGTAGAAGATTTTTATCAAGAATTATATAGTAATAAAGAACAAGTACCTCCTACATCTATTACATCTTCCGAATTGCCCAGAATTTTAAATGAAAAAGTGAGACATGCAATTAAGTGTATGAAGAAAGGAAAGGCTCCAGGAAATGATGGAATTATAATTGATATATTAAAAGAAGCAGGTGAAGAAATAGAAATAATTTTAGCAAAGTTATATACCAAATGTCTAAATGATAAAGATGTACCGGAAGATTGGAAGAATGCAGTAATAATATTAATATTTAAAAAAGGTGATAAAGAAGATATTAGAAATTACAGACCTATCAGCCTTTTATCAGTTTTATATAAAAATTTTACCAAGATAATTACAACTCATCTACAGAGAACTTTGGATTTCCACCAACCAAGAGAACAAGCTGGATTTAAAAGTGGTTTTAGTACAATAAATCATATCCAGGTATTAAGAGAAGTCATAGAAAGGACAAACGAATATGAGTTGTCATTATGTTTTGGATTTGTAGATTATGAAAAGGCATTCGATTCTATACACATTTCTTCAGTGATTAAAGCATTGGATCATCAAGGTATAGATCCAGGATATTGTCATATTTTAAAGAATATTTATAAAAATGCAACAGCAACAATTAGATTACATAATGATACTGGAAAAATCAACATTGAGAAAGGTGTAAGACAAGGTGACTCCATATCTCCAAAACTCTTTACAGCAATGCTGCAAGAAGTATTTTGTGGATTAAAATGGGAAACTAAAGGAGTGAAAGTAAATGGAGAGTATTTAAGTCATTTAGATTTCGCAGATGATGTAGTTGTTTTTGCAAATAATGCTTCAGAGCTGCAGGAAATGTTGCAGGAGTTAGCAGATGAAAGTAGAAAAGTAGGACTAAAGATAAATGTTAAAAAGACTAAAGTAATGTTTAATCGATTTGCTCAAAATATGAAAATAAAGATTGATTATGAAGAATTAGAAGAAGTTCACAGTTACAAATACCTTGGTCAGATTATTAATACAGATGGAAACATAATGGAGGAAATTAATCATAGAATTAAACTTGGTTGGAGTGCTTTTGGTAGAAATAACTTGATACTAAAAGGAAATATGCCTATGTGTTTGAAAAGGATGGTTTTTAACAAATGTGTTTTACCAGTTCTTACTTATGGATCTGAGACTTGGACACTTAATAGAAGAGCAATACAGAGACTTCAGACCACTCAAAGGAGTATGGAGAGATGTATGTTAGGAGTAACAAGAAGAGATCGAAAACGCAATGTATGGATAAGACAACAAACAGGTGTTACTGACCTTATTGAAAAAATTAAAAGATTGAAATGGAGTCGGGCTGGACATATTGCTAGAAGAGATGATAATAGATGGACAATTGAAATTTTAAACTGGATTCCAAGAGATTGTAAAAGACCCTGAAAGAGGCCACATGTGAGATGGATGGATGAAATAAGAAAATGTGCAGGGGTGTTGTGGAGAAGAGAAGCTAAAGATCGGAGAAGATGGATTAAACTTGGAGAGACCTTCATCCTGCAGTGGATTGATAATGGTTGATGATGATGATGATGATGATGATGAAGTTTCCTTTTGTTTGCCAACTTGATCTCCTCGATAATGCTTACTTTGTTCGCTTTTAGTCCCATAGTTAAATATTAGTTATTTATAGATGTCTTTAAATATTTTAAAATTGTTTATAAAGCACAAAGCAACTAGAGAATGCTTTGTGAAAGAGTTATTTTAATTTCGCTTTATCGAGGGGACACGAGTTAATAATTTTATTTAAATTGGGAAAGTAATAACTTAGACCGCAAAATATTACGTAATTGCCATCCGCCTTATTGTAAAATTATTTATCAGTAATCAATCGGGGAATAGCGGAGATAGTTAAAACATTTCTAATATTTTAAAATCACGTTTATTAAAATATATTATTTAAACTAAAAAGCTTAAGTCTTCTAATGTTATTTCAACTTTTTATTAGCTTAACCTTTTATATTACTTGTTCAATGATCCAAGCATTCACCAACACTCAACTCATGTTATATTTTGTGCACATTTAACTTAGTTAGTTCCGTAAGTATTCTAGTCCATTGTCTCTCCCTGATGCTAAGCTGTGGGCCAGGGTTATAAAATAATTTATGCATGTCTCGGATATGTTGTTGGTTCGTGTTTAGACTCGAAAATAGACGAATAGGGTAGAGGCCTTAGTATTCTTGATTTTTATATCTCACGTATGAATACCCTCAAGGTACTTTCGTCTAGTATTCAAACTGGGTTAAACCAATATACATCATTCAACTGGCACAATATTTTTATTGCTAATGTATGTGTCAAGTTCCTCCAATGAGGAGTGTGCATTTTTTGCTTAAGCATTGCCAGGTCAAATTACCAGGTGTCTATTCATGATATTGTATTTGTTAAACCTCTCCATAAGAGAGTGTGGCTTTCTTGTTTCAGCACTACCAGGTCAAGCCACCAGGTGCCTATTCATGTATTTTCCATAATCCACTTTACCTATAACAACTATTATTATATATTTTTAATATGTGAGATTATTTAAAGGCATATTCATCTTTAAGATTAGTTTGTTTTAATACAGTGTAATTTAAAGTATATTAATATAATTGTAAGTATTGAGCTTATTTATTTCCTTGCCCCTCATAGGTATTAATAAAATTATAATGTTTTTGGTTATTTTTGCATATTAAGCTATTTTTATAGTTTCATGAAAAGTATATTTCCACACTGATTTTTAAACATTGTTTGTGCTGTAATATATTTAATATCATACTAAAAGTCTGTGTATAAGCATATATGTTATTTTATTCTGTGTACAAAATAGCAAGAAGATAGCATCAAATAAACTGTGAGAACTTCTTAAGTAATATATATGCTTTTATTATAAATTTTGTAGGAATGTTTCACTAGGGAATGTTTTATTTCAAAGTATTCTGTTAGCACAATAGATTAAAATTAATACTTTTTGTAAATATTTATTGTATTAAATATTATTATTATCCTATAAATAAATATTTTTCCTATTTATTAAATATGTTTCTGTTTCATTGCAACTATTACATTCATAATCCAGAAAATCTAATATAATAAAGTTTTATTGTTCATTATTTTAAAAGAGTACATTTCAATAGTCACATAAAATTTATTTATCTATTTAGTTTATTATTTATTTTATGCCTGCATTGTAATAATTACCCTTTCTATCTGCTGCATTATCTTTCTTTTAATATTTGATAGGTTCATATCTGAAGATATTAAAATTAGATATGTTTATAGGTGATATGAATTGAATATTCATATAAAAAGAAATTTTGAAATATTCAAACAATATTTTATACGCTAGCCATATGTTATCTAAGATATTATGATACTTAATTTTATATATTTGCATTTTTGTTTGTCCAAGATATAAGATATCCTATGATAGATCATAAGAAGATAGAATATTTAATGTTATAACTTAAAGAATTATTGCATTTAAGAATGTTAAAGTATTTATCACAAAATCATTTTTTTGTATTAAATACATGAATGAACCCCGAGATATAGATAGAGTACAAATCTAGTATATAAGTTTGAATTTTAAGAACTTGAGATTAAAGAAGAATCTGAAAATAAGATCTTAAAATGTAAGAAGAATCTGAGATATTAATGTGCAATTGTATGGTATTTTGTCTATATAAGAGTACTCATTCTCTGTAGAAAATCCATAGATATTATGGTACCACTGTGGTTTTGTCCTGCACTTTTGGGAAGGATACACTATATATTGTTTCAAAACTGGCTAAAAGCATAAATTAATATAGTTTAAATACACAAATATAAATCAATCATCTATTTAATGATTAATGAGAAATCTTTGATTTAAGCATAATAGATTTATATTTCCAAGATTTGACTTTAAGGACTTGATATTATATGTCAAGTGTCTTTAAACAACTAAACATCATATGATAACTATTTCTTATGCTTGCTCAAGCTGTTAAAACAGGCAAAACTCTTCACGCAGTAGTGTCACTCAGTACAAGCCAGAGCAATCAATGGATTACTCGATTAATCTAGCTTGCTCTGAATGGCACTACTGTATGGAGAGTTTTGCCAAGTGTCTTTGCAAGTATTAATTAGTATAATATAAAAGATTACCATAAACTTAATAGCTTTTCATTTTGCTTCACTTGGATAATATTATACTAATTAAAATAAAGCATAATAAAAAAAAAATGCAGCTTTTATCTTTCTTCCATTATTTATTTAGTTCAGCAGTGAAAGCCCATAATCAAACAGATCATTTAGTGATATGCATCACATTTAGAATAGCTCACTAATTACTTTATAGAAAAGTAAAAAATTTGATTGAATTGATGAACTTACAAAAATAAAATAAACTGATATTTCAGTGGATTCACATTTTATCAATAGCTATTTAGTTTATCAATTAATATCCAATGTAAATGTATTTATTTTACTCTGCTGTTTGCTTTTTTAAAAAAATCAAATTATTGCACATTTTTTCCCCTACAGTTTTTAACTATGAAAAAAATATCCATATTTGCTTTAATTATTTCTGATTTGTCTTATAGCTGTGAAACATTTTCCCAAATGAATTATATTTTAAATCCATTAAAAAATCATCTGCCACATACTTATGGGCATAAATTTAATGATAAGCTTAACAGTAACATATATAATGCTTATCTAAAAATTTAAGTAATATAGAACTTATTTTTTAATTTGGATGCATTTTATAACATTTTTATTATTGTTATTATAATGTGTGGTTTGTTTGTTTTTTAAAAAAAGTGATTTGAGTGATGATACATCTGTCAAAGTATGATGTGAATATTTTAAGGCAGACTTAGTAAATGAAGAGATTCGATATTCTATTTTCCTTTTGTTAATGAAAATTTAACAGTAGCTATTTTTTAAATTGTTTATTTAATCTTCATCATGATCCCCCCCCCCCTAAAAAGCAATTAAACAAAACTATAGTAATCACCATTACTTTTAATTTGAAATTTATCACTAACCACCACCACCACTTTTCAGAAAATTTATTTCATATCATATCAATGATCTTTTGGCATGTTTTTTAAATTGAAAAACTTATTTATAATATTTTTTAGTACTTGTGAGTTTTCAAGTAAACCAAGATAGCTTCCCATATTTTTGATAAATCTATAGTTTTGGGGCCTCCAAAAATGTTTAAAAACAAATGCCTGGTAGGAAACATCGTATTTAATAATTACATTTTATTTTTTATTACAGTTATTTTCAAAAAAAAAAATCATTGTGAAAAAAAAATTACAATATTTACAGTTAACTTTTTTTTTTTGGATTAACTTATCAACAGAAAAATGAAAAAATATATATAAAAATACAATATTTACACTTTATTCATATCAGCAGTGTGCAATTATAACATGACCATTAACATATAACTTTTCAGGACAGCAGGATCCAGTCCCTTTGGAAATAGTCCACTGCATCACATTCTGTAACAGGAAGGTTCCAAATTTTTATCATTATGATAATTTATCAAAAAAACTGCTGATAAAAAAAAGCCATGCTGAATTGAATCAAAATATGACAATGTTAAGAGTATTTCATCGCTTCCCACGTTATAATATAAAAAAAAAAAAAATTGAAATTTAGCTGAATTTATTCCTTTTTTAAAATTTAACAATCAATTTATTAATTTTGTTTTAATTTAAGAACTAACACATCTTCGGTAGATTAACAATCCTCAAAACTGTCCATTTATCAAAAATATGGGGTGCCATATTGATTTACTTAAAAAGTCACAAATACTTAACTATCTAATCTAATACACTATTATTTTCTAGTGAATATCTTCCTGAATCATTATTTATTAACTATTTCTTTCCTCACAGGGTCATATTGTTAGGTGCATTTGTTGAAGATGCAATTTTACAATAACTTAATAATACATCATAAAATGTACATATAGAAAAATATTAATTGCTACATAAAGCTAGCATATCATTAAAAAAGCAATAAAGCTAATAAAATAAAATACTTATCAAAAAATAAGAATTTAAACTTGTTAATTTTTAATTTATTCAAGTATATTCTGGTATATTAGTTTTAAAATATTTTTAATGCTTTAAAATAGTAAGAGTTTTTTTTTTTTTTAATAAAAACAAAAATATAATATTTTCTTAAGTAAAACTAATTATGATTGTGGCTTCAGATACAGTATTGTATTTATACAAAATGCACTATGATACATATATCAAATATATGATAATAAAAACACAATAGCACTAATCTAACTGCCTAAAATTCAGCAACTTCCATTGAGACTAGATTGTGAAAGGCCTTTAAATTTTCATAAATTTTGAATAGGGACACATTAAAATAAAATTTAAAAAATACAGTAAATTAGAACATAGGTGAAAATAAATTTAAAGTAAAATCACAGTTCAGAAAATATATGTAAATTAGTAAACATATATAATATGAATGTCATATTTTATTTTTCTTTCTAAGTCCAATAACTATTTAATCCATGATTTTGATTCCCCACACCCTTAGGAGCTTTTTTGTAGAATTTCTTAAAAATAAGCTAAGAGTAAAAAAAAAGCAAATTGTTAAAAAGGCTGACCCTATATTTTAAACAAAAAAAAAAAATGGAAATTGAAAAAAAAAAAAGTTAATGCTTATTTTCTTCAATTACAGAATTCTACACAAAAATTATACATTGATATAAAAATAAATATATATCTGGAATATATGTATTTAATAAGTTATGTATTTTAATAAGTTATGAAATTAATTTGCAGAGAGAATAAATAAAATAGATAAATAATAAATAACCAGAATAAGATTAAGTGAATTGCTTTAATACAAAATATTTAATTAAAATGTATTGTGTACAATAATTATTATCAGAAGGAAAGATTAATTACTCCAGAAAACAAAAGGACTGAAAGTATATAAACTGTGGAAAAAATGATAGGTGCTCTTCTTTGTCTTCTTCAAGGCAACTGTGTCACAAAACTGAAGCAGCAGAAGAAACCAGCAGGGGCTGTCATATTCCCAGGATCTCTGCCCCTGAAGGTCATAAGCCAACTAGAGTCAAAACAGATCACCTCAATCTTATTATTTTAAAGGCCTTAAGGCCACTAGGCTTAAAGGACAGTGATGATGGTAAAGATAAATGCCTTTAGTATTTTAATATTAGTGAATAGACTTAAAAAGTGAAAGGACTTATATTCCTAATTAACTGCAATCAGCTTACATACATTAGAATAGTGTTTAATTCACGAACCTATATATATTACACTTGTATATATTAATAAGTATATTAAATTGTATAAATTGAAATCTGAGTCACTGTGTTGTGTCCTCAAAAAATAATATTCCATACTAAATTTGTTATTCTTACTCCAGGGATTAGTGAGCTAAGACATAGCAAAACTTGGTGCAGTCATTTAGTTTGAATCTAGCTTAGAGAGATAATTAGCAATTTCAAAGTTCAAATTAGTTTTGAAAGATTAAAAATGTCATTATTTGGGCAAACATGTATTGCTGAGTTCGATGTGGATAATGCCACTAAATGGCCATTGTACTTAACCCAAGTCGAAAATTTTTTCACACTAAACAGAATAAAGGACAATAAGTGAAAAGTTGCAGCACTCTTATGTTTTTCTGGTAAAAAAGTTATTGGAGATAATTAATGTTTTATGACCCTCCTCTAACAAATAACATACCATATAAGAGATTAATAAAAAAAATTAAACTATTTATTTTAGCCCTTATCCATCCCACCATATTGCTTGCTTACATTTAAGGAACAGAAAACAGTTTATGGGTGAAACAATAAAAGAATATAATTCAGCCCCAAAGGAGCCAGAGAAAGATTGTCAGTATGGAGAGTTTGTTGAGGAAATACTTATTATGGATGAAGTACTCTGGGGCATGTGTGACGACAGACTCTGACAACATTTGTTAATAGAGACTGATCTAATGTATAAAATTTCTATAAAAAAAGGATTAGCTTATGATCTAATTTTATAATAGGCTCATGCTTTTAAATGTAAATCTGAAAATAATATTAATATGCAAGTTGAATACGAAAAGGGAAATAAAATTACGTGCTTCTGCTGTGGAAAAATAGGTCATAGAGCAAAAGATTGTAAGTAGAAGCAAGGAATATGTTTTAAATGTGAAAGTAAGGGGCATTTAGCATGCATATGTAGAAAATTTGAGAACGGGAAGAGTCAAGAAAAAACTCAGATACAGAAAAATAGGAGAAATAAACTCTTTAATACTCATATTGTAAAAAACATGGACAGTTGAGGAATCACAGCAATTCATGATGAAATTGCAAATTTGCAGAAAAGAAATTACAATGGAGATAGATAGTAGCTCAGGGATATCTATAATGTCCAAGGAGATTGAAGCACACTATCAGCTGCTGACACGCATTAAAATAGAAAAAACAGACTTTTAAGACTCAAGATATGATGCTGAAATTACAGGCGCAAATAAAAGCACCAATTAGATTCTCCAAGAAAATAATTAAATTACTGCTGTATATAGTAAAAGAGAAAATTAGCCCTATAATAGGAAGGGAATAGTTCACCATGATAGGAATCCAAGTTAGCATTATAAAAAAATTTCCTTAGAATAAGAAATCCAGATTTATTCATTGAGGAATTGGGTATAATATCAACAAGCTCAGTAGGAATAAAGTTAGTTAAAAACACAGATCCAGTTGTGTGTAAATCATGAAAAATCCCATTCACACAGAAAACAAAAGTTGAGGAAAAATTCAAGGATTGGTTAATAAAGACTTATTGACACCAATAGAAACATCAGACTGGGTTTCATAATGTTATTTAAAAATAAATTCAAGATATAGAAAATGTTGTAAATAATATACTTAATACTGTAAATAATAAATAAATGGTTATTATTTAATATTTAAGTTGTCAGTACATGTGAGTAGCTTAACACAATATGAGAGGATATAAGATTTAATCCAGTGAAAGTGTTAATCCAGAAAGGCTAGGGAATCAAAAGTACAGATTAAAAGTATTGCAATTATATTAGAAATAGTAATTGTATTTTTAAAATCATCTACCTATTTTTTTGTGTGAATTTCTAGTCTGAGAAGCCTTTACTTGTTCTACAATTACTCAAATGTGACTATGTATTTAATAAAGGCATGACAATTTGCAATCATTTAGAATCTCAATCAAAGTTTTGCCTCATTATATAAATTGTCAATATTTCTTTCTTCAAATGAAAATACATAAGATTTTATATACATTAAAATTAAATATTTTGAATGGATTATTAATCAATCTTTAGGATTAAAAAATATTAATATATTCCAAAAATAAAATTTTACTAGTTATTACCATATATTGATTTTTTAATAGTCTTATATCAAGTATTTTTTAATACAATAATCAATTTCTTCACTAAAAAATATTTAAATTTACTTTTGTTCAGCTTTAATGTTCAATCATGCCAACAAAAAACAATAATGTAATTTTTTATCTACATTTTTAGACAAAAAAATCATAATTCATTAATTGTATTACTTTTTATTTAAGATATTTGAATTTATATTGTTAAAAGAAAAAAAAAACATCAGTAAAATTTTATTTGGTAATATATCAATATAAAGTATGTCTTAACAATTAGTTAAGCAATAATTGTTCTTTCATATTTGATTACTATAAAAAGCAACAGCCTCCTAACTAACCAATTCATACAAGTGTTTAAAGTATGTATTTCTTTTTCTATATTAATTAAACTGAGTGATTATTTTGGCAACATGATTTAATTCTAGTAATATTCTCTGTCAGTCAATTGGTCTTCCTATTTGAACTACCAATTAATTCTTTTCTCAGTCTATTTTGGCTAATCTCATTTATTTAACTTTCTACAACATACATCACTATTACAAATACTGATGGACTCTACTGTCAGCCTCTTTTTTAATTTTTTACTCAATATACAATCCTCCCCCCCCCCACATACACACACACTCCATTATTCTCAATATAACGTCATTCTATAGTCTTGAACCTGTTGTGGGATTTTCATTATCTTGTACCAATAATTACATTTTAAAAGACTGAAGTTTTTCAAATTTCCTCAATAAACACAAACTACTTAATATATAATTTGAAAATATAAATAATTACCAAACAATTCTCATAAAAATTAAATAGAGATTTGACTTGCAATTAAAAACTTTTAATAATAATAAATCATAAAATAAAGTACTCGATTGTTCAAGCATTAAAGAGACAAACAGAGAACAGCAATTCTATTCGAATAACTAAACAAAAAAATGTTTTTAACTTTTGTCAGCAGGTAATAGAACCAGAAATCTTTAGATCTAAAATTCATCACTCTAATAACTGGGCTAAATTACTCATAGCATGCATACTTCACATTTCATTCTTTAAATAATAAATAAATAATACAATTTATTTCAATTAACAAGGAATTATTAAATGTATTGCTTACTTACATGTTAATGGCAAAAGTCTTTCATTAATATTGATAAAAATATAAAATTGTGTAATTATTTTATAAAAGTATTTATTTAATAAATGTATAATTTAGAAGAATAATCAAATATGTGCTATCCAAATACAATACAAATTTCAACAGCAGTTATTTGCAAATGAGAAAAGCCATTTTAATAATAGAAAAAAAAAAAGTTTAGAAATGCTTCTGCACTGACTATGTAAACAAATCTGTGAACCACAAATTTATCTGCATATATAATAAACTGATCCCTTAAACCATATATTCGACATTTTGTAATACTGTCATTTATTTTTTTCAGCAAAGAACTTTTCTTTCTAAAAGTTCCAACAACTTGCCTAATTCTATCCATCTAATGTATACTATCCTTAGTCACATTTTCCCAATAAAAGCAATCAATACTATAATCAATTTAGAATATCTTTGAGATAAACTTCATAAATAAAGAGAATCTATCTTTCCCATAAAAACCATGCTCAAGTTCACCATAAAAATTTTATTAAATATGTTATTACTCATTCACTTCACATGCCAAATTCAGCAAAGATGAAATTTTCCAATAGTAAACTGTATAATATTACATCATATAGAGCACCCTACATGGATTTTTTTTGAATGGCTTTATATTACATCATTAGGGAGTCCTGTCTCACTTCCATACAATAATTAGGTAAAATAACAGATATATATTCAACTAATTTAGCTGCTGTTATTATAAACACTTTGATGAAATGCCACATCTTTTAACTTGTTCAAAGTAGCAACTGCTCATTGGATTCAGTGTTGCACCTTGACAACTATATTCACCTTTCTATTTAAAAAGCTACCAAGATATTTAAATTGGCTTATAACCTATCAGGATAAAGTTGCTAAAGATTCTTCTTCGATCATTGGTTGATCAAATATGTAAATTTTTTGATTATTAATTATTAAATCAAATTCTTTATAGGTTGCACTCAAAACATTAAAAATGTTCTGTAGATCTTTTTGAATTGGCGGATGTAACACAATCATCAGAATTTCATAAATAAAGAAGTCAAAAAGATGAAATTCTTATTATTAATTTTAATCAGTTCAAAGAAAATGTTATAATCAAAATCGTTCTATATTTCATCTTGTTACCGGCTTCATAAACCTGCATATAAACAATTTCAAAGACAATCATTGGCAACAGATATGTTTCAATAAACAAATCAATAAAAGCAAAAGTAAACTCTTACTTCCAACATCTTTCTTGCATTTGATAACAAATACCATATTTATATTTCTTGATTCTTTAAAACCACAATGAGATTCTAGTCATCGTTCTCTATGACAGGAAGCAATCTATTAATAAATACTTTGAAAGTATTTTAACTGTAGAGAAATTCATTGTCTAGTTCCTCTATTTTCATAAATTGGAATAATAGAAGCATTCTTAAGATCAAATGATACAAACTTCATAAATCCATATAATTTTAAAAAATTGCAATAGTTTTTTGGAAAAATAAATCATCATATTTTAAATTTCTCCAGGAATCTCATCTGCAGCTTTTCCCTTTTTAATACTACAAAATGTAATTTTAATATGCTGGATATCATTATCCAAATCAAAATTAATTGGTAGGATATCTCAATAAAAGCTGTCATCTTATTTTTTGTATCACTCCATTATTCAAAATGATCATAATATGCCTTCCATGTGTTCAAAATATCATTATATAAAAGGGCATCATCCAAGAATATACTATGATTATGATATCACTTTTCAGATACATATCTTATTTCAATTCATTAAAAAAAGATTTACCTATATATATTTCCTTTACAGCTTTAATCCATTAATCATTTGTAAGGCTATTTGTCAGGTGCTCTCAACTTCTACATTTAAATCTCTATATTGCTTATAAAGATCCACATTCAATTAATTATTCTGCTTATATATATATCTATATTTAAGTATAAATTAAACATTACCGATATCTATGTGTGCGTCGTCTATACACATTTCATATATATTTATACAAAAAATTTTCAACTATTAGAAATATATTTGTAAAATTAATAAGAGTTTATTCCAGTACTTCTCATTTACAGCTTCTCCACTTTACTCCACCAAATTTTCTTATCCAGTTTATCTTGTGCATAAATGCATGTGCAAATTAAAAACATGTTAAATGGTATGCATAGTTTATAAACCACATGTTAAGCATAAAATTTTTGAATATAATCAAATATATAATTAATAAATAATATATTCTCCTTCCTCTAATAATAAAATATTGTTTTATTTTTCAAAAATTTTATTTCAGATTTCAGTCTAATTCCTAAAGATTATTTTTAAAATTCTGAAAAAAAATATGTTCAGAATATTCCTTAAAAGTTAGAAATGAATATTAGGTATATTTATCCATAAAACATACACACAGGGAAAAAACTAAGTGAATAAAAATATATGATATTAAAAACAAAATATTTAAAAATGGTTAAATATTTTAAATATTTATCTTACCTACGCCACCCTCGCATAGGTCTAAGTTTATCTTTGTAACCCATATGCCCAATGAATCCAAGGAACCACGCCACCACTAGTAAAAAAAATACTAGCAAAACTCTGATAGGAAGTAATGTAATAGAAAGAACTGCCACCTAAAATAAAAAATTTATTTATAATTAAATTTCAAACCAGAAAATCTATTCTGTTAATAATTTCAATGAAATTCTGATGCATTAAATTCAAAAAGACATAACTGTACTAAATTTGTGAATACTGGGACAATATATCTGTACATTTTATATTTTAAAATATGGAATAGTGAAAACTTTAAATATTTATAAAATTATATTCTATATATAATGAAATATGATGGAAGAAATGTAACAAAAGATAAGGATAACCCTGAATAAACACACACATACTTGTTCTCACATTTGATTATCATAAATATTGGCTTGTTTTAAATGTGTGTTCACTTAAAGATTGGATTTAATTTATAAATTCTATTTTTGTAATCTTTTTATTCCAATAAAGTAGTGGTTGATTAATGCAAAGCCATTGCCACAACTGAAAAATAGCTTTCTATCAAGTAAAAACAAAAAAAAAAAAATATCAGCCTAATCAATTTAAAGAAGGCTTATGTTCTGCAATTGTGTTGATCATGCTAAATAAACTTTAAAAATCCCTAATTATAATAACTGACATTATAAAATAAAAATTGAATCCTATTAAACCTATAATGCTACTCTCTTATATGATAACAATAATGTTTTGAAGATATGGAAGGGGTATTTTGATCATTTATTGAATAATGATGCAAGAATTTAGATGATTTTTACTAATATATCCATTTCATTTAGATATAGACAAAAATATCCAGGTTAGTGAAAATAAAGCTCTTAACACTGAAAATGGAAAGGCTAGTGGTCCTAATGAGATACCTGGAGAAATTTTAAAATATGTTGGTGATATGTCAACTTCAAAAACATTGAATTTTTTGAAAATATATGGAATCATGAAATTATGCTACCAGATTTTAAGAATGCTTCTACTGATTCAGTTCTTAAAATTAAAAGAAATAGATAAGACTGCAATAACTCTCCTGGAATATAGCTGTTATCCGTTACAGAAAAGCTACTTTCAAGAATACTATAGAATATGTTGCTTCCAATAATAGATTAATGATTATCAGAGATTCAATGTGACATTAGAGAATCGAAAAGCACTACAGACAGTTTTGATTGCTAGTCAAGTGTAAAAAGTACCAGGAGGAAAAAATAAGAATAATTAATATATTGCTTTTATTGATTTGGTCAAGGTATTTATCTCAATTCATAGGACAAGTCAATGGCACTATTTATTTTCCATCTCAATTTATAATATACTGTTTTAATGATAGAATGAGAGAAAGTGTTATTCTTACAAGTGGAAAATCTGAGGTAATTAAAATAAAAATTAACGTTAAACAAGAATGTGCAATGATTCTTAATTTTCTTATTTTTCCAACAATAGTCTTTGGTAATGATTATAGGCTACTTTTTGAATCAGGGAACAAGATATTGATAGAGGATTGATCGTGGAATTTTTAATTTCAATCAATTAAAAAGAAAAACAATAACTTCATCTTCTTACTTACAGTATATTAGTAATTACTTCTGTTTCTAATCACGACTCAATCCTTTTTTCTTTTTTTATTAGTAATTATGATATATTTCCTAATGCAAAAGCCAATGTGCATAATGCCATTAGTATTATGAATGCAACATATAAAGACTTTTACTTAGTAATTAATGTTCAAAAAACTTATGTTCTTTATCAGTCAGTGATTGAATAAAAATTTTCAGCAATCTTTTAGCTTGAGAATATGAGATAATTTAAATGTATTGGTAGCTTTTCCAAAGATAGAATTATATATTGGGTCCATCACAGTCTCCAATGTGGTGCCATTGCTTTTAACAAGTTAAAAAAACAGGATACTTCATCACAGTAAAATTATTAATACAAATAAATCAGTTGCATATAGAGTTGTTATAAGATTACAAGATTAATCAATAAATTCTTCAACTTGATAGATTTAATAGTATAGAGTCTACTATTATAAAATCACATCTTTATTGAATTGGACATACAAAACAAAATAAATAATGCACTTGCTAAAAAAATATTTTATAATGATCTTGAACATGGTTTTCATAGTAAAGACAAATTCCATTTACATTATAAAGATTATTTCAAAGGTAATTTAAATAGATGCAATATTAATTGTTTTCATTGGAAAAATATAGCTGAGGAAATTGACAAGATATTGAAATCTTATAGAAAAATATATATATATGTTGGAAAAGTTAAAAGACAACATCATAAAATATCAAATAAACTGTATAATGGACTATTGCATTATAAGTGCGCATATTTTGTATCTCATGGATTGGTTTCTATAGTCATTGAAACTCTTCGATTATTTTTATTTTTAAGCCACTAAACATCACATGATCACCATTTCTTATGCTAGCACATAACTGCTATCACAAAACAGGGAAAACTCTCCATACAGTAGTGCCAATCAGGGCCAACCAGAGTAATCAATGAATGCCAGAAGGCAATCCTCCCTAATAGGATAGTGGTGGCTATGGTTGTTAAAGAGCCAAAGACACCAAAATGTATGGGTACTGAACTGAGTTCAGATCCATATGACTATATAAGCTATTGAGCTTAGATTGAAAATATTGTTTCCAATTTTATTCTCATAGTTCTGTGTAGTTAAGTAGAGATAAAAGGTGGTTTCTGGAGGGTTGCATTAGATCCTAAGATCTAGGTGCAGTGCTCTCAGATCCAAAGCTCCTCAATAACAAAGGCCACAAGCCAGAAATTAGTCTGGAATATTGGATGAGTAGGCACTAGATGGGGATTTTATGCACAAGCCTTCTGGCATTCATTGATTACTCTGGTTGGCATTGAGTGGCACTACTATATGGAGAGTTTTGCCTGTTTTAATAACAGTTATGTGCTAGCATAAGACATGGGGGTCATGTGATCATTTAAAGTATTAATAATTTCTATTTATAATAAATTGATGTTTCATTTGACATTAAAAAGAGTGGTTGCAATCTATTTTTTTATAGATATTATTAGTCTTTAGTGTAATCAAATATAAATAATCAAAAAGCAATTTCCAGATTATTTTTTTAATAAAATAGTTTGTATTCATAAACTCTAAAATAGATTTAAAATATATTTGGATCACATCTATTTTTCTCAGATAATAAATAATTAAGAAAAGTTGGAATACAATTTTTTATTACAGAAATAAAGATACTATTATCAAAAAAATAATGCCTTTAAAATGCAATTTTTTCCATATTCCTTATCTTACTATGATAAAAGCTAATAGAAATACAAACTGTTTAATGAGTTGTTACACTTCAAACTAGGTAATTTTACAAATCAGAAAATAAATAACATTGTGCAATATAAAACTTTAAAAACTACTTGAATTATTACTCATTATTTTCCATTATTGTTTATCTTTGAAATATACTTTTGATTATTTATCATTCTCATTGATTATCTACCAAAGAACAGACTCCAGAAGTCATTCTAGACTATTTTCTCCAAATTTCCTATTTCATGCTTTATTTGTGCATGTAATACATGCATGCATCTGTCTTTATAAATATAGGTTGATATAGATATAGAATATGAACAGGGTTTAGATATACATCTTAAATAAGACTTATTTTTAAAGTCTGATATAAAATTTGCAAACAGTTAAATAATTATGATTTAATTTCTCAAGCAATAAAAAGTAATGATTAATGATCATGAAAAAACAATGGCATAAATTATTTAAAATTAACAGAATCTATATAAATGAATGACAATTTCTTAAAATATATATATATTTTAAAAAAATTGCTCAAAATTTACATATTTAAATATTCTTGGATTTATTAGTTCATTCCAATCTGTGCTTGTCTTCTGAAAAATTGACTTGGAGTTTACTTTTAGTAAATAAACTGTAAATGTCAGCTAAGCAGTGCTTAAAAAAAAATATCCTATCAATTTACTGGTGAGATAAGTCTAAGCTAACACTGAAAACATTAAGTGAGTTCTTATTTCTAACAACTCCTACAAATAAAACAGGCAAAACTCACTATACGTATTGCCACACACAGCAAGCTAGAGTAATCAATGGAGGCCAGAAGGCATGTGCATAAAATCCCCCATCTAGTGCCTACTCATCCAATATCCCCAGACTAGTTTCTGCTTGTTGCCTTCGTCAATGAGGAGGCTTGGATCTGAAAGCACTGCACCTAGATCTTAGGATCTAATGCAATCCTCCAGCAGCCACCTTTTATCTCCATTTAACTACAAAACTATGAGTCTTAAACTGAAAACACCTTAATGTTTTCAATCCAAGCCCATTACCTTATATAGACGTATGGGTCTGAACTCAGTTCAGTATCCATACATTTTGGTGTCTTTGGTTCTATAATAACCATAGCCACCACTATCCTATTAGGCAGGATTGGTTTTAAGCCAATAAACATCACATGACTACCACCTCTTATGCTTGTGTATAACTGTTGCTAAACAGGCAAAACTCACTATACATATTGCCACACACAGCAATAACACCAATCCTGCCTAATAGGATAGTGGTGGCTATGGTTATTATAGAACCAAAGACACCAAAATGTATGGGTACTGAACTGAGTTCAGACCCATATGACTATATAAGCTAATGGGCTTGGATTGAAAACATTAAGGTGTTTTCAGTTTAAGACTCATAGTTTTGTAGTTAAGTGGAGATAAAAGGTGGCTGCTGGAGGGTTGCATTAGATCCTAAGATCTAGGTGCAGTGCTCTCAGATCCAAGGCTCCTCACTGATGAAGGCCACAAGCCAGAAACTAGTCTGGGGATATTGGATGAGTAGGCACTAGGTGGGGATTTTATGCACAAGCCTTCTGGCATCCATTGATTACTCTAGCTTGCTGTGTGTGGCAATATGTATGGTGAGTTTTGCCTGTTTTAACAACAGTTATACACAAGCGTAAGAGGTGATGGTCAGGTGATGTTTATTAACTCCTACAAATATGATATTCATCATCAAAATGTGATGGTAACTACAAACTTTACATGGATTTAATATCTATTTTCAAAATGTGATTTATAATGGAGAAAGAGAAAGATGAATCCCAAGTAGTCAAGACAAAAAAAAAAAGCTCAAGTATCCTAACTGTCTGCTCCTATATGGTAATGGATACCTCAAACTACAAACTCAATATCAAAAATAAAGCTGCTAAACTAAGGGTAATACAATAAGCCTGCATCAGGCTAACCTTAAAAAACTTGCAATGTGAATACACTCTCTACACCATTGGTAAAAGGTGCTTAAAGATTCAAAATATATATATTGCAAGTTAAACTGATAATAACTACCCATTCATTTTAAAGACTATTATAAATGTATAGTTTTGGCATTAAACATGTTTAACAATGCTATTTATATAATTTTTATTAAATATATGGGGGGTTGAACTCTGAAGTAAAAAAAGTTCAATAATAATTTCTACAAAAAATACATATAGTGAGTTTTTGCCTGTTTTACAACAGTTATACACAAGCATAAGAAGTGGTGGTCATGTGATATTTATTGGCTTAATAATTTCTACACTTATTTTTTTTTTTTTAATTATGTAAATCTCTATTTTTTTATTTTTCCTTGAATTAAAATAGTTCATCAAAATCTATTAAGTAATATAATTTGTTTTTAATATGAAAGTTTTGGATTATGTTTACATCTTTGAGAGATTTATATATATACATATCTGATATTTAGGCTAGTTAAGTAATTATTTAATTTTTTTTAAAAAAAAAGATATATATACATAAGAAAATTGTTTGATTTATAACACTTTACTATATATATCCATATACATAATGTATTTAACATGATTTTGCATTTCTATTTTTTTTTTTTTACTATTATTATTATTAAACTTATCATAAATAAAATTCTCTCGTGTTAGAAATATTCTTTATACTAGAATTTGATGTCCTGTTTCATAACATATTCTTTAATAATGTAATTGTGTATATGGTCATCTGAATGAGAATAAGAATCTCTATAAAAATTAAGATATTGCCAAAGTAAAATGGCACAATTAAAATATTAAAGAGAGATTAAATAAATTTGCTCTTTCTTATAGAATGCTAAAAGATAAATTATTTATCTCATGAATCATATAAACTTATTTTTACTAACCATCTCTTTAGTTGTCAAGTATAGAAATTAAGTGATGATGATTACTGTTAGGAAAATATAACCATTTCATTGTTTCATACTTGAATATTATATTTTAAGTAATCAATGATGACAGATTTTTCCAGTAATCTAGCTAACTAATTAACATTATTAAATAAGCATGAGTGTAGAAAAAGTAAAGTATTTGCTCTTTAGAATGATCATACTGTATAATAACATTTCATAATGAATCCTAATTAATGGCTTTTCATTATAAAGGGCTAATTTTAACATTAAGTGCACACAAATTTATCAGCAATATACATAACACTAATACCATCAATATGTATAAATAACAAGCAATGGAAAGTTATTAAATATTGTATGGAATAACTTTTAATATTTTAATGCTAATTAAATGGCACGTAATATCTAGTTCTTGTAATAAAAAGAAGTCAGTTGATGTCGTTCAGTGCCTAACTATAAGCAGACCTTTACAAAAATATGTATGACTGAAAAAGATATTTGCATATTAACACGAATAGAATATTGGATTAAATAAATATGAAATTTTATTTAAAACAAAAATACTTTCTACATCTAATTCAGCATATACATCATTTTCAATTGATATTAAAGTAGGTTTTACAAGCTTCTCTTATATCTTAATTATATTTGTTATTAACAGCAATACTATTTTTTCACAGAACAGACATTAATGTTATAAAGAACATAAATTGACTTACAGAAATCCAATAATTTCTTAAGTTTACATAACCAAACTATAGTGCATTTTATAATTAGTGAACACAATTTAATATGTTTTGCCATTCATCAAATATAATACATTAGGGTGATATAACAATATATCACATCTGAACATTCTAGAAGCACTACCACCTTTGTTGAACATAAATGACATTTTAAATAACTAATTAGAAATCAAATGAGAAAGCATATCTTTTATAAATATCGGCAATAAGCTAAGATTGGCTCACAATGCAGAGCCATTATGAAGGATAAGGAAATATTTTTATTAAAAAAAAAATTAAAATTTCTATTCCTGTAAACAGTAATACAATTAGAAATAAATAAAATAAAAAAAGCTTTCATTGATGTGGGCTGAAGATCAAACCAGGTAAAATATTTCTATAAGCCAAGTTATTATCCAAAGCAAGGCTTTAATATTAAAATTGTGTTACACAGGAGCCCATCAGGGCTGATTCTTTAAATTTATCTTTTTTTTCTATTATAAAATATATTATGAACAAAAAAAAACAATGGTAATATTAACAATGGTTATTTTTTAATTTTGTTTCAAATAATCATTAATAGTATTAATTAATGGATTGTGAATAATTAATAATTATGTTAGTAAAATATTATGTTAAAGTAATTTTTGGTTCGCTCTGCATAATAGTAAAAATATATTTATTTGTGCTTTTAGGATTTGCTATTTTTAATCATGAGTTTATCAAGATGACGTCTAATCCATGTGGAAACAATCTGTTACACATAAGCATTTGCAAAAAAAGTCAAAGGCAGGCAATCATTTAACAAGATACAATTGGAAAATTATAGTATAAATAAATAGACTGCTTTATGAGGTTACAAACATTTTTTTTTACAAATCCACATTAAAAATAGTTACTTTTGATTTTCCTACAAGTTACTGGAGTCTCATCAACAGATTCAAGATAATCCATGGTCCTTGCACTCACCTACTAAAAATTGAAATTAAATAGCCAATGATCTACATATATGTAAAAATACCATTAACCACATATTTAATGATTGTCAAATCTGTGACTATAATTGCAAATTCCAACTCCTGATTGGAATCTCTATAGGTTCATTTATATCAAAAATTTTGTCAATAATTACAAGTTGTCTAAATAAAAATAAAAAAATATTATGCATTAAATAAATAAACATATATATGGGTTTATCGCAATTGGCTTTCCTCAGAAACAAAGAAAAGAATTCACTTATCAGTGAATTTCACTTAAGCTTTTTAAAGAATATCCCATAATAGTGGCACTACTGGGCTGCTATTGTTCACAACATTCTCGATATAGAATAATATACAAAAATTTCTTAGTGATAAGCAAATTATACATAGTAAAATCTCATTAGTTTGTGGAATTTTCTGCAGATGCTTTGGCCACCCTTATGCATTTCTACTTTGGAGAAAAACAAGGATTATTCTACCTGTTTTTTTTTTATTTTTATTTTATCGACATTAAATATGGCCTCATTCACCTATTTTTTATTAAGTCATAATTGTTAATTATGTGTTTATTTCATTTTTTTTTTTTTTTTAAAAAGTCATTCAATAAATATAAAAAGCTTCAGTTTTCACTTACAGATTATAAAGAATTTGTGGATTTTTTCACCATTTTATTTAGCCCACAACTTTCATAACTTTTCACAACCATAAGTTTTACTTCAATAAATAAGAAGCTTCGCTTTTCTGTGCAAATTTTGAAACATATGTGTCTGCAATTTTGAAAGAGTTTTTAACCCCATTTCATCCATTATATCTGGAGAGACCACTAAATACTTTTTTAAAAAAAATTTCAATATACTTCAGGCATCATAATGTATAAATAATGACTCAAGATCTTTGATATTACTTTTCTTAGTACTTATTCTTTCCTTTTTTATGTATTTTGTTTTATGACATATTTCATGTGCTATAAATATTTCAACATTTTATTTTAATTTGATCGGGTTTTCGTTTTTTTAATGAAAAGAAACATATGTAGATGCTAAAGAAATATTATATTATAAGATAAAAATTATACACTTACAATAATAAAAAAAGGCTTTTAATTAGCCAAATGATGCATAGGGACTTTATAAAGATAAGAGTGGCCATCTTATCTTTAAACTAAATTCTTATTTATATAGGCCAATTTGAAGCATCTTAATTTGAGAACGTTAAGATATTACTCTCTTCGCATTTAATCTACTATTTCCTTTCACAAATTAACAAGCGAAATCTTGCAATTTACAACAAGTTAATATTTAAGATCTTTTTAATGGAAATATAGACACTAATGTAATGTTCTGATTATTTCTTAAGCGCATAGTAAATCTATAATTAGAAAGAGAAAGGCTTTTAACCTTTTTCACATATACCTTAAAAGTTTGTATAATAGCCAAACGATGCAGTTTTTGACTATAGAGAGAACTCTCAAACCTCAACACAAGATAGAGATTTTATAATAGTAAGAGCAGTTATCTTATCTTTAATCTTCATGCTCTCAAATCAAGATGTTTCAGATTGGCCTATATAAATAAGAATTTACATTAAAGATAAGATAGCCGCTCTTATCTTTATAAAGTGCCTAACTTGTGTTGAGATTTGGAAATTCCCTCTATAGTCAAAAACTGCATTGTTCAATTATTATACAAATGTTTAAAGTGCCTGTGAGAAAGGTTAAAAGCCTTTCTCTTTCTAATTACAAACTTACTGTGCACTTAATAAATAATCAGAACATTATTTATAATATTAATGTATATATATGTAACACAATAATATAATAAATGTTCGCTAATAAAAATATTGTAATAAAACTTAATTATATTCCAAATAACAGTAAATAACAAAATAAATTCCAATATAAACATTAATGAATATTAGTACTTTCAATTATATTCATAATCATTTACAACTAAACTGATTTAATTTCAAAATGAAATAAAACACCATCAATCGGAAACCACGTCAATTTACTTATCCATAATCCACTAATCTTAATAATCACTGGTAGTCTGTTTATTATCATATTTTTATAACAATTAATAAAAAATTGCCTCTTGATATCAAAATCAAATTTAAATTTACAATTTCTATTATGATCATAAAACAATGATTTTGTAAATGAGTCATCTTTATTCTTTGTATCTCTTTGAATTCTTTAACTCTTTTTTCAATACTATATCTCGACTTCTCAATAAATGAAGCATTACATTTACAAAACATTTGATAAACTATATTACTCACTCCATTCTTAGATAATTTATATCCTTAGAATTATTAACCATCTTATTCAAATTATACAAACCATAAACTGAAATATATATTCCAGTATAACTCTTTTTCAAAAATTTAATTTGATTATTATTAGAAAAAGGTAATGCAATTCATTTCATATTATTAATATATTTCTCAATATTATTCCTTTTAATTTGTTTATTAAATTGACAATTTGCTTGATAAATTTTCTTTATATCATAACCAACACTTAACAATTCATTTACATAAATCTCAATATTTTCCCTTTTATCATATAAAAATTTACATGTTTCTATACAAAAAAAGACTTATAAAAGCAGCCATTTTATAATTATGCGGCACTTTAGAAAAATATGGAATATAACCCCTTGTTTGTGTAGGCTTAACAAACAATTTACAATCAATAACATTATTATTTCTTGGAAAAATTACATCCAAATACTTAAAACTATTATTGAGGGACACAAAAATACATCATCCACATATAATTAAATTTTATGTACATATATTTGTAGATCCTTGATAATGACTACAAGGAAGTAGTCAAAACATCAGAAATCTATATAATGTATTGATATGTATGGATTCATAAAAATAAAAAGTTTTTTTAAAAAAAGGGAAAGAGAACAATTTTATTGAATTTTTTATGTATGAAAGATTATTTGGAACTATATTTTTAAAGAGAAAAGTTTATTTTTATTTTTATACTATATTCCATATGTCAAAATTGGGAAAGAATAAAAATCCTTATGCTGCTCTTCCACAAAATAATAATCAAAAAATAATAATAATTCTTTACAACAGCTATATAATCAAATAATAATTTTAAACATAAAAAGCTTTTTTCAACACCTGCTTTGGTGCCCTTTTCAAATGTTACTAATCTATATAACGTTAAATCACCTGACATAAAACCATCCAGTGTCCAATAATGGAATTAAAATAAACAGTAATATAAATAATTAAAACAAATCAAAATCCTCATATATAAATTCAATGATTGCAAAACAATTGATTATATCATAACAATATGTTAAACAGTATTACATGCATTTTTTTTATACAATTATATATATCAACTATATAATTTTCCATTCATTTCCATATATATATATTTCAGTCATAATATAATTCAAGGTTTTTGATTGTATTTTTCATATATATTTTACAAGTCAAATATAAATAACAGAGACTCAATTTTTAAAGCCATTACTGGGTTCACCCACTGTCACTCTGATAATTTTGACAGTCTGCACCAAGTGACTCAGAGCTATCCAACAGCAGTAATATTAAAATGAGTTCTCATTGATGAGGTTGAAAAACAGACTAGCTAATGGATTGATATGAGCATGAAGATTATTCCTCCACCTTCTTGAAAGTTTCCCTTTTCAACCACAACAGATATGATTAAGATAATATATCCAGATGTCAAAATATAATTCTTATAACTGTTTTGAAGAAAACATTTTAGAAATTATTGTATTACAACTAGTCTGTATGCTGAGCAACATATTCAAAAGAATATTAACAGAGTAATGTCTAAACATAAAAAATGATTACCAACATCAGTGAAAAATATTATTTTTCACAGTGATAAAGCTACAAGGCCTTATATCAAACTGACTCATCAGAAATAGTCGTGGGCTTTAGATTAACTCATATTTTCTGAGGTCATGACAGGTGCTAGATTTTCATTGTTTGTAAAGCTATTCATATTTTTCTAATAATGAAACCTTTGATAACAAAACCCACTTAAATTCAAAACCTATAAGTTTTATGAAATTATGAAGCATTTGAGAGAACTATGTACTGCTTTATACATCTCAGAATAGAATGTTAGGGTGGGTGAGAGATAAATGTTCTGCAAAAGGTAACTATCATGGAAGATGTACAATGTTAAAAAAAAAAAACCTAATTTAATTTTAAATTTTTCATCATTTGTGATTCAAATAATGAGAAGATCTGTAACTTTTTATTATATACCCAAAAAGGAGCAGTACACAATAAAAAGTATGTCATTTATTCTGTAACCATAAAAAAGTTCCTTTACCTAATAAATAATTATTTAGAAAAAAGTATCCGTGACTACATGTCACCAAATTTTGCAAATCTACTTATGCAAAAGCAGAAAGATATGGCATTATCAATGTTAAAAGAGTCTTTCATCTTTAATATTAAAAGTAAACTTAAAAAATGCATTATCCAGACTTTCCATCATGGAAAGAATATGACTTTAAAATGGCAAGATAAGAAAATAACTTGCCTTTTGAATATGCTTCATGATGCAGCCTCGTAAGTTGTAAGAACAAAAACTGAGAGGATGTGGTGAACGTATAGCAATATTAAGGATAAGGTTGACTAGTGCATTTGAAAAATCTCATTTTACCATATAACCAAGATTTGGCAAAAAAAAAAAAATATATTACAAAATATTTGTTATACATTTCACTGCCCAAGCATTTTTAAGTAATAGTTTTTTTATAACAACATAAAGATATTCCTCTTCAACTTTAGAAATTCAAAATGCAAATCATATTGTTTGAATTGTATAACAACCTGGTTGGAAAAATTTGTGAGGAAAAGATAACTTCAACTCTCCAGATATCAGATTTATTGTTCTACACTATCCGACCCATATTACAATTAATCACTGTAACGCCATGAAAAATGACAGTGGCAATTCCACCAGAAAAAAAACAAGATACTGATGTGAAGAATGTGAAATTGGATTGTGTGAACTTGTTTTATAATATTCTATATACAAAACTGATGAAAATATTTATTGCTAGGTCTTCATGATTTTTTTTTTTTAATGTAATTTCCTTAGAGAGACAGAAGCTGCACTAAACATCTATTATAAAAGAAATGTCTTCTATAAAGATATACATTGCTTACAGTGAAAATCTTATAGAAACATTTTTATTGTTCTATTAAAGCATTTTATATTTTAGGAGATATTCCTGAGATTTTGGGGAAACCAATCCAAGATTGGAACAATTCTTCTTAGTACTATTTTTATACATGTCATTTTTACAGGAAGTATGTAGATATTGAAAATCGCTGTCATAAAAATTGTTTTTATAACTATTAGAACATTACAAATATGTTTAAACTCCTTTATTTTTTATAAAGCCTTCTATAATTATCAATTCTGCAACTACTTTTACAATTACTTTTTACATAGAATTTTTAAACTACATTTTTTTTACAATTATTAGAATATAATTCTAATCTGAACATTATCTGGTTTGAATATAATAGATATATGCAACATTTTATCATTTGATATGTTTACAACTAGCTCACAGATAATGAAATATTACAAGTATGACTAATAGGAAAAGAAATCATTGAATTTAAGAAGATCCAAGCTCAAATCTCTAGAAAGTTTTTTATAAAGCTTTTTAAAAAATGTATACCAACTACAACTATCCTTTTAATTACTTTGTTCATAAAATTTCAAAATTTCATGAAAACAACTAATTTTATAACTAGTATTATTTCTGTAAAATAATTAATACAAACATTTCTTTTTCCTTGCAAATTTATTGACATTATTCAAAAAACAAATTTAATTTCTTTACATATGTGTACACTTAATAAAAATACAAAATAAAAAAATACATAATTTTAATGAATAATTTGAGAAAATAATAAACAGTTAAAAATTAATAGCAGGAGTGCAATCCTCATTCTACCATTGTTATAAGTAATATATATACAAACAATTTATAATGATTTTTAGATAATAAGGGGGACAAACTAAGTACTCTCATCCCACTAAACTTTTCCTTTAATTCTTACTCAAAAAATAAGTGTATTGTGGATATTAGTCTAAGCTCACTTTTCAGTATCTGCTTTTAGCCACAGCATGAAGCCACTGAAACCATACAATGAAAAAAAAATGATAAAGTGAAGATTAAGCGTACTTTACATTGACGTGTATTTAAAAACATAGTGGAACATAGATTTATACTTTTACAACATTTATCTGTATTTAAATAAATAAAAAAAATTTAACTTTTATAAATAAATTCAAAAATTGAACATTTACACATATTTCATAAATGAAAAATAAAACATTCACTCTGTTTAGCACCTGAAATCAAAATAAAATTAAAAACTTTTCATCTTACCCTTATTTTTAATTTTTTTACTAAATCAGTTCATTTTTGTTGTACAATATATTGATTAAATTATGCATTCTTTTATGAAAAATTCTTTAAATGTCACAATTTATTTATGTCTTTAGTATTGTCATAAATATATTTCAGTTGACCTTATTTTTTATCCATTTTGAAAGAAATAAAAAAATTAAAAATTTGAAAGACAATTTAAGAAAATTTAAAAAAAAAATTTAAAAACATGTAATTTACAATTAACTTGTAATTTTAGTATTATGTTACTTCTAGGAGAATCAAATTTTCAAAAAAAATATTTGATTTATAGAAACAGAAATTGAAACGATATGTGAGCATAGAAACCTTACTATAAGGTATCTATTGGTGTGTGTGTTTGCATAAGTGCAAGCTGATTTAGGGAGGAGTCATTCCCATTCCTCATGCTTTTTGTTAACTTATTCCTCATTCAAATAAAAGATTTTTTTTTTCATACAAGTAGATTTAGAGGTAAATATTTTTCCTTGCAGTCCACCTTCTCCATTTAAGATGCTTTTTTAGACAGGTATTTACTTAAGTGGGTTTTTTTTTAATTTTACTTTAAAATATATACATATGTTTACTATTATACTTTATTTATATGACAGACTGCGCTAAACTAGAATGATATATCCAAAAGCTACAATTTTCTGGAACAATTTCCAGTTGAGGAAAATAAATTTAAAAATGTTTAGTTTGACCAATTACATGATGCTCGAATGTTAAATAATCGCTTGAGCAATAAACCAATTATTTTTATAACATGTGTGTATTTAAAACTAAATAAAAAATCTTACTTAAGAAAATTATAATGTATGCTTAAGATAATAAAAAAAACCTTGGTAATTATGAAAGAATTTTGTCTAGATAAAAACTGACAATACAGAAATACAATTAATGATATTTTATTAGTGGTTTATACTATAACTTATAATGTTTAAAAACACAAAAAATATACAAGTTCTATAAGACCCTATGTGGTTTAGTGCAATAGTAGAGCATCAGACTATGAAGCACAAAGTTCACCAATCACAGCTCAGCTCTATAATTTCCAATGCTCAAACTTCTTATAAACTCCTGAGCAATAAAACATATAATTATTTTTGTGTCCTACAAGATTTGATATAATAGTAGAATGGTAAACTCTAGAGCTTGAGGTTCATAAATCACAGACCAACTCTGCCATTTTGGTACTCAAACTTATGAATTCTCAAGTAATAAATCATTTGATTATCTAGTTATTTAATTTTGTAAAAATAATGAATGACCTTATATTTACATAAACACAAAAAAAAATTATTATTCAGACAAGATTTGGCAACCAAGACTTCCAAATTAATGGAATTTCATTTGCACCTATATTCCCAACTAATGTTTTGTTTAATTTTCATTTCAAATTTAGTACATATTTTATCAATACTTATTTCACTAATTGCAAATATATTTTATCACTTATACATCAAATTCTGCAATGTCAAAACTAACTACTCTTCTTATAGAAGACACTTTAAATACAATGTAAAAAATACAAATGATTAAATTAAATAAAGTATTGAATTTATTTTCAATATATTTGTCTTTATCTTAATACTAGCTATATCTGCAGCTTTGTTCACATTAGTAGAATAAAAAAATATGTGGTTGTTCCTGCAGCTTATACATTTACATATTATTTACATGAAATAATAATACATGAGTTATCTATCAACAGGAATATCACAAAAATATAACTTTTTATAATCATTTATATTATCGAATTTGATCAAGTTTTAATATTTTAGTTTAAATATATTTTGTTCATGCTTCACTTGCAAGTGAGAAATTAAATACGTAGTACAAATAAAATTTAATTAATTTAAAATATATTTAAAAAATCAAATTTTACCTCACTTTATCAAACAATATAATTTTCTCCATTTCTGGAGTATGTATTTGAATATGCATGCCTTAACATACTTTGTACCCATTTAAAAATTTTTCCTGTCTGTGATGTGATGCACTGTGACTTCTTAAATGGAGTCTGGAATCTCTTAGCAACTATGCCCAGAGAAACCTGTTAGCCACTTTATCTTCCCTTTCCATTCCCACCCTAAGTTTTCCCATAATCTGCTCCATACCATTTCCACAACATAATCTTTGTCAACTCCATGGCCTTCATATCTAAATCCCCCTTATCTTTTCCCAAATCCAGCATAAAAACTAATAACCCACTTTCTGTATAATCACTTTGTTCATATTTATTCTTCCATAACTCCATTATTTGTACCCTTTCTGCTTTCAAGCATTTATATTCAAGTAACAGATGCCTAATATTTTCTATGCCTTCCTTACACAATTTGCAGACTAAATCACCCATATTTTTCCATTTACGTGTATATTCCCTTGTTGCTAAAGATCCCATTCGAGCCTTAAACAATAAACTACTTTCCTTGCTATTATCATAAATTAACTCGCACCCAATGTTCTGTTTACTTCTATATATATTTAAACTCTTTTTACTCTCCATACTAGTTCTCCATTTCTCCAATTCCCTATTCTTTATTAATGCATCTATTCTTTTATCCCATTCCTTACCACTATAACACTCAACAATCCTCCTAACACAATCATCCCACCTTTTATACAAGTATACTGATATAAATTCTTTATCCAAATCCTCTGCATACCGCATTACATTTCTCACCCATTTTGTTGCCTGCCCTTTACTCGTAACCCAATTAAATACTACTTTGGCTATTCTTTTATTATCCATAAACTGCAACCTACCAAACATTTTCACTTTGCTTTTTACATCTCTCATATAAAAACTTGACCATCCCATTTCTCCTTGAATTGCCTCCTTTGCTGTCCACACATCTGCATCTAATGCATGTCTTCCTACTTCCCTTTGTACTTTTTCTAAGTAATCTAATACCCCTTTACTAACACATAATGCATCATTACCATATGTTAACCCTGCTACTGCAACTCCCTTCCATACAATTCTAGCTACATCATATTTATTATATGAAAACACTGTTAATTTCTTTATCAATCCCTTTCTTTTCTTTGCTTCATTTATCAATTTTTTCTCCCATTCATCCAAGCAATTTTCCTGATTACTTAAGATGATTCCCAAATAACTATATCTATTCACCACACTTAACTTTATATCCCCCAATAAAAATTCTACATCTTCTCTTTCCCCAGTATTAACCATCATTATATTTGATTTTTCTTCACTAAATTTAATCCCCATCTCTTTACCCACCCTTGCGCATGTCCTCAGCATAACTTCCATATCTTCTCTTCTTTCTGCACACAAAAAGACATCATCTGCAAAAAAAAACCTGACAAAGTATATACTCCCTTGCCACCTATTAACGGTATCTCTATCCCTCTTCCTAGTCTTTCTATTGCTTTCTCCATTTCACTCAAATACAACAAAAACAAAATAGGTGACATAGGGCATCCTTGCCTTAGTCCCACCCCATTTTTAACTTTAACTGATTCTATATCCTCTAATTGATATGTATAATAATTATTTTCATATAATTTCTTAATAATATCCACTGAAGCTTCATCCATTCCCAAATTTACTAAACTTACCCATAAACTATATCTATTTATTCTATCATATGCCTTCTCTATATCTATAAAACTCATATATAACTATCTACCTGAATTCCTACTAGTATCCATAAGTTGTGTAACTACAAATAAACTATCTCCTATATGTCTATCTGATCTAAAACCTCCTTGCATTTCCCCCACTACATTATTTTCTTCCATCTATTTTAATTATAAATTTTATTAAACGCACAATATTATATTAAGTAATATTTACTAAGGCTGTAACCTTTAGGAATAAGCGTCTGAAAAATTCGAAGGTAGGTTGTAAAGAAGGGTTTCCCTTTATTCTTCCTAGCGTAAGCTTGTGACTAAGACCTGTAGAGGTCCCTACCTTCGAATTTTTCAGACGCTTATTCCTAAAGGTTACAGCCTTAATAAATATTCCATCTATTTTGCAACCCATATATAAGAAAACTTTATATAAAACTGATGTTACCGCTATCGATCTATGATTGTTTAACTTTCTATGATCCTTACTCTTTCCTTTAAATAATAATCTTACTCCATCTACCTGAAAAAACTCTTTTGTTCCATCTTATTAAAACACAGTAATAGCTTTACTTTTGCCCTATGCCCTAAAATTATTACCATGTCTGCTGCCCAACCATCTAAACCTCTTGCCTTTCCACTTTTCAATTTCTTCCCTGCCTCATTCAGTTCATTTTTTGTAAACCTAATATTCCCATTAGTATATGCTTTCATGTTTTCTATCACTCTGTCCTTCACATCTAACATCTTTTCTATATCCATTACATATCTATTTAAGACTCTTTCTAATTCTTCTCTAGAGCTACACTCTATTCCCTCATCATCTAGTAATACTATCTCCCTTCCCCCTACATTTCTCCTTTTAATGTAATTCCAAACTTTTTTACTCCCATCTCTTCCACTTTTATTAATATCCTCCAACAATTTACTATTCAATTTCATTCTCTTTCTATAATTATCTATGTTAACCAACTTCTTATTTTTCACTTTCTTTGTTCTTAATAGCACACTTATATTCTCTGCATGCTCCTTTCCTCTCTTTTTCACTTTTACTAACTCTCATTTTTTTATTACTTTTATTTTTCTGAATATTCTCACCTAAAACCCTATTTTTCATTTTTTCTATTTCATCACACCAGTTCTTATACTCATCCCCAACCAACACTTCCATGTTTTCTTCAACTTGTATTTTATACTCTTCCAATTCACTCCCCATCCACATCTTTCACTATTGTTTCTACTTTTATTTCTATTCTCCATCACATTATTAACCATTTCTATTACAATAAAGTTATGATCACTATTACATAATCTCTCTCTTCATTATCAAACACCTTAATTTTCCATACTTTATTCATTCCCTCTTTCTCTACCAATACATAATCTATTGTGTGAAATATATTATTTCTAGATCATGTGTATTGTCCCTCATAAATATTTGAGAAATTTCCAATGCTCAAATTCACTCTGACAAAATTTCTTCAAAAGCTGTCCATTCTTATTATCTACATCATCAATTTCTTCAATATGCCCATTCATATCCCCTATAACCATTATTCTCTTCCCCTTTTCTTTAAAACTCTGTATATCCTTAACTAGGCATTCATATATACTACTGTTCCACTCCATAATAGTTTCCTATCCCCAATGGCTATATAAACTATAGCCACCATCCATTCTTGTCTACCCAACCTTATTTCAAACCACAAATGTTCTTGACATTTAACAGTATTTAATTATTTTTTTGATATAACACCTATACCATCACCCCTTTTTTCTTTTTCTTTTCTATTTATACCCTGCCATACCAAATCTTCCAAAACAGGTTCTTCTCTTAGATGTCTTTCCATTACTGCTAATACCTCAATCTCTTCAATTTCAATTGCTTTGTTTAAATCCAGACACTTTTCTAGTCTCCTACCACCTTGCATATTCAAATACCCAATTTTAACAATTTCTTCTTTCCTAACTACTCTTTTATAATTTCTTTTGATTCTTTCTTCTCTATTACATTTATAAATAACTTTCTTATCATTAATTTTATAGACCCATTCCCTCTCCACATCTACACTTATATCTAAATCAATTACCTTTTATTAATTTCTTACATCCCGTCCATTCTTCTTCTTTTTGATAATACTGCAATTTAAAATCCCACCCCCTTTATAAGTTTTCTGAATTATATTCTTTATAAATTAGACTCATATAACTTCATTATTTTCCTAAGTGCAGTCCATCCTTACTATATAACTCCCTCTTTTCAATAAACCAATCCCACACATCCACAAACATAACAGTATTTCTCTCACACAATTTTCACAATCTCTCATTCATAGAACATTCCCTATCTAACAAATGCCTCTTGTCAAATCTTGGCAATAATCCAACTACCCCTACTCTTCCTTTAATCTTACTCAAATTTCTAATCAATTCTACATACTCATCCATTACTCTCTCTGATGGTTCTAACAAATTATTAGTCCCTACCATAATATACACATCTCTACTACCTTGCTTTTTTACTTTATCTATCACATCCCTAATTCTAGCTCCAGGAAAACATACTCTTACATACCTGCTTCTATTTTCTCTTGCAATTATATCTCCACATTTTCTAATTACTCAGTCTCCTATTAATACTGTCTCATAGTCTACTTTCTCTACTCCATTCATAACATTTTCTACCACCTTCTGGACCTCCTTATCCACTTCTTCCTTATCATTCCTACTCAATAATTCCTTTATCTGCTCACACTTCGTCACTAACGATTTTAGTTTTACTTCTACATCCTTCATTTCTTCCTCTATCTTACTTATTCTTTGGCTAATCATCTGCATTACACTAACACTTTCTCCCCCCATATCTCCTGACACTCTACTAAAACCATACTCTGTCCTATCTTCTTTAATTACATTTTGCTCCCTTTCCCCTGACTTTATCTTTAGACTATTTACATTTAGAAACCACTGTAATTTTTTAATCAATGCTGCCCTTTTTTTTTTTGGCATTTTTTTGAAGTCATTTGAAATTGTTACTATTTCTACACACATTATAAATTATCCAAGTTTTTAAAACAATTGAGTACCATAAAACAAAAATGAATAGTTTAGGTAATTCTCCAAAAAAAGTAGGGGAATCATACAAGATTCATCAAGATTGGTGCAATATTTGTTGAGTTATACAATAACAAACTTTCACAGTTATATAGTAATAAAGATAAAGACATAATATTATCAAAATTCATTTTAAAAATGGTCTACTGTTAGTTAATAAGAGAATATTCACAACAATCACTTTTAGTAAATACATAAATTAAAAATTATTACAATTCATTTAAAATTAGATATACAGTAGTTTTTAATTTTATGAAAATTCTGATATATCCATATTCTTTCTTTAGATGCATGAAAACCTCTAATTTTTTTTAAACCTGTCACCTCTTTCTACAAATCCATAGGTTTACATTTTAAATATATGATTGTAGACATTCAACGAATTAGATCTTAATTGGGCCACAGCTACATAGTTCAAATTAAATACATCGGAGTTTTGTATTTATTGATGTACATAATACAAATTATTTCCATGAGAAATGGTGTTTCAACAAGCACTTATTCACTACAATCATAATTATATAAATAATTATTAATAATTTTTTAGGTTAAAAATTATTATATTTTATTTAAACTTAGATATAAACTTTAATTTCTTTAATATTCAGATACAAAGGATATATCTTAGATTAAATGAACTGTTATAATTTCTAACTTAGTAGCAAAATAATTGCTTTAAATAAAAATGCAAAACAATGATAATGAACATTTAGAGAATTACATAAGCTTAATCCAAGTGAGAAAACCTGATTGATCAAAATGCACCTTGGGAATCACTGACATAATTTATCAAATATTACAATGATATATTTGAAATGTAAAACTAAAACCATTTTATTTATGTATGGTAGAAATGTGAGTGTGTGTTATGATATATATATAATGAAAAAGAAAAATAACAAAGGTGCAATATAATTTCAGTTTATATTTGTAATTTCACCTTTTTTTTTCATTCACAATGTCAGCCAGATATTTCACAGTTCACTTAAAAAAACTTTAACGAAAATTAATTAACAATAGCAATACTTCATTATTAATCTTATATTTTACTTAATTAATCCTACTAATGAAAATGTCACACTAAGTTCACTTGAGTCATGCTTTTTCAAATTTTAAATTTTTTATTTCTAATGAATAATACTAATGAAGTTTACAAATATTAAAATTTATAAGGTAAGAAAAAAATTCTTAACTAACAAAAAACATACATATATTTATGTTCAAAAATGCTTTTTAATTTTAACCACTTCTTTATTTTATATTAGATGAAAATTTTTAAAGGAATGGTATGCACTAAAAAAGAACTATATATTAATAACATATGGTAATTTTTCTAAAATGCAACAATGAATATAATTTAAAAATTTTATTGGCTTATTATAAAGATAAAATTATTATTTAAAGTTACATAGCTTATGAGAAAGATCCTCACAATTCCAATATATCATACCATATATTATAATTTTTTTTTTAATTTTTCTATCAAATTTTGAAAGTGCAGCAGAATAATCTAACAGTGATTTTGTTTAAAACACACAAAATAAAACTTAGTAAAGAACAATATTTTAATATATGGATGAATAATTCAATGTAAAATTAATGAAGAAATATTCCTGTTAATTTACGTGTATTACTAAAATGATTTACAGTAGTAACATAACTTTTAATATATAATGTTTGAACATGCATATGTGTGCATATATATTTAAACTATGATAATTTAAAGGTGCATTATTTTAACATTAAATGTTAAATTAAATGATTATTTATTATCAGGGATGAATTAACAAATAAATAAATAAACAATGAAAATGATTTATTATAAAGTTTGTAACTTAAATATTTATTGAAATACTATTTTGTATTAAAATATTTGTTAAATATTATTTGTAATTTTAAAACATTTCCTATGAAGAATGCTACATCTTCATAAGGAAACCCTTTAAATTAAGACTTAATTAATGACGCCATTAAAACTTATACATAGGGCTGCATTTGAGAATATCTTTCATACCTTTTGCCTATTGCTAGCTTAACTCTAGCTCTGTTAATATAAAAAAAATAATCATATTTGGATTGTTATCATTTTTAAAATGCAGTGTTAGAAAGAATTTTACCAAAGTATTTCTCCTTTTTGGGCAAAGGGCTCTTCTAAGATTGTCCAAACAAATAACATCTGGGAAACTTTGTAGTAAATAAGAATGCATAAATTAATGAAATTAGAATGTTTTCCTTAAAACTGCAAATCTGCCAAATTGCCTAGAAGAACGCTATTAATTTTTTTTTCACTTATTTACTAAAGGAGAAAGTAATTTATTCTAGATATAATTCACTGTGCAAACATGTGTATCTCGTTTATTTTAAAAGGTTAAAACTATTATGAATTAATGAGATTAAAATGTTTTCGAAATTTCAAAACTGATAAATTACCTTAAGGAACACTAATTTTCTGACCATTTATTTACTGAATGAAGAATAAGAACTGATACCTTGGATATCACCTACTATACCAACACATTAATGGATTTATTTTTAAAAATAGAAGTTATTGTACCATTTTGGATTTGTATAAAAAATAGAGTTAGTATGTCATTCTTTGGATTTAAAATAACAGCAAACTCTCATAATAGTAGTACCACCCAGTACAAACTTTGGTAATTAATGGATGCAAGAAAATTTGTGCATCAAATCACTATCTAGAGCCTACTCATCCAATATCTCCAGACAAGTTTCTAGCTTGTGGCATTCATTAGTGAAAAGCCTTGGATCTGGGGGCACTGCAAAGATCTTAGGATCTAATGCAACCCTTCAGCAGCTACTTTTTACCTATTTAATTAATTTAAAACTATGAGTCCAAGATGAGTGTCGCCAATCAAAAATCAATAGATGCAAGATTTGTACACAAACTTTGCATCCATTGATTACTAAGGTTTGCACTGGTTGACATTACTATATGGAGAGTTTGATACTGTTTTAACAGCTTGTGTAAGCATAGGAAATGGTGATCATGTGATGATTCTTTGGATTTCCATCAAATAGAAGCACTGAAGAATTCGAATAGATTTTCAAATCATTACAGAATCTTGGAATAAACAAAGCTTCTGAATTTATCTTTGTAGAAAGTCGAGATCATTAAGACTTTAATTATAGAATATTATATATATATTATTATTTGTCTGATTATTATCAATAAAAATTTAAACCCTCATAGTAAATGTATGATGTTTAAGAAAACTATCTTGGATAAAGATATTTTCTTTTATTAATTATAGGTTTACCATTAAATTTTAATAAGATGTTAGTTATTCTTGTGTTTGTTGTAAAAATTGGATAAAGTTGCTTATTTTATAGCCATTAATTTAAAGTTAATATTATAAAAATGTTATATTATATTGCTTGGGTCTTATTAATCATTAGATATTTTCCAGTCTTGTGGCATTGAATTATTTTGATTACTGAATTTATAAAGTCTTTCATCGAAAGAAGTATAGTCTTAATGACTGACAGTCCTAGCTGTTTACAACATTTTATATTTATATCAAGTATACATGTATATTTGTTAATACAGGTAATTCTCCTATATGGGCAGTATCTTACAACACGGTTTCACTCTAACTCTAATATGATAAGATAAATTGCGGAAAACTCTTGTATAACACTGTACTTCTACTATTTAACATATATGTATTGTACAGGTAAATCTTACATATATGTAAGGAGAGCATGCAAATAAAGTGATGTTCTTTAAGATTACAGTACTTAATATGTCATTTTCTGGATATTGTTTCTATGACATTTTACTCAATAATCTTTAATTATATCTGTTTCCCCAATAATTCTTTATTCGTAGTCAAATCCATTCATTCATTCACATTATGAAAGTTCTTTTCCAATAAAGTGGTGTAAAGTATTTTTAACAAGACTTAATAAAATATATTTTTTGTAAAATGTTTTAAAATAATAAAGCATAACTCTACAAATTAGAATACAAAATATATTCAAATTATATTTAAATAAAGTTGACACTCCTTCCTATTCATCTATTTTACATTTCAAAAGGGAACTTTATTCAGACCAAAAAAACAACCGTTGCATTGATACATTTCAAATACATGTGCTTACAGTAATACCTGTTTGCTACGTTTAAATACATACACCAGGGGTTTTTACAAATCTAAACTGGATGAGTGATTGATTATCTGGAAAAGTTTATATTATTAAGTTTACATTGCTTTAGTTATTCATCTATTTTATATACAATAATCAATATTTGAATACTTGTTTTAAATAAATTAAATATTTTAAATATAATGCTTTGTTTTGTATATGTATAATTTAATATTGGTTAATCATATCAACATACACATATACACATAACTTAACAATAGTTTAATGTCCTATTTGCTGATGTTTAAAGATTATTTTAAAATTGTATGCAGTAAATAAAATTTTAATAAATAAATTTATCAATATGTACTTTATTTTACTATTGCTATCATATAAAACTATTTATATACTTCTATTAATATATCACTAACATAATATAGATATAGATCACTATTTTTATTACATCGTCCTTAGATGTATCAATTTTAAAGATTTTGCTATGACATAAATAAAATAAATTTTTAGAATTGAACCGAAGCTAATGAATTTTCCCTTTTTTTTTTTTTTTTTAAATAACATTATCAAGTTTAAACTCAAATCCCACACTACAGTATGTATTTAGAAATCTAAATTACACACTATAGGCATCTAATATATATGTATACATACAGACAAAAATAAAATATAATTGGTAGAATACCTGAGTTTTATTATCACATCATTGAATATATACAATTGAGGAAATCCCCAAATTTTAATTTGCCAAGGCTCTCCCTCTGAATTAAGTGCACATCATTATGTATTTTGTGTTTCAAATGTTCAGTTCATGAATTGTATAAAATATTATTTTAAGAAGTTCTAGTGTTTGTGGTTTGAAAAAACTTTATTTTAAGCTTTTTTGGATGTGCCCGTCCCCAGCTTGTAGAGCAGCATACTACAGGGAATCTTGAGCTAATAGATCTACAAGAGTCGCCCAGCATTTTTTATCTTTATAAAAGGGCTAAACAAGACCAATAACATAAATCAATTTTCCTGGATCATGAGCTGGCTACAGGACACGTTTTCCCCTTCTAACATTAAGACCATCTGCATAGAGAGGTATGATTGTAAGAGAAAGTTCAGAGACATGGGTTATTGCAAGAGACCCAAATTTAATCAACAGGAAAGAATCTTGCATCTCCTTTGTCAAAAAATGAAACATCTGACTTTTATAATTTACACTTCTCTCTGCAATAATGTGTATATTTTATAAACTATATATTCATTCTGCTCCCGGCACAGTTGGTTAATTAATTTTGCATAATGATTCTGGTAAAAATTCGCCAAAAGTTAACTTGGTGCTATTAAGTGAAAATATATCTATAAAGTTATACCTTTTCATAGTGGCTTGACTCAGCTCAAAGTTTTTTCGAAGATTAATTTTTGGAAAATTAAATTTCAATCCCAAACTATGTCTGATAAACATAAAAAAACATTTAAGAGAAAGTGTATTTCTCTGGATGTAAAATACAAATTTTAGATCGTCTTATAAAAGGAGAAAAAGCACATTGCAAGAACTCTAAATTTATATAAAGCAATAGTTTAAACCATTAAAAAAAATGAAAAAAAATTAGAAATGCTGTTGCTGTAGGATTTTTGATATCTCCAAAATATACAGCTCGTCCCTGTGTGCCAATAATTAAGAAAATGGAAATGGTACTCAGTATTTGGATTGAAAATAGTTGCCAAAAAAAGATTCCATTGGATGGTAATATTATTAAACAAAAGCTCTTAAAATTTACAATTTTCTGTCAGTCCAGATTATGTGACAAGTAAAAGTTAGTTTGAAAAATTTTTAAAGTGTTTTGCAATTCACAGCATAAGAATTCTAGGCAAATCTGTGTCAGCTAATCATGAAGCTGCCAGAACATATCCAAAAAAAAATTCAAAAAATTATAGAAGAGCAAGGATACACACCACATCAAGTTTTTAATGCCAATGGAACTGGGCTTTGGAGGAAAAAATGCTTAATAGAACCTTTATATCGAAACAAGAAAAAACTGCACCCAGATTTAAAGTATCTAAAGATCGTGTAATGCTACTTTTGTGTAGTAATGCATCAGGATACTTTATGATAAAACCCTTACTTGATCATAGATCTAAATCCTTGTGCACTTAAAGGCATAAATAAAAATTCCTTATCAGTATATTGGAAAATAAATTCAAAAATTAAGGTAACTGGAGATTTATTTAGAGAATAGTTTTTATAAAGTATTTTGTACCAGATGTTGAAAATTATTTAAAGAATATGAAATTCAAATACTATTAGTTATCCACAAGATTTGAGTCATCTCAACATCCAAGTACCGTTTTTATCATCAAACATTACTTCGTTCTTCCAATCATTCGATCAAGGTATTATTTATATCTTTAAAAGATACTACATTAGAAGATCATTACAATGGATTTCAGTCACAAATTAATTGAGATCAACTGGTATAACAGAAGCTTGACAGCAATTTTTAACTAAGCACTGTACCAAAATCATATCCTTGTCGTTGAAAGAAATAAAAACATCAACGTTAAATGCATGTTGGAAAAGGATTTGGCCACTGTGAATTGAAATAGAAAATGTATTAGAATCATCAGAAAATGATATTGGTGGTATGTTACAACTTACTAAATCTATCAGAGGCAATGTTTATGAGGATATGCCTATTCGGATGTTCAAGATTTATTGATAAAAGAGTAAATTGATGAAGTTGTTTTGCTGGAAATAGCATCAGGAGTTGTAAATCAAGTCAATTCTGAGAAGAACAGCTAGTGATGAAAATTGTGGTTAATAATACTAAAAAAATTACGGGAAAGCCTAAGCTTAACTAAAAATCTATAATCATTTTTTTTTGACTACAGATTCATCTGCAGAATGAAACCAAAAATTCAAAAGGGAACTGCAAAATTGCCTATCTCCATAACCAGAAATCTACAATGACCTTGTGAAAACCAGCAAACAAACCAAAATTACAGTTTCTTTAAAGAGAGCAGAAGATACAAACGATGAAAAGAATTCAATGAGAGAAGATGATATCATACAAGCAAAAAACTGTTTATTTGTTTGTATGGAGCAGTGATGAGCAAAAAAATTATTAAGATTGTTAAAATGAAAATATTTATAGTTTGTTTCTTTTCGTTTTATCTTATATAAACATGTTAATATTTTTAATAAAAATGAAATTGCTTGTATGGATTTTAAAAAATATTTGTTTTTAGTAAGTTTTCACAACCTAATTCCTCTTTTTGTACTCGTTCTGAGTCTCACATAGCACGGTTCAATGCGCATTTTCTAGGGACTTATCTACCATGTTATGGGAGGATTACTTTATATATTTTCAAAGATACTGAGCCCTGAAAGGGGACCCATTTTTATAAGTTTTGGTAATAAAACCGTATAACGTTTACATAAAATAGATGTATTAAAAACAGAGAGTGATGGATTACCTAGTGTGTTATAAAATATAAATAAAAATTGAATAAAACATAATGGAAGCATAATTTAAGGATAATTATTGTAAAGCACATTTCGCTTATGAGAGACAATTTTTTCTAATCTTTGTGCTAGTCTAATCACATGTAATAGATACAATCCAAGAGAACATCCTACTGTTAATATTTTGTTCAAAAAATTATCATTATATTTTATTTATTACTATTCTTATTTGTAAAACATTTTATATTTATTATCAAAACTGGATATTAATGAAATCCATTATGCTGTTCTTTCATTTACATCATAATAAATAATAAAAATCATATACAATAGTTATATAAATATAACTTCTTCATCATCATTGTCAACCATTATCAACCATTGCAGGATGAAGATCTCTCCAAGTTCAATCCATCTCCTCTGATCTCTAATCTCTCTTCTCCAAATCATTCCTACACACTTTCCTATTTCGCTCATCCATCTCACATGTGATTTCTTTCTGGGTCTTTTACAATCTCTTGGAATCCAGTAAGATTTCAATTGTACATCTATTCTCATCTCTTCTAGCAATATGTCAAGCCCAACTCCACTTGTCTTTTAATTCTTTCAATCATGTCAGTAACACCTGTTTGTTCTCTTACCCATGCATTTTTAATCTCTTCTTGTTACTCCTAACATGCATCTCTCCATATTTCTTTGAGTGGTCTGAAGTCTCTGTATTGCTCTTCTATTAAGTGTCCAAGTCTCAGATCCATAAGTAAGAACTGGTAAAACACATTTATTAAAAACCTTCCTTTTCAAACACATAGGCATATTTCCTTTTAATATTAAGTTATTTCTACCAAAAGCACTCCAACCAAGTTTAATTCTATGATTAATTTCATCCATTATGTTTCCATCTGTAGTAATAATCTGACCAAGGTATTTGTAGTTGTTAACTTCTTCTAACTCATCATAATCAATCTTTATTTTCATCTTTTGAAAAAATCCATTGAACATTACTTTAGTCTTTTTAACATTTACCTTTAATCCTACTTTCTTACTTTCATCTGATAACTCCTGCAACATTTCCTGAAGCTCTAAAGCATTATTTGCAAAAACAACTACATCATCTGCAAAATCTAAATGACTTAAATAATCTCCATTTACTTTTACTCCTTTAGCTTCCCATTTTAATCCACAAAATACTTCTTGCAGCACTGCTGTAAAAAGTTTTGGAGATATGGAGTCACCCTGTCTTACACCCTTCTCAATGTTAACCTTCCTAGTATCATTATGTAATCTAATTGTTGCTGTTGCATTTTTATAAATATTCTTTAAAATATGACAATATCCTGGGTCTATACTTTGATGATACAATACTTTAATCACTGAAGAAATGTTTATAGAATCAAATGCCTTTTCATAATCTACAAATCCAAAGCATAATGGCAACTCATATTCATTGGTCCTTTCTATAACTTCTCTCAATACTTGGATATGATCTACTGTACTAAAACCACTTTTAAATCCAGCTTGTTCTTTTGGTTGGTTGAAATCCAATGTTCTCTGTAGACGAGTTGTAATTATCTTGGTAAAAATTTTGTATAAAACTGATAAAAGACTGATATATCTGTAATTTCTAATATCTTCTTTATCAACTTTTTAAAATATTAATATTAATACTGCATTCTTCCAATCATCTGATACATCTTTATCATTTAGACATTTGGTATATAACTTTGCTAAAAATATATATATATTTCACCTGTTTCTTTTAATATATTGATTATAATTCCATCATTACCTGGAGCTTTCCCTTCTTTATAAATTTAATTGCATGTCTCACTTCTTCATTTAAAATCCTGGGCAATTCAGAAGATATAATAGATGTAGGAGGTACTTGTTCTTTATTATATATTATTCTTGATAGAAGTCTTCTACCCATTTCATGATGTCATCTCTTTTTTTAGTAATAGTTCCATCTTTTTTTTCTTATTGCAGATATAAGTTTCCTACCAATACCAAAATGTTGTTTTACACTCTTGAGACTTTTATTCTCTTCTACAGCTTTCCTTGCTAGTTCACAATTATACTTTCTTATATCATTTTCAACTCTTTTTTACACCATTTTACAAAATTCGAGATATTCAATTCTTTTTAATGCATCATTTTTGTATATCTTCATATTCCTTCTTTTCTTCATAAATTCTCTAGTCTCAGTAGAAATTTTATTGGTCAATTGCTGCTTTTTTCTACCAGCTATCTTTGTTGCAGTTTTTAAAAGTGTATCAGTTATTTTCTTATTAATTTCATTCAAATCTGAATCATGTTCAAAATCTACTAATACTTGAAACCGATTTGCAAGTTCTAATTTAAATTCATTAGAATGTTTCTGAAGATTAGGAATATCAACTGTAAATATTGTTTTTCTTAATAATTTTTGTCTCTCTAGTTTTGCATTAACACGTATCTTACATCTTACTAATCGATGATCACTTCCTGTGTTAAATTTATTAAGAACATTACAATCTTGAAATATGTATTTTCTGTTAGTCAAAATATAATCCAATTCTGCTGTACCTTCATTTGGATGCTTCCATGTCCATTTCCTTTTAACATTTTTCTCAAAAAAATAATTCATAATATAAAGTTTTTCTTTTTCTGCAAACTCCACAAGTCTATGTCCTCTCTCATTTCTATTACCATAACCAAAATTACCTACAGCACTTTCATCTTTCATTTGTTTACCAATTCTAGCATTAAAGTCTCCCATAACAATTTTAAAATGTTGTTTAGTCTAATCAAAAGCCTTTTGTACATCCATATAAAAATCTTCTATTACTTCATCACTATGAGAGCTTGTTGGAGTATAAACCTGAATTATCTGCTATTAAATTGAATAACTGTATAACTAATCTTGCCATTCTGTCCAATACTCCATCAATCTACATATTGTTGTTCTTCAACTTTTTATTTATAATGAATCTTATTCCACTTGTACTTCCAATATTTGTGCCTTTGTAGTAGAGTACATGTCCACTTTTTAAATCAATTGTCTCTTCACCTTTTCTTCAAACAAAGTCCAATAATATCCCATTTAATATAAGACAGTTGTTATTCCAATTCTGCAGTTTAAGTACCTAAATAAAAAGTTGTCATCAAATTGCAGTCTGGGTCTGTAATCAGGGAATTCTTAGCACCCTCTGTCTTCAGCTAGCAACTGCTGCCTTGGCTGGTGACTTTACAGTCTCCAGGAAATAAGGGGCATAATTTATTTTTGTTTGTCATAATTGTATATATTTATTAGAAAAAAAATTTCATCCACACATTCATTCTGCCTTATATATTAATAATAATTATATATAAAAAGCCTTTTTCAGCACATGGTTTCTTGCCCTTTTCAAATGTTAATCATCTATTTTTTAACCAATTATTATAGAACACCATCTAGTATTCTATAATGGAAGTAAAATAACAATAACAAAATAAAATAAAACATCAGTAAAATAGAATAAAACCTTCATATTGAAATAACTTCAAAAAATTGACTATATAACATAACAATATACAGAATAAATAATATGTGCATTATACAACTTTACATATATAATTTTCCATTCTTTTTTAATTGACCAGTTGTTAATTAAATTTATTGAAATTAGTTTTGTAAATATTCATACAATTGTTTAAGTTATGTTTAATGTAATATGTTTCACATATTTCTTCTTTTTGAATCTTTAATGTAATCTAAAGATTTAATATTTTTTGAAGCATCTACTTTATGTCCATATATGTTGTAATGAATGTATAAAGCAGATTTATCATCTCTTCTATTAATTGCATTGTTATGTTCTTTGGCTCTTACAGTTTCCTTGTATGACCATAGTAAATTATATTGTGACGATCACAGTTAATTTTGGATGCAATTCCTTTTTTGCATTATATATCATCTTTTAATTTATAATTACCTATTAATTTATCTACAATTTTGCTATTTAATCATCCAATATTTATATGCTTATCAATATAATTTTTGTTTTTTGTTAAATATATGAAACCTCTTACATTAAACATAGCTTAAATAATTGTATGAATATTTACAAAACTTCAATAAATTTAATTAACAACTGGTCAATTTAAAAATGAATGGAAAATTATATAAAATAATACATGTAAAGTTTGTATAATGCATGTATTATTTATTCTGTATTTTGTTATATAATTAATTCTTTGAAGTTATATTGGACCTCTATATGAAGGTTTTATTCTATTTTATTGATGTTCTATTTTATTTTGTTATTATTTTACTTCCATTATCTGCAATAATTAGTTAATGTTAAAATAATTATTTATACTTGAAAAGGATACGAAACCATGTGCTGAAAAAGGCTTTTTATGTTTAATTATTATTAATATAATATTAATATAGCTGTTGTATATGATTTTTGTTTATTATAATTTATATTTATTACTTTTTACTTTTAATATTTTTGCATTCTGCATCATCATATCTAATTGGTAGTCTATGATCACACGATATTACTATATTTCATTCAAATAAACAGCAAATGACTAGAAAGTAACATTATTAATATTAGTCACCATTACTAGCATTTATATTTTAAATATTAAGGCTGAATTATTATAGAATATAGTTTGGATACAATAAAATACCTTTTACTATCCAGCTATATGGATTATAAAGTTTATAATTAAATAATAAAAGCCTAAGCCTTATTTTTATATCAAATTATTTTAAACCCTGAGATAACATAGAATCAAATTTATTTATATTTAAATCTTGAGAGAATTTACTATCCATATAATTATATTAGATTTCTTTATTACTCTACATAATACACAATTCATTAATATTATATAACCCTAAGATATCATCAATACACATTTGCATTACTACAAACATTTAAAGCATAAATAATGTTATATTTATAGATTTATTTGCTTAATGGTTAAGCTAAGGTCGCGTTTATCACCATTTGGTTATTAGCTGACTGTTACAATTTGGTTATTCATATTTTTAACATTATAATATATATGAATATTTTATTTGATCTGAAAATTGATCTATTGAATAAAAATAAAAATCTTGGCAATAAGCCATACAATTATGATACTAAAATATTTATTGTTCTAAATTTATGAAGAACATGACAGTTAAACAAAATTTACTTTTTGTGCCATATTGCACAATATTTCAAAACATTTTTGCTAATCGCAATTTATATATATATCACAGTTCAGTACACTTCTTGATAATGATGGTTCAAACACCATTTTCTATAAATATCCATAAATAAAAAGTTAATACATTTAACCCAAGCCAAATGACTTTTGATTAAAATAAAATTGAATTATTATATGACTTCATTGATCGATCCACTATCTAAAATATACCAGATAATAAAATAATTAATGAAATATAACTGCCTTAATAAAATATTAATTTTTGGCCACTATATGACAGGAATAACACATTCATTTGTCACTATATGCATTCATGAATGAAAAAAATATATTTAGCTAATGAGGTTGGGCAATGCGATTGGGGGGGCTGTTTTATTGTACCATTAATATGACTATATAAAATGTAGAATTTCACCAAAATTATATAAAAAATTAATCAATATTCATAGCAAATACATGTATTTTACTTAATCACATGATCACTATTTCTTATGCTAGCACATTACTGTTATTAAAACAGGCATCCATTGATTATTCTGGTTAGTACTGAGTGGCACTACTGTATGGAGAGTTTTGCCTGTTTTTATTTTACTTAATAAAATTTTTCACAAATTTAGTAGCAACATCTAATAAAAAAAATTAAATAATATTTTATCTATATTTATAGTTAATAACTCAGGAAATCAAAAAGCGAATTTCCTTAAATGAAAACTAATCCAGGAAACTTTAGTTTTTGAGTAAAATTGCACAGAAAATTATTTATTATTATATCTGAATATCTGACATAAAAACAAAAATATTTTCATCCAATTAATTTTTAATATTTCCTTTTATTACAAAATTTAGGCAATAAATTATTTTGCAAAAATAATAGATCAGTGTGAAATTACAAATGTAATCTGTTTAAATTTAGCTCTAATCAATTTTTACTTAACATAATTTCAAATACAATTTGCAGAAAGCAAATGTCCTACATTAATGTATGTACATACAGGAAATAAAATGTAGTAGCATAAATTTAGTACAAAGAATAATTCCTTGAAAACAATAAATTAAATAATTAAATAAGTTGATATGATTTTAAAAAAAAAAAACTTTTTAATTCTTCAACTTCAAATTCTATACAAACTGTGATTCTCTTGCCTTCAGACTACAAACATCGTTATGTATCGATTTCAAATTATATATATGTGAATACGATATTTTTTTTAAAAATGTTAAAAATGATATATATATATAGTAGCCAAGGTTATATATATATAACATTTAACCAAACTAATTTTTGTTTTTTTTACTTTATCAGTAAGCAATCGAACCAGAAACCTTTAGCTTTCGAGCCGACCACTCAAACATTGCGCAAAATTGTGTATGGGATGAATATTTATAATTGAAATATTAATAAATTTTAAGAAATTTTTTCAAGTCCATCATAAAATATTAAAAGGAAAAATAAGTAAAAACAAAAAAAAGATGGTAAAATCTCAAACTAATTACACACCAACAGTAATTCAATACAGAAACAAAATTACGTCAAGAGAATCTAGTCCGTTAAAACTGAAATGGCAGAGAATAATAATTGCTATTTACAATTCATTACTAACAGACTTTGTTATTATTGTAGTTATAACAACACTTCGGGTAATTTAGCTTTCTTTTAATTAATTAACATTAACCGTTTAACCTTCACTTTATAATTTCAGTAATCGAGAAGCTTTCATCTAAAATTACGTTTTTGGATCTCAATAACCGGCCAACACACAAAAAATAGTAACAATAATAATGGATAAGCCCAGCGTAAAAATAAATATTTGCTAAAAATTATTATCAAAAAATTTGTTATCTTAGAATGATTTACCTTTATTTTTTCTAAAAAATTCAGGTCCAGCCTGTGTATAAAAGGGTTTGTAAGGTGAGCTTCGGTTTTTTCCTCCGATGTAGCCATTTAAAAAATAATAATATTGAATAAGAAAGATAAATAATATTACAAATTGATTTGGAGTAAATATTGGATAAATTAAAAGTAACTATAATCAAAAAGAAATAAAAAGGATTAGAATCAAGGCATCTTTCTTATGTCATTTTTTTAATGCACCAAAATGCATGTTCTGGAATAAAGAAAGTCTAGCAATATTTCCCGACCCGCATCGCGATATTTCCAACCATTACTGCCCCCTTCAGGATAACAAAGATGATGCTGAATTGATGGATGCGGCAAGAGAAGAATCCACCCATCATTTATTTTTGTATGTGTAAAACGTAAAATCACTATTATTGTAAATATTATTAAAAAAATAATTATAATGTTGATAATTATATATTTAAAAAAGGATTACGCCCATCACTTATAATTTTTTTTTAAAAAAACAGGTCAGGAATTCTTTCTACCATTTATATATATCCATGCTATATTATAAATAATTTAGATTGTGAAAGTTGCTCCTCCTCTTTTTAATTTAGATAATTCACATAATATACCTATGTATTTATATTTAGGTTGTTTTTTTTTTTACTCATCTATATATTTCGAGAATTATTAAAAAATTGATAATTTCATAGACTAAAAATAAGTGCCGTAATAATAATAAAATTTCAAGTCAAAATACACTTTAAATGTTCGTCAAAGTTTATGGTATAGATCTAAATATAAATATTGATAGATAAATTGTATTAATGGAGTAATAAAAGCAATCAATTATCATTATTTAGTCGTAATATCTTGTTGCTTAGTTACTTCAACCTATTTTCAAACATAATTAAATATACATGCCTTCTACATTAACATTTATATCTTTTTTTTTTTTTTTTTGCAACAATTTATATTATCAGGTGTTGACAATAAATACTTTATGCCATATTTGAGAAACCAGATAAGTAAAAAATATACTGAATTAATACTTATTTAATATAGAAGTTTAATGTAACGAAATGAAAATTTTGACTGGTAAAAACAACATTAATATACTAATTTGCAATTACTTCAACAATACAAAGTTGTAAACAAATATCATTAGCCTGAAGGTGTGCAAAAAATAATAATGATAGTTCATGTTACCTAGACCACTTTCTAATCTTCATAGAGCAAGTACATTGGTAAAATTTTCAGAGTTTTGACTTTGTTTCTCTGGAGTTTTATACATTTGATATAATATGTTAAAATAGCACTGGAAGTTATGTGTTTATAAATAGTTATCCCATTAGAGGGTTGTTTTCAATATCCATAATTCATCACTAGAACATCTTGTCTCAGGATGCTGCCACTGCGTGGATATTTTCTTAACTAATAACACATTTCCAAATTAAGCACACAAATATATAATGTAATTGCATTATATATGTTAATCTTGTTTTAACATTTTATATATAAATTCATAGATAAAATTATGGGGTTACTATAATATTTTATAATAAAGTCTAATAAATTCATCAGAGCAACATACAAGCAATTTAATATTTGTATGCACATGATTTTATTCTCATACCATAACATATAAAACTTATACAAAGTAAATAACCAAACAGTTTATTTTATTAATCTGAGTTTTTATTTCTATCTTCTTGATGTAATAACATTTTAGATAGTCTATTTTTTTTATTTGTATTAGCATTAATAGTGCAGTCAAAATTGTCTTTTAGATTATATATGAGTATTTTCTATAAATATATATATATATATGATCAATAGATGGCGTCTTTACCAAAACTAACTTGTTTTTATTTTTCATATATATATATATTACAGATATTATTGCATCCAGTTCACTAATTCTAAATATTAAATTTTTATTCCCAAAGTGGTAAAATTCATTTGCTTTAAATAAAACTTATGTAGAAATATAATTTTTCAAAATATAAACCACCAAAGGCTTATTAATCAGAAAGCAGGCAGAGAAGTTGATCTGGACTTCCATTTAATATCTATTGATTTCACTTATTATATACATTGTATACTATGGATATAGAAGTGAAATATTATTGCCAATTAATATAAACTAGTGAATATTTTTATAAATTTTGAAAGATAATGATAAGTTATACCTGTATTCAATCATAAAATTATTCGATGTCATATGTTTAGTCAGGTTGCCTCAATAAAAGATTTTGAAGCAGCTTAGAAAACAATGAATTGCATCAGAAATAATTCAGCTTTATTACATTGTTTAATCTCAAAGTGAAGCTTACAAACAAAATAGAAGTGATATGATTAATTCTGTCTGGTTTAATTTTAACATTGGCTGCTACATTATAAGCTCAGGGGCTAATCCATAAAAAATATAATAATTAAGAAAATAATGCTGGGATACTAAAACATGCTGATCATCATCAATGCCCTCTGGTCTCTTAATATGTACTGGCCAACTATAAACTTAATTTCTAAATAAATAATACATAACATGAAATGTGGTGCATGGACTTTAAAGGATATCCCTTTTGCACCAACCAGAATCAACTTTCATCTGGGTGTTCATAACACTAAACATAAACCCCTACTCCATATAATTGTTAAACTCAAATCTAACTCAGGAAGTAAATCACTTCAAATAATTCCTAGGTTTATCCTATTATAAGTAAATAGTTTTATTGGAATCATTTTAAAAAAATCCTAGAACATTAACTTATTATGAAATAAAATCACACACATTGCAATTTATGAAACAGAAATTGGATAGAATAAAGAAATTAAGACTAAAAAATATTTTTAAACCAATTATTAATAAACATAACATGATCACCACATCTTATGCTTGCTTATAATTATTATTAAAACAGGCAAAACTCTCTATACATATTGCCACACAGTGCAAGCAAGAGTAATCAATAGATGTCAAAATCCTTGTGCATAAAATCCCCATCTAATGCCTACTCATCCAATATCCCCATACTAGTTTCTGGCTTGTGGTCTTCATCAGTGAGGAGCCTTGGATCTGAGAGCCCTGCATCTAGATCTTAGGATCTAATGCAACCCTCCAGCAGTCATCTTTTATCTCTACTTAACTACAAAACTATGAGTCTAAAATTGAAAACAGCCACAAGCCAGAAACTAGTCTGGGGGTATTGGATGAATAGGCACTAGATGGGGATTTTATGCACAAGCCTTCTGGAATCCATTGATTACTCTGGCTTGTACTGAGTGGCAATACATATAGAGAGTTTTGCCTGTTTTAATAACAGATTATAAGCAGCATAAGAAATGGTAATCATGTGATGTTTATTAGCTTAAAACCAATCCTGCCCAATAGGATAGTGGTGGCTATGGTTATTAAAGAACCAAAGCCACCAAAATGTATAGGTACTGAACTGAGTTCAGACATATATGACTATATATGCTAATGAGCTTGGATTGAAAATATAGGGTTTTCAATTTAAAACTCATAGTTTTGTAGTGGAGGGTTGCATTAGATCCTAAGATCTAGGTGCAGTGATCTGATATCCAAGGTTCCTCACTGACAAAGGCCACTAACCAGAAACTAGTCTGGGGATATTGGATGAGTAGGCACTAGATGGGGATTTTATGCACAAGCCTCCTAGCATTTCATTGATTACTCTGGCTTGCACCAAGTGGCAATACATATAGAGAGTTTTGTCTGTTTTAATAACAGTTATAAGCAAGTGTAAGAAATGGTGATCATATGATGTTTATTGGCTTAAAATCAATCCTTCCTAATAGGGTAGTGGTGGCTATGGTTTTTAAAAAACCAAAGACACCAAAATGTATAGGTAATGAACTGAGTTCAGACCTATATGACTATATAAGCTAATGAGCTTGGATTGAAAATATATTTTCCAATTTAAGCCTCATAGTTTTGTAGTTAAATAGGGATAAAAGGTGGCTGCTGGAGGGTTGCATTAGATCCTAAGATCTAGGTGCAGTGCTCTCAGATTCAAGGCTCCTCATTGATGAAGGCTACAAGCCAGAAACTAGTCTGGGGATATTGGATGAATAGGCACTAGATGGGAATTTTATGCACAAGCCTTGTGGCATCCATTGATTACTCTAGTTTGCACGGAGTGCCAATACATATAGAGAGTTCTTCCTGTTTTAATTGTTTAATAACTAATTGATTAATAATAAACAAAAAAATGATGCGATAGTATGAAGTTTTAAACATTCATTTCATCAAAAAATATATTTTCATAAAAATTATAATCAATCCATGGATTTCTATTCATACATTAACTTTAAGTTAAAGATATTTCTTTAAAATAACTATGAGTTAGAAAAACAACATTTTCAAAATCAAAGATAACAATTTTTGATTTAGTTTAATTAACCCTTTGTGAAATTTTAGGATGAAAAATGAATGAAAAGAGAAAAACATGTTTCCAAAAAAAGAAAATTCAAATTAACAAATATAATTCTGAAGAAAAAATTGACTGGATTTTAAAAAAAGAAATTCATAATTTAAAAAATATTATTTTAATGAAAATATTTAAAATTACTAATTATTACTTTAAGCATGGTTTTATTTTCTGTGGAGCACTTATTTCCAATTAAAATTTTCAGTTTTTCCAATTGAGTTTTTTTCTTGAAGGTTCTAGACATGTGCGTGGTTAATTTGTCTTTCTTTTGATGTGTAATAATTCCAGATTAAAAATAGGAAATTTTATCCATTTTCACTAAAATTTCCCAGTGAGACTAACACAGACTCATGCTTTGGGTTGAAGTCAATGTTGCAAATTACTTTAGGGAGTAACTTCTTTTCTACATTTTATTCCACTGAAGGCAGGTTACATGGAGGAAGATGATGTCTAGAGTTTATCTAAATTTAACACATGATTTTTATAGTAGAAACCATTTTAAGACTAAACTCATAGTATGCTAAAATCTTGATTAAAACTTCTGCTATTCTATGCAATAGTTTGTTTAAGATTCCTGCTGTACTATGCAACAGCTTGGTAAAGACTTCTGCTGTTTTCTTCTTTAACAGATGGATGAAAACTTGACTGCTCTCTCTTCAACAACTAAGTTGGGAATATTTCTTCTTACCAGACATTTAGATCTTCTGACCTATTCACCCCTATAATTTTTTTTTCTACAACAATCTTGCCTACAAGCCAGTCACAATCTGTCTTCAACATGATAGCTTTTATAACAACCAATTAGATAATTTTTTTATAAATACAATTGTTCAGCTATTTCCTTTCTTAAACTTTGCCATTTAAAAATAAGTCAAAAACTTAAATCATAAAATTATTGATATTGCTTTCTAATTAAAAAAAGTTCTTGCAAAAGGAAAATAAAATAATTAGTTAATTGCACTGATTTGACTTTTGCATTGAAAAAAGATAAAGAAAAAAACAACTTTGACTATTTAAAAATGAAATTTACCAAAAATATTAAAATCTTTTATTTCTTTTTAAAACTTATTAAAAATAAAACTTTATCTTTCTTTTAAAGTTAAAATTAATATCGATTAAATAAGAGAAAGTTATTTTTCTCTTATTACATTTTCATAGTTTAAATTAAAACTACTAATTAATTATAATTACTGAAAAGAGTTAAAAAAAACTTCTTACCTTCTTTTTCCTCCCTCCCACAATCATTTATAACTTATTAAAATATTCCCATATTAAAATCATTATTTAACAAATTTAGTATCTGAGAATTTTTATAGTATCACTTTGGGACTTATAATATTTAGTTAATCGAAGACTCATTATTATTATAAAAGAAATATACACCGGAAAATTAAATATTTTTATACCATTAATTAAATAATTCTATACTTAAACTTGAGAAGCATGCTACTAACTATCTAATTGTTTTTAATGCCGCTATGTAGACAATTGGTTACAATATATATATATAATTAGAGAAGATTTGAACCAAACTTTCAAGTTCTCTTTAGTTATTCACTTCTTCTTATACAACCAATGCATACATGTGAAAAAGATAAATGATCAATATACGTATTTCATGCTCAACCAGCACTAATCAATTAGTTCAGGTCACCATCTATATTATCATTTCTTAGTATATATTATTGGAGAAAATCTTTAAATTTTAATGGACAGGATAACTAACAGGAGCTTGGAAGTCTGGTGCAAATCTCCTCTAATTACATCTAGTTTAAAATATAAATAATATACATGAATTTAATTATATATACATATAATTTGTTGGATGGATAGCATATAATTAATTATACATATACAATAGTCTAACTCAGATTTTTTAATATATTTTAACAGATGGCCCTAAAACTTAGGCAAATAGCTATAAATCTTGGATTTTTCTCCACTATTTCTTGCACTGTGACTTCTAGGATTCTGTACTATTGGTTGTTTCAGTTCTCTTTTAATTTATCTTGGAAATTTATTATCTGTAGTCTTAAGTTTTACCTGAAAATGTGAAATTCTTTCTATAAATTTTTTTTTTTAATTATCACATCATTTGCATTTTAATTTAAGCAAACCTGCCTGTCTAATTTGTACAACTATTATCAATGTCTTTTAGCACATTTGTTTTCTAAAATGGTAATGGAAATTCATATTCTTTACATTTTGTGTTTTCATAAAAATCTATTGACATTTGTTTACATGAGCATATGTTAATATCAATAATCAAAATTGCATTTACATATACATTCAATATAAAATTTAAAATAATCAATTTAAACAAAATTGAAACAGTCAACCAAATATAAATAAAAAATTTATTTAACATATCAATTCTTCTTTTGTTCTTTATTGGAACCTTATCAAGATTTTTTTTTTTTTACAAATTATGTTTATTGTAGTGAAATGGAAAGAGCAATAGAAAGATTAGGAAGAGCGATAGAGATCCCATTAATAGGTAGTAAGGGAGTATATATTTTGTCAGGTCTTTTTTTTGCAGATATATTTTTTGTGCAGAAAGAAGAGAAGATATGGAAGTTATGCTGAGGACATGTGCAATGGTGGGTAAAGAGATGGGGATTAAATTTAATGAAGAAAAATCAAATATACTGATGGTTTATACTGGGGAAGGAGAAGATGTAGAATTTTTATTGGGAGATATTAAGTTAAGTATGGTGAATAGATATAGTTATTTGGGAATTATTTTAAGTAATCAGGAAAATTATTTGGATGAATGGGAGAAAAAAATGATAAATGAAGCAAAGAAAAGAAAGGGATTGATAAAGAAATTAACAGCGTTTTCATATAATAAATATGATGTAGCTAGAATTATATGGGAGTTGCAGTAGCAAGGTTAACATATGGTAATGATGCATTATATGTTAGTAAAGGGGTATTAAATTACTTAGAAAAAGTTCAAAAGGAAGTAGGAAGACATGCATTGGATGCAGAAGTATGGATAGCAAGGGAGACAATTCAAGTGGAAATGGGATGGTCAAGTTTTCATATGAGAGATGCAAAAAGTAAAATGAAAATGTTTGGTAGATTGCAGTTTATGGATAATAAAAGAATAGCCAAAATAGTATTTAATTGGATTATGAGTAAAGGGCAGGTAACAAGATGGGTGAGAAAGGTAATGCGGTATGCAAAAGATTTGGATAAAGAATTTATATCAGTATATTTGTACAAAAGATGGGATGATTGTGTTAGAAGGATTGTTGAGTGTTATAGTGGTAAGAAATGGGATAAAAGAATAGATTTATTAATAGAGAATAGGGAGTTGGAGAGATGGAGAACTAGTATGGAGAGTAAAAAGAGTTTAAATATATATAGAAATAAACAGAATATTAGGTGCAAGTTAATATATGAAAATAGTAAGGAAAGTAGTTTATTGTTTAAGGCTTGAACAAGATCTTTAGCAACAAGAGAATATACATGTAAATGGAAAAATATGGGTGATTTAGTCTGTAAATTATGTAAAGAAGGAATAGAAAATATTAGGCATCTGTTAATTGAATGTAAATGCTTGAAAACAGAAGGGCACATATAATGAAGTTATGGAAGAATAAATATGAAAAAAGTGATTATACAGAAAGTGGATTATTGGTTTTTATGCTGGGTTTGGGAAAAGATGGGGGGGGGGTTATAAAGGCCATAGAGTTGACAAAGATTATGTTGTGAAAATGGGGTGGAGCAGAATATGGGAAAACAGACTGGAGAATGTAAAATAAAGTAGCTAACAGGTTTCTCTGGGCATAATGGCTGATTCTTGATTTCGTTTAAGAAGAAGCTACAGTACATCACATCACATGTGATTTTATAAACAAAAAGATCTTGATAATGTTCCAATAAAGGATGAAAGGTGGGTTGATGTATTAAATAAATTTTTATCTATATTTACTTGTCTGTTTCAATTTTTTTAAATTGATTATTTTAAATTTTATATTAAAAGGACAACATTATGGACAAATTTTTTAACAATAAAATTTGATCAATTAAAGCAACACCCAATATCCAATATAATCTCAATTCACATATATCTGCATTTAATTCTAGTTTAATGCATTTGTTTATATTACATATGTACACATATTCTAACACAAAATGAACAGGTCTCTATCCAAGCTACTTATTATTATCATATACTGTGTATATCATAACATCTATTTGCCATAATTACATGATGCTTGTAACCAGAAACGAGCTTATTAACATTATTTAAAATATTTTTCAGTATGTTTAGTCACTCTTCTTCTTCTATCAACCATATAGTGGAGAGTGATTCTGCATATCCATTTGAATAGGATTTATGTTTTTGTGTTGTCTTTTTAATATGAATAAAAGTCGTCCCCCCCCCAAAGTTTTTCCTTTCATTTGCAGTCTTAAGTGTTTCTTAACTTAGTTTTTTTATTCAGTTTGTGATATTACTAAATAATCTTTGGTTTCATAAAATGCCAAAGAATATAGAGTTCAGCAATCTCATTATAGTTAATTATATTTCTAAGAATACCTATTATTTATATAAATTTATGTGAATTCAATATTTTATTACACATTTCTCTCATGTTTTTTTTTTAATGTTTGAAATAATAATTTAAAATCAATGTGTATGGATTCAGTATACAACCGTTATGTACAATGTTTGTTTTCTAGAATACATTTGTATTTCATTTGTGTAAAAACTAATTTTTTTATTTTGTTATCACATTATATCGATATAAGTAGAAAATGGGGTTATACTAGTAATTTAATTTTATCTCTTAATAATATTTTTAATCACTTCTGCAATATTTGTGGCTTTCTTCTTATTTAAATAATGTGTACATCAGTTTAATTGATGTGTCAAACTTATTGCCCCCACAACTTTGTCACAAACTACTTGATGGTAGTAAACTAACAATTTTTATTAGTAATTTTTAGACTAGAATTATTGACTTAATGAATAATATTTCCACAGTGTAATTTTACACCATTCTCACATAAGGTAGGGACTGTTTTTTTATCTACTGTTAACATAAACATATGATCAAAGACATGTGAAAAAGATACACATCTCTAATCTAATGAATGACTAATAAAAAATATTAATGTGTGACATCAGTTTCATATTTCTTATCCTGGCTTTTCTTCTGGAAGTCAAATATTTTGTTGATTTATCTATTGTTTTTTTTTTCCTAATTTAGTTTTGTATATCTTGCAGTATGATTCCTTCTTGCTACATCTTTTTTTTAATATTATACTTATTATCTTTGTTACTTTTCATTAATCATAATTATTTAGTTTTTGATTGGCGCCACAGTCGCAGTCTCATTTGCTTATGATTGGCCTCTAATTTTCTATTTTCTGATATTAGCTTCATTTGCTTCCACCATTTTTTCTCAAATTCTTTTTATCAATCAACTAACTCAAGCATTTCAGCCCTATCATTGCCAAAAAACAGCCAAAATATTTGCTATATCTTATGCTTTAATATATCTACATTTTCATCTATTTGTATCCTAATACAGATTCAATAATTTTTATATCTCTGATCTTTTTTCTAATCTGCATTTAATTTATATATCATATGACTATTATATCAGCCATTCTAATAATGGCCTAATTAAACCTGCCTACCATTTCTTTCCTAAAATTGCAAGAAAATTCAGTTTTAGATTATTTTTGGTACTTCATATTTTCTAAATAAATACATTCATCAATCTTGTTCCTTTTTTTTTATATAGACTTCTTGTTTTTTTCAACTCTTGTTTAATGGGGCAATGGCAGATTCAAAACCTAAAAGTTCAAGCATTGGTGGCGCGGTTAGCATACTGCCATCCAAGCAGCTAGCCCGGGTTCGCTTCTCGGTCAACGCTTTGACATATAAAAAAAAAAACCTAAAAGTTTCAAAATGAAAAAAAAATCTCAGTAGTTTTACTCAATTTGTCACTTTGATGCCTGAACATCATTTGATTTTTTTTAAAGCAACTATTCATATAGTTTATTACACTATTTTTTTTTTTAGAACATTTCATTACATCTGTATCTCCAAATTTGAAAGTATGCCATCGCCTTTTTGTGTTTGCTTTTGCCTTCAGTGACTTTTAATATTTCTCAGTTTGCCCAACTCTACTATGTGGCATTTAATATCTTTTTTTATACCAAGCCTATATTAAAGGATACATAAGAATTAACCATAGTTTTGAGATTGTTCTTTATAACTTTTTTTGATCACATGCTTAAAAATGAATCATCAGTCATCAAGGAAACGAATATTTTATTTATGCCTGAATAACTGTTGTTTTTTTCTTTCTGAAACAAAAATAAAATCTTAAGTTTTCAGAATACTGTATATTTAAATAGTTCTATTAAGATAATAAAAAAAAAAGTCATTAACTGGAAAATATTTTTAAATTGCCATAGTTTGAAAGAGATTGTTATTATAATTTCAGAACTATTAAATATAATTGAAATAATCTCAATAAAAATTTGAAAATTAACTTGAAAAAAAGAAAAGATAACGATTATATATATATTTTTTTAAGTGTCATAGCATCGGCCGGGACGCGAACCCGCAACCCGGGCAACTGCCTGCTAGTGCAAGGCAGTCGCGCTGACCTCTCGACCACCAATGCAAGACAACGATTATAAATTTTGTGATTCAAAAAATGCAAATAAACATATCACATATTTACAGGGAGTGTCCAATTTACCAAGCCCCTTTTGACTTCTTTGCTCATACTTGGCGGAGTCGACTCTTGATTGGTTAAGTATTGTTGGTGTTGAATTTTAATGTGATGATACCATATGCTAAATAAATGCAAATAAATAATGTGAATTTTAAGAGATATCAAATGTGAAAAGTTTAATAAATCACAACTGAAATAGTATATATATTTTTTTTAGTAAAATATATTCTGGTGATATGATAGAATGATTGTCGTGAAACGTCTGAGCCTATTGATTACACTCAGCTCTGACACATCCAATAGTCTAAATTCTTATTAACTTTCAAGAAATAAAACTATTTTATTACTTATTTTACCAGTAATTTACAAGAGAATTGAAAGACATTCTTGAAACAGCATATAATATGAATGCATGTGGTAATGTAAAGATTTCTATTCAAAGACAAATTAGCAATAGTTACAATATACATATGATAGTCCTTAATTATTGTCAATAAAAATTTATCACTGCTACCTCAAATAATATATGTATACATCATCTTCTGCATATATATATATCTCATACAACTGATACACATGTAGAAAAGATTTATAATCACCAATAAACGTATTTCATGCTAAACCAGCACTCATCAGTTGGTCCAGATTATCATCTCTCACACATATACATAATCAATGCTCAGTTTATATTAAGATAGCAAATCTTCATACTTCAATGGACAGGTTTCAATCCACTGCAACCTCCAACTTTTCAGCCATCCATATCATTGAACATCTGATGATGAAAATTCAAATCCCATGCTGATGCTAATATTACTGCCATGCCCATGTTGACCTGAAGTCACTCTGACCCCTCATGTATAGGACAGCATCCATTACATACATATAAGAGGGATGGACAGGATACAAGCTTGATATGTAAATATTTGAAAACCAGGCACTCTTCACAAACCTGGGAGCTTAATTGTAAGTATAGAGAATTTGAACTCAGATTTTCAAGCACCCTTCAACTAACCACACTAGCTCATATATTATTGATATGACTTAATAAAGTTTTACTTTAAAAATTTAAAATTTAGATGCTAAAATAAATTGTTATAAAATTGGTTAGCATTGGCAAACTATTGCTGACAATGATCAAACTTTATTGCTTGGATGTGGTACTTTAAACCATAATGAGTATAGTTCCATTTGGCAGAGAAGTTAACATTTGTGTGTGTAAAGAACCTAAGAAATAGTGATTTGTACATTCTCCTATCATGTCCACAACCTGAGATTCAAGTTTTGTAAAATATTAAGACTTTTTTTTAAATGGCTGAGAAGTTTCAAGAAAGCATAGAATTTTGAAAATAACCAATTGGAGAAAACATTTTTAATCCCTATTATTTTTTTTAGCAATCTGACAGAATAGTTAGTAACTCTGGAGAATTATAAGACCTTCAAGAATTAAAAATGGTATACTGATCTGTGATATAAGAATGTTTTTATTGAAAGACTTTTAACTGAACTAATAACTCATTTATGCTATAGTTTAATAAGTACACCTCTTATAAAAATCTTAATTCTTATATATAAAAAGCATTGTAAACAATATCTTATATTCTGAATTTTAAAGTAACAATATAATTTTTTTATGCTCTCCATAACTACATATTCTTATATTTTTTAAAAGTTATATTGTTATTTAAAAATCCATAATATAGGATATTGTTTATAATGTTTTTATATATAAGTATGTATAGATAAGCATTAATTGTATGATTGTATATTTGTAAATGTTGTAGCTCTGATATGACTGCTATGAAGTTCAAACTGTAAGCAAGGAAGAACAAATTCTATTTTATATTAAATTGCATTGTTAAAGAGTTCAGTATATATATATATATGATTTAAAATTAAAAGCTGGATTGTTTATCGTTGAAAAATAGGTTTTGTGAAAATATCTTGTCAGCTCAGCATTCTTAGATAGAATAATACCAAAATATCCTATAAAAAATTAATTGATTATTGAACAAATTCTTAAAATTCTTTGTGTTCTAAAAAAGTAAAAGAAAAAAATCACTATCTGAAGTCTGCCACAGTTTTTAGGCCAAAGCTCATCAGATTCTACTCCAATAGAAAATCTCTATTACTAAATTAAACTAAAAATCTATATAAGTAAATTGTTACATTTTTATTTACCATTGTCAAACTCACTCGACTCACAACTTTGACACTATCCACCCCAGATAAATACAATAATGATTATTACTAATCATTTTCTAAACTAGAGATTATCTCTAGCACAGATATAAAAATGAATTATACAAATAAATGCAGAAAGAATTGAACAATTTTATCAAAGTCAGTTATAAATTTAGAAATGCAAAAAACCTCATCACTATAATCATAGATCACCACAGTTTAGGATTGCATTTTAATTATGTTCAGATGAAAAAATAATATATGTTTTCAAATTTTCAATTTATTTCTTAGATTTATTCAAATAATAAATACGTATAAAGTAAAAAAAGTAAAGGTACTATAAAGAAACAGATATTAAAAATTTTGTAAAAATTAAATGTGATTAGTCAAAGTATAACATGGGCTCTTATTTAATTCAATATCTGAGAATTTGTGTTCATATTTAATTGAAGCATAATAATACTAATTAATCTTGTATTTCAATTTCAGTAAAACATTATAGTTAATTTGTTGCCTTAACATAATTAAATTTTATAAGATCTAAATTATTGAAATTTGAGATTATTTCTTTCAATATTCAACTTTAATTCATTATATATGTGTGTGTGTGTTTTTTTACATAAAATTAAAATAATCTAATATATATATATAATTAAGATGGGGAAAAAACACTCTGTCATGCTATGGATAAATAGCACTCTATATTTTGACAAAGATTTAAGAAATAGAATGAATTCACCTACTCTTGAAATTTTAATATTTATAAGCTTATTTTTGCCAACTCTGATGAAAATTCAGAGTGAAATTAATATATCAGCTATATGAAATAAGCATTAATAATTATTAGACTAATAATCAATTATACAAAGATAGAGAGAAAATCTCTCTTTAATTATCTTAAATCAAATAAAAATTAATAAATGTAAACATGAAAGTAGATAATATATATGTAATTAATCTTAGGCTAGTGTCTTCATTTATCTGGCTGATATATCAATTTCACCCTGAATTTTCACCTATGTTGGCAAAGATAAGCCTATAAACATCAAAAGTTTCAAGAATTGGTAGCTTCATTCTATTCATGACCATTTTCCAATATACAGAGTGCAGTTTATCCATATCCAGAGGGAGAGTGGTTTTCTCCTCTTAATTTCAGATATACTGCATTATGTTCATTTCATCTTTCCATTTATTAACTTTTTATTATTAAAGCAAGATTTTTAAAAGAAAAATTTTATCTCCACCCTGTATACTTGATTATTTGTCAAATAATTATTAATCTTTTATTTCATCTGGCTGATATATTACCAGTAATTTCACTCTGAAGTTTCACCAATGTTGGCAGAGGTAAGCTTATATACATCAAAAACAAGAAATAGATGGATTCATTCTATTCTTGACTCTGTATCAACATATAAAGGGTTATTTATCTTTAGCCTGGAGAAAGATGGTTTGTTCTTCTTAATCACTTATTATATGTTTGTGTGTAAAAAAATATTTAGTATACTATAAATATTTAATTTTTATATTTACTTTTTAATTATTGGATGTATTAAATTCAAGTAATTAGATTAAAGATGTTATAATAAATTATCCTGTTGTCCTATAAATTTATTTCATGCCATCTAATGCATATCTTATCCTTAGCTGAAAATTTAAATACCACTACATATCTTATATAATAACCAACTAACGGTAGTGTCATGTACTGTGATTGGAGAATGAATCATTCTAGATAAAAAAGCTCTGAGAAAAGTATTTGTTATTGTACTGAAATATCAGCTATTTTAGCTATTATATTTTTATTACATGGAAGCTTCTAGAAATAATACTATGAATTCATATATAATATTCTTATACTGAATGTTTTTTATATATGTAAGTAGAGGGATTTTAACTTAGGATTTTATAGGCTATATTCATTCTCCATTCAATCTCAAGCATCCAATACATATGACCATATATATGTGGAAAAAAAAGATCCCCAATATATGTATTTTATGCAGAACCAGCACTCAGAAGATTGAAGCATATCCAGTAAAGTTTAAGAAATTTTTATCTTAATATAAACCAAGCATTGATTGTATATATGTGTGGGAGATTATGATCTGGCCCAACTTGACTGCTGAGTCTGCATATATATATATATATATATATATATATATATATATATATATATATATATATATATATATATATATATATATATATATATATATATATAGAAATCAACACTATAATAAAATTAAAAATAAAAATATCAAAATGAAATGGATTTCAATGCCATTTATATCAGATGAGCAGGTCAAGTTTATTAGGAAAATTTATAATGTTTTGTGTCATATTGCTTTTTTCTCTACAAATAACATAAATAGATTGCTTAATAATTCTAAAATTCAAAATTCAAAGTTTAATCAAAATTCTATTATATATAGATTGATATGTGGATGCAGCGTACAATACATTGGTAAATCTAAGTGTACATTTGAGAAGAGAATAAAAGAACATATGCTTTTATATAATAGAATTCAAAAAGAGAATCAATATGGAACAGATGTAAATAAACCTTCATCATCTGTTATATTTGATCATAATAAATCTTGTCAATATGGATTTAAATTTGATTATAAAAATATGAAAATTATTCAAATTGAACGTTGTCATAATAAACGTAAAATAAAAGAGGCTATGTTGATTTCAAGAAATCGTCAAATTTTAATGAATCGCCAGTCATCAAATGTTAAGATAACAGAATTGTGGGAAATCTGAATTGAACTATGGGTATTGTTAAGGGTTGTCTCGTTTTGATTATTCAACATTATATAGTTGATAAAGACTACAAAGTGTATAGTCGAAAGTACTTCTAAAAGAATATAATTTATATAAATTGTACTGTATTTTGATATATATATATATTGATTTGTATATTATATATATATATGAAAAACAAAAACAAGTTTTATATATATATATATTAGAGATTATTTATCTTTTTCACATGTGTGTGTCCATGTGTATCAGTTGCTTGAGGTGGAGTGGAGGATAAATGTAGCTTGAAAAATTCTAAGTTTAAATCCCTCTATTTATATTTATATATATATATAATATTCAAATATAATTATATTGTCTATACTAAACTTAATGAATTTTGAAGGGACTTGAACTTAGACTTTCAAGATCATATATTGTAGATCATTATTCTTTTGCACATGTATGTAGTCATGTGTATCAGTTGTACAAGATAGAGTGCATAGCTGTAGGGAACTTGAAATTCTGAATTCAAGTACCTTATATATATATATGTAACCTAGTGTTATTGATATAAACTAATAAAACAAACTGGGTTAGAATATATATATATAATTATTTGATATTAGAATATTAATCTTTTTTATCCTTGATTTACTAAAATTATTTTTAACTTTTTGAAAACTGTGAAAAATAGTAGAGTTACAGTGAGGATATATAATTAAGGATGTGACTGATACATCATTGTAATACTATAGTAACTAGCATTTTCAGTAACTTCATCATTAAATATAAATTCAAATTAACATTATAATAATATTCAGGCCTGTTCTCTGGTAAGGGATATTAAACAGAAATACTCATCCTTTTTAATGTCATTATATTTGATCCCCATGTGGAATAGATATGTCAATAATGATGATTTATTCAGTATTGTTTATAGGCTGTTTGTATATATTATAATAGAAAATAAAAAGAAAAATAGGGAGTGGTGAAAAAGATAACAAAAAGCTATTCATTTAAATTTTTTCTTCAAACATGTTAATCAGATTTAAAATCAAGAGATTTTATACTGATATTCAAATTTAATCAATAAAAATAAAATAATTATATGTTCGTTACTTGGAAGATCATGTGATGTCTGAATATTCAAATTTCAGGTTGAATGTAATTATTCTATTCAATTTTCTAAACACATTACTTTTTACTTTCTTCAGCTAGGAATTAATCCTGCATCTTTGGTACAAATTTTTATTCTACACCTGTGCCAAATTATACAGGGAACTTAATAAATTGTTATTTAAAGAATCAAATTATAGTTGATATAAAGCATTAAAATAATATTGTAAATATCAGAACTTTCTATCAGGATTTTCAGCTTTGGAAGGAAATTATAAGCTTAATTTTCAGTTAGAATAGAAAATGCAAAAACTTTTTTCTAATATAAACCATTTCAAAAATTAATTATTATCCATTAATATAGTAATTAATTTAGTTAAAATATTATTAATTATTATTAGAAGAATAAATTAATTAGACAATAACTCATACATCATTCATATAATTTTATTGTTTAGACATTCTTCCATTTCCAAAGTAAATTTATGATAAGAATATTTAATTAATAGTTCATTATAAATTAAATCCCAAAGTCAGAATTTAAAGAGTAAAAGCTAATTAATAAACTTAATTTTAATAATTCTTTCTTTAATTTTTTTTTCATATGGGTTATTCAAATTTTACTCTTATCATTTATCTTATACTCAATATGGTAAATCATTCACCCATTCTATTTAAATTCACATTTATTACTGATTGTTCCTTTACTCATTTTATTTTAATACTGTTTATGGATTATTCTCACCCTGAGGTATCTCTAAAATTATGAGTTACTATTCCTTTATTTTTAAATATTTTAAGGAAAGAAAAATTCTGAATTAATTAACAATAATATATCACTTTTTCCCATTATATAATCATCAATATAGAATAAGAAATAAAATTCAAACACAAATAAACATATATGTGAATGTTAAGATTTAAATAATTTTTAGGTAGTTTATATGATAGTCTTTCATCTTAAAAGTCAAATATAAATTGAAGAAAGGATGTAAGAAATGGTATTTTTTAGAATAAACTTTTCAACACATTGGGGTGATTAATTAAGGCAGGTAGATAGTTATTTTAATTAATTTAAAACTACTATTAAGCCATGGTTTGAATAAACATCTTTTACACTTTTCAATACCAAAAATTATATCAAATTCTATTTTTCCTCTTATAATATCATACTTTTGTTCAATTATTTGTAAATATATACAATATTAATGTTGTAACTTTATTACAATAAACTCTAAGAGAGCTTAGATATTTTTCAATATTACTTAAGGTATAGAAACACTTTACAATAATAACAGAATAAAGATCATAAAATTCATTAATCTGTGAATATTTTTTACTTGTGAATATATTGTAACAGGATAATCCCTTATATTACCATACCCCATCAGAGTGGTCAATATATTATTGTATTTTACAAGAGCATACTGTAGGACATTATAGTAATAAATATTATGCATAATGTTTTCTGCTTATTATAGGATATATATTTTTATAAGGCCTGAAGTAACTAGAAATTTTATCTGTTTTGAATAAAGCCTTAAAATAGCATTATTAGTACCCAGGTTCAAACTATACCTTTTCTATTTGATATCCAGTTAGCTCCAATATAGCTCAGACTAGGTGAGATATTACACAATTAACACTGCTGAATGGAATGCATAAATAGAAAATGTATATAAAAATATATAGTTAACAATAGTAGTTTATTTTACCAAAACAATATGTGATGTGTATCAACATCATATAACAGCAAGAGAATAACAATAACAAAAAAATAAGAAAGTAATATACCTCTTGATAAAGCATTTGATATTCACCTGTAATAGTTAATACATTACAGTTTATTAAAATTTTTAAATATCTTCCTTTTACTTCAAATGACTGACCAATTACATACATATAATTATATTAAATACAAATCATTAGCTATTTATAATTATCGAATAAATTTCTTTTTTTTTAAAAACTAAATAATGTATGGGTTAATCATGATTAATTAAAATAAACTAAAGTAATTATTATGTGAATCCTTTTTTTGTTTACTTGCTGTTGATTTGTTTGTTCATTTATGTATTTTAGTGCTTAATCCAGTCTTCTTACTTTTAGAAAAATAATGTTTGTAAGAGTCCACTTGTACAATGAATTTCTAATTATTATAAAATTTCCAGTTTTTGAAATGGTTGTCTCTCATTGATCATGTTTATTTTGAAATATGAACCTAGCAGTTTATAAAATCCATAAAGTTTTCACTTTTGTGTATGCAAAGTTTAAAGTTTTATTTTAAAAATGTGAAAGTTATAATTTGTCATAACTATAAATCTATAATTCTATAATTATGAAATTTTCATTTTTCTTAAAATCCACTTTTAAAACAAAAAAATTGATGTTATAATTTACAATCTCAGTTTTAAGAGTGTAATGTTATTGTTTATTATGACTATAAAAATTTTATTTTATAATTCTTTCAGTCCATTTTGGGAAAATAAAATGCTCAATTGGATAAATTATGCCTCATGCTTTTTTCAAAAAATTTATTTACTTTGATTCAGGAAAACTTGTTTGCTGTTAAACTTATAAATCTTACAGTTTTAAAAATCCTTTTGTTATTTGTTAAACATTATAAATACTTCAGTTTTGAATCCTTCTTACTTTAAAGTTATAGTTAATACCAAGAGAGAGTCAATTGACCCAATATGTATTTAAAAATTAACCCAAGCCATTCTTATTTTTCGAACTGGATACCAGAAAAACACCATACTACATTTTACAGCTGTATAGACCAGCTAATAGGAGCTATGAGCTGCATGAGCTTTCCCTTTGATTGAAAACTGATTCTAAATTAATCATAGCAGTCACATTTGTTAAAAATGCATGTAATATACATGCATCAAATATTCAACACTATGTGCATCGATACTGTGATATTTTTTAGTTTAAAAGTTCATACTCCTTGATAGCTCTTTTTGAAAAATACCCAAGAAACTTCTCAACAGCAACTGGATAACTGATGACTGGAACATTGGCTGTAAAACTAGAAAAACTCTTATGATGTTAAATTTTCAGTCCTATTTATTTCTCTGATCATGCTTTTCAAAAAACACACAATTATTGCTATTGAATCATCCCTCCATGACAAATACCAAACTAATTAATCATATATCCTATGGCTATATGTGTTTTTTATATGTGCCAACTTAATTAATTATATAACTCAAGGTTATAGATATTTTTTGAATGCATAGCTAGTGGGAATGTTGTTTAAATGCTTTAATTGATTATAGATGTGATTAAAAAAATATTAATTTAATATTTGTTCGCAATTTCACATATATAATATCTTTCACTGAACAAATGATTATAAAAATATTTACAAAATATTAACTTGTCATTTCATTTTTTTCCCCTTTTTTTTTTACATATTCACATATCAAATAAGTTAACCAACAATTTTTTAGTTAGTAAAAAAACGTTTTCATGATATCGATATTAACGCGCGCGCGCGCACGCACACATACACATCAATAAAATAAATCTTAACAAACAGGATATTTTTAGCATTACGATTATTTATTTTTATATATGTAGACTAAGGTATTAGGATACAATATATATCAACAAGAGAACTATAGATATCACCCTATTTAATCCTTTCTCTAGATGTGAACCAAAATGTTCTGCACTCACATTAGCTTTTTTAAGATTTTTTTTTTTTTTTAAAAAAATATACATTAATTTACTATACAAAGTAGGCTAAAAGTTTTTTTACTGTAATGTTATTTTAAAACATGGTTATGCTTTATTATTTGTAAACAAAGTTAAAAAGAAATTTTAAGATGAAATGTAACTACAGACAGTTTCCAAGTTCTTGAATAACCCAATTCATGCAACAACAAAAAACTCCTATTATTTTAAATATCCATATTTTTAATATTATTTAAAATAATGGATATCTTATAATTCACATTTAGATAATCAATAATACATTTTTTTTAAAAAAAATATTTTTTTTCTTTCTATTTAATAGTACGAGAAAAATGTAAACTCTAGTGCAGAAGATTCTAGTTTATGCCTAAAAAAAAGATAGAATAGGATAATGCTTCATAATTTTTTACAATAGTACAATGGTTATTTATAAGATTACAGAAGTATTTTTAGAATACAAACATGAGTAATAGGAGACAGTAAAAGTTACACTAAAATATAAAATTATAATGAATGGAAATTAATTGTAGTGAAAGAAAACAAGTCCTGTAGTCTGCTGTGAAAATTTAAAAAGAATAAAAGCAGCCTCATTAAAGGAACTTGTAATAGAAACAATGTAAATAATTGTTTATATTTCTAATTAATTCTGTCACAAAACGTTATTAATAAGCAATAGAGTAAAAAAAAAAGTGATTTAGCCTTGGGAGCTATTAATGGCACCTTTGCAACATCATTGCTATAATAGATTTGTACTTATTTGCATAGAAATTATTCCAAACATTAGTTTGTACATCATATTGAATCCACTAAAAAAATACCTAACACATATGTAAATAGTATTAATAAAATAAAAATACATTTCTAACTTTTTGGTACTATTAACTTAAATTGACCTTTCTGCCAATAAATGAAAAACATTTATCTATTCTTTTTGTTTGTTTGTTTTTTTTGCACAATTTCTGTAATATATATATATATGGTGAATAACTATTTTTATGGATTTTAATTAAAATAAAGAGGAAAAATGAGGAGATAATATCCATGTAAACAGAGATAATCTTTAACCTTTGGTGTTGAGGAAACTATCAATTATTACTAATTGACAAGCCCTGAGGCTAAACAAATTTTCTCATTTAACTATAATAGCTTTATGTTGGAGTTTTTGGTAAAGTAGAAGGGATTCCTCTTTTACTTTAAACCAAGCTCTTATATAGATTTAAACCCAGAAAATTATTTTTGTAAGGGTGAGAATGTAAAAGAATAGCATTTTTCTTAACATTCTGCAAATAAGATTTTAAACTTCTCCAGAGAAGTGTGTATATTGGATTAAATATTTCATGGTTTGTTATTATAATAAAGAATAGAAATGAGAAGATAACATCCATGTAAACAGAGATAAGTTTTAGCTTTTAATGTTGTCAAGAAACCATCAACTATTACTAATTAGCAATCCCTGAGTCTAAACAAATTTTTTCATTAACCTTAAAATCAGACTAATAATTATCAAGCCAAAGTCAGTAATTGGTTTAATATTATAAAAGAGCAATTGCTAATATTTATTTTTGTTATATGCAAATACTTAAGATCAAAAAGCTTGATAATTATTAATAATAATCAAAGTCTCTGGTACTATAAATGTAGTCATAATCATCATCATGAAACAAATAGAGTGTCATGTGGTTACATTAAAATGTCATTCAATAGTTTATTACTATCTAAATATTTCTAAAGAGAATTTTATAGATGTCCACACACATGATCTAAATTCCATTATGTCCAAACCTTCTTTCTAGGTCACACAAAACTCTGAACTTAAATCAATAAAAGTAAAGATACACAAAACATATAATATCAAAAATAATGATTAGTAAATTTATAAATTAACACTGCTACTAGAAATTACAAAATAATTCATTTACAGGTCTTTCAAGAGGGTGCTGATTAATGTTTAACTTTCTTTCATCTTCCGTGTGGCTATCTGTGGCACTATTTTACTGACTTTGCATTCATTTTGAAGGCAGAAATGCATTGATTTATTAGTTCAAATAATCTGAAGAGGACAGACTTCTATAGTCAAAATAAACTTTGAAGGAACCATATCTACTAAGGCAATGATGGCTAGTGAGCAGTTGCAATTCTTTTATTGCTAATGGTCAGCAAAAAAGTGTCTTGTTTTTCTACATTATTTAAATAATCATTATTATTTTTATGTGATATTTGTATAATAATTATTTAAAAACAAAAGAATACATTATTATAATTTAATTTTATTCAAATATGTTTTATTTTTAAAAGCATAAATTAACAAATTCAGTCATAACAATAAACAGAATGATATTCTGCAATGTTTGTAATATTTTAAATTATAAATAAAATTTTAAATTTTAAAACAGATGATAGATTTATGATGGCTTCAATTATTTGGTCATATCATAAAAAATATGTAACAAATTCAATCGTAATGGTAAGTAGAACATTATGGCAGAAAGATTGTTAAAACCTTTTAAAAACACTTCAATATAGTACTCCACAATATTTAAAAAAATTTAAACATTATTAGTACAATTTTAAATCAAAATTTGATAGATTTATGGTTCACATTTACTTGTTCATGTTTTAAAAAGAAAATTAAATCAACAATGTTTCCATAATGTTTTTTTTCACATGCTGAAGTGACTTTCCTTTATACTGTTCAATCAGGAAAAAAACATAGTTCTCATTATGTAGTAGTAGTAGTAGTAGTAGTAGTAGTAGTAGTAGTAGTAGTAGTAGTAGTAGTAGTAGTAGTAGTAGTAGTAGTAGTAGTAGTAGTAGTAGTAGTAGTAGTAGTAGTAGTAGTAGTAGTAGTAGTAGTAGTAGTAGTAGTAGTAGTAGTAGTAGTAGTAGTAGTAGTAGTAGTAGTAGTAGTAGTAGTAGTAGTAGTAGTAGTGGTGCAGTAGTAGTAGTAGTAGTAGTAGTAGTAGTAGTAGTAGTAGCTAGTAGTAGTAGTAGTAGTAGTAGTAGTAGCAGCAGCTGGTAGCAGTAGTAGTAGTAGTAGCTGGTAGTAGTAGTAGCTGCGGTAGCAGTGCAGCAGCTGGTGGTGGTAGCAGCTAGCAGTAGCAGCAGTAGCTGGTGGTAGCAGTAGCTGGTAGCTGGTAGCAGTAGTAGCTAGTGGTGGCAGTAGTAGTAGTAGCAGCAGTAGTAGCAGCAGTAGTAGCAGTAGTAGTAGTAGCTAGTAGCAGTTGGTAGCTAGTTGCTGTGTGCTGGTAGTAGCAGTAGCAGTAGCAGCAGTAGTAGTAGTAGCAGTGGTGGTAGCAGCAGTAGCAGTAGTGGTAGTAGCAGCAGCAGTAGTAGCAGTAGCAGCAGTAGCAGCAGCAGCAGCAGCAGTAGCAGCAGCAGCAGCAGCAGCAGCAGCAGCAGCAGCAGTAGCAGCAGCAGCGGTAGCAGCAGCAGCAGCAGCAGCTAGCTGGTAGTAGTAGCGTGAGCAGTAGCTAGTAGTGGTAGTAGCAGCAGTAGCAGCAGTTGCTGGTAGCTGGTAGTAGTAGCTGTTAGCAGCAGTGGTAGCAGTAGCAGCAGTGCAGCAGCTAGTAGCTGGTAGCAGTAGCTGGTAGCTGGTAGCTAGCAGTAGCAGTAGTAGTAGCAGCAGTAGTAGTAGCAGCAGTAGCAGTAGCAGCTAGCAGCAGCAGCAGCTAGCAGCAGCAGCAGCAGCAGCAGCAGCAGCAGCAGCAGCAGCAGCAGCAGCAGCAGCAGCATTATTAACATTATTATTATTGCTGTTGTTATTATTATTAGTATCATTATTATTATTTACAAAGTTCAAATATGATTTTTTAGGATTTTTTTTGTTAGTAATTTTATATTTTTAACAAATCAAGTTCAATTTATTATATTCTAATACTAATTAAAGATTTAATACTGAGATTAAATGTTGAATCATTACAAAATTCAATACCATAGAGAACAACGGAAATGTTTTCACTAATTGAAGGTTAATAATAATAAAATGAAATTAATGGCTTATGTATTTTCACTCAAATAAACAGACTATCATTTGGACTTGTGACATACATTAACTGCTTTCATAATTAGTTATTTCAAAACAAAGCAATACGTGTTTAAATTGTGGATTGCCAATATATATATATATAAATGAAAAGTGATCTTAAATACACACATATGTAAGCACACAAATAAGAATATCTGGTAATATAAAACTTTTCTATTGTTAATTATTGTTATGATATTAGTGTATAAACAATAAACGGATTTTAACATACATACTGCATTTCAAAAATTTGATAATATTAAATATTTCTTTCTTTAATAATTAATTTATTTAACATAAGTTCTATATAAAATTAAATAATAACTTTAAATATTAATATTAATTTACTTTTAAAACTATTTTTAATAATTTTTTGTCTTTTATTTGCCTATATGTATTATTTGTAATTTCATATTTTAGGTTTCTACTACCATTAACATTAAAATGAAAATCCTTAAGCAGAAAGAAAAACTTTTCTAATATATAGAGCCAATCAAATTTTCAGCAACAAAAAGTTAAAATTTTAAAGAAACTTTAAAAAAAATACTGTCCTTCAAGTGTGTGACTTTCAGTGGTCAGTCTTTGTTCAATGTGTTTTTATTAAGAAGCCCCTGATAATTTATTCCAATAAATTATTACATTTCTAAGCCTGTACACTGTATTAAATTACATATTTAAACATAGTGTATTAAAGGTCTGCCCATTCCTCACATATGTATGTAAATGGATTGATCTTCAGTACATGAGGGGTCAGAATGACTAATTGTCAACATGGGTAGGATGACAACCTTGGCACTAAAATGGGCTTTGAAATGTTCCATCATCAGATTTTCAATTAAATGGATGGCTGAAGAGTTATGGATTGGAGTAGTTTGAAACCTGTCCATTAAAGTATGAAGATTGGCTATCTTAATATAAAGCTGTGCACTGATTGTATATATGTGTGAAGATAGTAATTTGAACCAACTGATGATTGCTGATTTAGAATGAAATACCTATATTGGTGATTATTTATCTTTTCAACATGTGTGTGGTCAGGTGGGTCAGCAATATAAGATAGCTTGGAGAGTTGAGGGTCATGTGAAAGTCTGAGTTCAAACCCTATATATTACATTATATATGTGCAGGTGTGTGTAAGCCTGTACAGTGTATTAAATTACATTACTTCATTTATAAATTATTTTTTAAAGTAAAGGAAAGTACTGTTTAATACAAAGAAGTATTTTTTTTTTTGCATTTTCATTAATAATGGCAATGTTTGCAAAACATGTTTATGCATAAAATCAGTCTGTGCATGCTGTTGCTTTTATAACAAGTCTGGAATCTACTCCTTTGCTTTTTATGTACCCCAGATTTCTGGTGATCAACATAAACCTGGGCCAAATTGTTTAATGTAGCTGCATGGTTAGCTAAAGATTGTGCTAAAGTCTTTGAACATCATGCCATTTTAATTGTAATCCCTCTTCATGTAATTAAATTAATCTTCTAAAAAATCCTTAAATTTGCAGTTAAAAGCTATTTTATGAGTTATGTGGCTGTCCCACCCCCTCTTCTAAAACAGAAGGTTTAAATTGTTCTTCTGTAGTATAGGCTATGGGCAGAGAAATTGATTGCCCAAAATATAGACCAGATGGATCTACAGCACCACATAGTTTTACAAATGTCACAAATTTAAGTTCAAAATTTTAGAAAAAAAACTTGATCCATTATATTGGCCAAGTTTCTGGATTCTCTGAATTAAAAACTCTTCCAAAAAATTAATCTTTGATATTGTAATTTTGTTTTTTACAAAATAAAGAATTATTATATTTCCAAAAGGAAAAGGACAATCATTAGTATAGTATTTCTATGTTTCATTAATTGGACAGTGTCAATAATATTATATACTAATAGGATAACAAATAGATGAGCAACAAAGAATTCAAACAGGCAAAACTCTCCATACAGTAGTGAAACTCAGGGCAAGTCAGAGTAATCAATGGATGCCAGAAGGCTTGTACATAAAATCTCTATCCAGTGCCTACTCATTCAATATCCCCAGACTAGTTTCTAGCTCATGTGGCTTTCAGCAGTGAAGATCCTTGGATCTGAGAGCATTGCACCTAGATCTTAGGATCTAATGCAACCCTCCAGCAGCCACCTTTTATTTCAACTACAAAACTATGAGATAAACTTGAAAACACAATAATATTTTCAAATCCAAGCTCATTAGCTTATATAGTCATATAGATCTGAACTCAGTTCAGTACCCATCCATTTTGGTGTCTTTGTTTCTTTAATAACCATAGCTACCACTATCCTATTAGGCAGGATTGGTATTAAACCACTAAACATCACATGATCACCATTTCTTATGCTTGCTCATAACTGTTATTAAAACAGGCAAAACTCTCCATACAGATAGGAATTTTATGCACAAGCCTTCTGGCATCCATTGATTACTCTGGAATGCACTACTCTATGGAGAATTTTGCCTGTTTTAATAGCAGTTATGAGCAAACATATGAAATGGTGATCATGTGATGTTTAGTGGTTTACAACAAAGAATTATTTTGAATAAAATTATTCAATATATTAATCACACATGTAAGCTACACTTCAAGCAATACAATTTTATATTAGTATATAAGATTTATATATTCATTATATTTATTCCAAAACAGCCTATATAATATATATATATATGCTGAATAATAACCCATGCTTGGTTTCTTTTATAATCCTGTATACGATCGCAAATAAATCTATTTATAAAAAACCATTTAAGATATGCACTCTTTATATACATAAATACAAATATCTCAATATCTGTATGTATCTAATAATTTTAAAATTAATATAATTTATGGCTTTACATATTTAATTTTAAGGGTTATTTTGCTTCATTTAGTTTCATTGATTTAATCAGTTTCTTAAAGCAATCTAAAAACTGTTGGTCACCAACAGAAAAATACTAAAATACAGTTAGTACATAATATATTCCAGAAAAAAATTGACTGACTATGCACTAAAATCTTACTGGAGGAATTAATAGATTGTAGCTTTTATTAGTGAGGAGCCTTGAATCTGTAAGCAGTACTCCATCTTGATCTAATGCACCCTCCAGTACCTATCTTTTACTTTTTTAGTTAATTATAGAGCTATCCATTCAAAATGAAAACACAGTAATGTGTTCAATACAAGATAATTTGCTTATAGAGTTATATTGATCTTAATTCAGGTCAGAAAAGATTGTTGTATAATGTTTTAATACGTTAATAAACAATTCTAGCCTAAGGATAATGGTCATTATGGTCATTAAAAACCAGAGACTAAAATATAGAGATACTGAACTGGACTGAGATCTATCTAACTATATAAATAAATTAATTTGGATTGAAAGCATTATGAATTTTCATTTTGAGTTGAGAGTTTTATATTTACCCAAAAAGATCAGAAATGTTTCTAGAAAAGTACTTTAGATTCAAAGATCCAGGTGCACTGCTCTCAAATCCAAGACTCCTCACTGATGAAAGCCAAAAGCTAGAAATTAATCTGTGATATTGGATGATATGGCACTGGATAGGGATTAAATACACAATCTTTAAATTTCTATTGATTACTATAGCTTGCAATAGATGGCCCTACTTGTGGAGAAATTTGCTACTGTTTTAACAGCTTGTATAAGCATGGTTTAAGATAAATTTTCTCTATTATTCCACTGAATAGGATCGGGGCAATGAGGTTTATAAATTGGCAACGTTTTCTGATCCAGTGTTTCAATACAGTAATTGAGTTCATCTTATTATTTCTAAACCATTTAAAATATTTGTTTCTATTACATCAATGTATTTTATTTCGCTTCAGTGATGTATTTCCTTTAAACCTAGGTTTATAGATAATAAGTCTTTTTACCATGTCTCTTTTACCTGTTTGTTTCTGTCTTAACTCTTTTTCCTGTTTGTAATTTGAACTGTTAGTCATATAAGATTAATGTTTCTTTCTACCTTAAGCCAAAGTCCACAACAATGGCTTAAAGTCTGTAACTGTTTTAAAAGGCCGGTCATATATATATTTATAGAACTTTAGAAACCACAAATGATTGATTCTTCTTTATCAATCAACTGCAGTTTTTCTCTGCTTTTAAAAAATTATTTTGAAATAAGTTATGAAGTATTTCCCCCTTTATGCAGGGATAACATTACCATGCTGTTTTCTTATTTTAATGCATCAATGATAAGACATAATTTTTGACTGTTGTCAAAAGACAGTAGCTGTATATCTAACAATAACAGTACCTGCTTTTTTTTTTCAAAACTTATCTCATGATTGTTTTCCTGAAGGTTTGTGATGATCATGTTTTAATTGTATTTATATATTGGACTATTTCCATCATCTAATATAAGTATTAAATGTCTTTAGAAAAATATAACTTTATTTAAGTATTCCAAATACGTTCAACTGTCAAGTTAGTAATATGCACAATCTTTCAAGGGGTATTATTCTCCTCTCTTCTTCAGATGTTGTTGGCCTGACCAGTATACTAGCATTGGAATCACAAATAGACCTTTAAATTCTTTGAGTATTGAATTTTAAGATAATGCTCTAACCAACTGAACTGATTCTCTTACCAATTTCACTTCTAGTTTTTTAATGAAGAGTGGTTTATAACTTGAGCCTTGCTCTTTTTCAAAAAAAAAAACTTTAATCTGATTGTCAAAAGCATGCACAGTACTTCTAAACGTAATAATAAACTTTACAGAATATATTTTGTTAAGCTGCCTGCTTTCCATTTTCAATAATTAGATTTGTAAAAAAAAATCAAATTCATTCCAAGCACAAACTGAATTTAATATCACATTAAATTTGTTTTTTGATTTTCTGTGGCTTTCTGCCATGAAAATGTCATCAAAGCATGAAATTACTTAGTTCCTAAAGTAGGATTTCCAATTACACCTAAATTAGTAGCAGACTATAAAGTATTATTATGGGCTTTACTTAATTAGAGCATATCTTATCAGCCAACTTACATAGAGGTAGAAAGAAACAGTCTCATATGACTAATAATTCATATACAAGCATGAAAAAGAGATAAGACAGAAAGATTCATTATCTATAAAACTAGATGTAGAGGAAATATACATCATTGAAATTGGAATAAGCTATATTGATATAATGGAAACTAATATTCTGAAGAAGATATAAATAATGAAATGATCAATTACTATATTGATACTATGAAACAGAAAGACTTTCTCAGTTTATAAATTACATTGCCCTATTTCTATTAAATGTAACAACAGAAAAAATTTATATTAAATTATTAAAACATCACATGGCGACTTTTCTTGTGCTTAAACAAATTGTTAAAACAGTAGAAAATTTCTCCACACAATAGAGTCATCTAGTGAAAGCTATAGTAATCAATATATGCTAGAAGATTGTGCATTAAATTCTTCTCCAGTGCTTCTCATATAACATGTCTCAGACAACATGCCAGATTAGTTTCTAATTTATGGCTTTCATCAGTTAATAGCCTTGGATATAAGAGCACTATATGTAGATCTTTAGATGCAATGTGCCATTCCAGTATCTACCTTTTATCTTTTTGGTAACTATAACATTATATAGTTATACAGATCTGAATCCTGTTCAGTTTTCTCAATAAAGAGTGTTCTCACAACTTGAACTTTGCTCTTCAAGAAACTAATTTTTCAAAATAATCAGATTGAGAAAAGTATGCAATTATTTACTATCTCTTAATCTAATAGTGTTCTTTACAACATGTATTATGTTAAGCTGTCTGAATAATAATATACCCAAAAAAATTTCAATGTTAGTTTCTTATATTTTTTTAGAGTTTTCTGCAAGAAAATGACATCAAAGTATATTACTCCATTTAGTACCTAGAATAGGATTTTTACTTTCACCAAAATTATGTTTGGTGTCTTTGTAATGCTGAATGATAGCCAAAATGTAGATGAATAATCCTAACTCTTACTAATCTTTCTATGATAGCATTTGATGGAAAGCAATATTAAGAACTGTTATATAGAGAGAATAGTTTTTATTTAGTGAATAAAAAATAGAGTAAAATATGTAGAGAGTTAAAATGTATATAAAGTGAAACAAAGAGTAATATTTAAATTAAATATTAGTCTAAAATTAGTATAGATAAAGGTTTAAACTTTTAGTTAAAAGATAGCTGACTTTCCCAAAGGGAAAGCAACGTCACTGATACAAATTGTAGTATTGAAAGCTGATAACGAATTAGAGTAACTACTGTGTTTAATAAAAGTAAACAAATAAAAGAATGTGCTTTGTACTAAAATAGATTAATTGAATAAAGTAATTAATCAAATTAAATCCGAATTCCACACCCAAAAAATGCATATAAAAATGATACTCCAGGAAAGAAGAGATGTGAACATGACTATGAACAAGGGGAATATAAAAGAACAATCAGAAAGCTAGCAGGGTTTTTTCCCTTGTGTGGTCTTTGCTGCTGTTGTGCTTTGGACATCTCAGCATAGGGTATTCTTTGTGTTACTGCTGGGCAGACTATTTTTTCCCAGTACTTATCACCACAGCAAGGCCCATCATCGGTGGACTGTGATCCCAGGATATTGGCACCTGTAGGTAATCCAGCCAATTAGAACTGAAACAGATCACACCAATGTTATATATTTTATAAACACCCTAAGGGGCTCTTCAAGGGTATAAACTCAAGGTCAGGGAAAGGTATAGTGAACTTTATTTAGTATATAACGGTTGTCTTTTGGATCTGAATCATAATCCATTTTGTTACAAGAACTTATTCTTATATCAGTGAAGGCATGGTTTATTTATATATTTATTCATATAGATTTCATAATCATTGTTGTATTCTGTTAAATTATTTAGCATTAATAAAACTGTGCAATGTTTTCAATTGTTGGTCTGTTTACTTAATGTATAATTATGTTTTGCTGGTCGCTCAGCCAGAGACAAGGATGTAGCACCTAAAGTGACACAGTCAGAGAAAGTAAAAGCAGTTAAAATATAACAACACCTACCAATATCAAGCAGTTGCAAGCTTATTTAGGACATATAATTTTTTGAGCCATTTTTAGACAATAAAACTCATCTGGCTAAACCATTATATGAACTACTAAAAAAGCATCAAAAGTGGCAATGGTTTGTCTTCAGAAAAACTTTTGCTCTACTACAATAATAGCTTAACGACTGATGCATCAGAGTCAGGAGTGGGAGTGGTTCTAGCTCATCCATGCCATAAAGGTGAATGCCTCATCGTTTACACATCAAGAACTCTCTCAAAAGCTGAAAAAAAAACTACAGCCAACTCAACAAAGCAGCATTAAAAAATTTCATCAGTTCCTGTTTGGAAGGAATTTTAACATAGTTACTGACCATAGGCCACTACTTGAAATTTTGGATCAAAATCATGTAGTACCTGAACATTTAAGCCCATACATGATGCATTGGAGGAATATAATGTCAGCATATGATTCTAAATCAGAATATAAAAAGTGGAAAGAAATTGTGCACACTGATGCTTTGTTGAGAATACCTGATAAATAGGAACAAATAACTACAGAGACTGAAATAAACTATATAGATGTCAATAGTCTGAACAGGCACTAACCTGTATTCAATGTACTTTAAAATTCACAATGTCCTAAAATTTAGAGATATTAAATAGTGAAAGGGTAGCCAGATGGACAAATTCCGATCAAGGCTATCAAATATTGATGCAATGAATTACAAATGGATGGCCAGTTTCAAGGCCTCATTTCATTGACCCAAGTTTTGGGGCAAATCAAAATAAATTTATCCATTTGTAAAGGGTGTATTTTGATGAATGATCAGATTGTGATACCGATAGAAGGCAAACACTAAGTTTTGAAATTATTGCATGAAGGCCTCCAGAAATTGTGTGAGCCAAAGCATTGGCTCGCAGCTATGTCTAGTGGCCAAAAATAACCATAGATATTGGCACAAAATATTTAAAAATGTTCGACATGTCAAACAGAAATGAATATGGGGGCTAAAGAGTATAATCTAATGGGAGACTGGCTAAGGCTCCATATAGATTTTTAAGGCCAATAAATGGGGAAACAAAGGCAAAACTCTCCATACAGTAGTGCCACCCTGTGCCAAACAGAGTAATCAATGGATGCCAGAAGGCTTGTGCATAAAATCCCTATCTAGTGCCTACTCATCCAATATCCCCAGACTAATTTCTAGCTTGTGGCCATCATCAGTGAGGGGCCTTGGATCTGAGAGCACTGCACTAGATCTTAGGATCTAATGCAACCCTCCAGCAGCCACCTTTTAACTCTACTTTACTACAAAACTATGAGAATGAAATTGAAAACATTGTTAATATCTTCAATCTAAGCTCAATAGCTTATATAGTCATATGGGTCTGAACTCAATTCAGCTCCCATACATTTTGGTGTCTTTGGCTCTTAAACAACCATAGCCACCACTATCCTATTAGGCAGGATTAGTGTTAAACCAATAAACATCACATGATCACCTTCTCTCTATTAGCACATAATTGTTGTAAACAAAGGCAAAACTCTCCATACAGTAGTGCCACCCTGTGCCACAAGCCAGAAACTAGTCTGGGGATATTGGATGAGTAGGCACTAGATAGGGATTTTATGCACAAGCCTTCTGGCATCCATTGATTATTCTGTTTGGCACAGGGTGGCACTACTGTATGGAGACTTTTGCCTTTATTTACAAAAATTATGTGCTAGTATAGAGAAGGTGATCATGTGATGTTTAGTGGTTTAAATGGGGAAATATTACTGGTGGTTATAGACACTTATTCAAAATGGACAGAGTGCCAAATTGTTAAAGATTTAAGTGCTAACAAAACTGTTAAAATCTTAAAATGCAGTCTTTGCATATTATGAGTTACCAGAAACCATTGTATCTAATAATTAGACCGCATTTATCACAAAAGAAACTGAAGATTATTTTCAAAACAACAGCATCAAACATATACATACACCACCGTATCACCTGGAGTCAAATGGTTTTGCTGAAAAGGCTGTTCAAATAACAAAAAAGGCATTAAAGAAATCAGACACTCATGATTTACAACAAGCAATGTCATCAACAGCTACCAGAAAGTCTTCCTCAGAATTGTTGATGGGCAGAAAATTGCAAATTATCTTTATTATTGCCTAATCTAGCCAAAAGGATGACAGCAACAAAAAAGTAAATACATTTGCAAATAGGAATAAAGCTTGGGTCCATGTCATGTTACAAAAAAAATGTGTAGAAGGGATATTGACAAAATTGTTATCACATCAATTAGTAATCATCCAATTACAAAATTGTATGAAGTATAGGAGACACATAAACCATGTCCATTAAGTTTATATTCTCCGGATCATTACACTTATGATGGTTTACAAATAACAAATAAAGTGGGAACCATTATTTATATGTGGCCATTTAATATATTTATTCAGACTATTTATTAATTTATATAATGATGATGATAATGATGGCAATGACACTTCCAGCCACAGCCTTACAACTAACTCACAATACAAATCGTATCTTTTATCAATCTATAATTATTTACCAAAATATTGTTATATATTTAAACTATGTTTTATTATTGAAACCCATCACGGATGATAATGACTACTAACCTCACAAGACATTAATTAACTCTAAGAAATATATAAACTTTTTTAATAAAATAAATTAAATTTTATTACTGGTTAATCATCAATACACAAATAGAAATTTTATATAATTAATAATAAAAATTAGTTACATTCAAATAATAATAATAAGAAGAACCAAAAATTCTTTCCCCCTTCCCCTTAATGAAACTTAAACTCCATCATTAATATTATATAGTATGATATGTGCATATTAATATATTTATAGCAGGTGAATAGAAATCTCAAATCATAGAAACATCTCAATTTTAAAATAAACACCTGGTGCACGCACATACTCGCATATTGTATATAACATAAAAGTTAATCATATAATCTAAATAATAATATTTGAGAAATAGGTAGAGAAAGTTAGTTAAAGTACAAAGATAGGAATATTTAAAAAGAGATCAGTTCATAGTTATTTATCCTAATTCTCATTAATCTAGATTGCTAATTACTTTAAAATCTATTTCTCCTTATACTAAATTTCTATCCTTATTCTCTTTTTCTAAAATTTGAGCAATCATACAAGATACTTATCCATGCATACAGATAGTATCGTGGGTGTGTTACTTCCCATTAATAAATCCTATGTTTAACCTTTACCTTACATATAATAAGAACAATATTTTTATCATAATATCAAAATTAATAAACACAAAAAAATCATTTTAAAATAAAATGATATAGATAAATGGTTATGTGTAATGATAATCAAATAACAATATACTGATAAAGTCAATATTCATAATTATTGAAAAACCTTTTTTAATAATTAATTCTTATACATTGTTGAGAGAGAGAGATGAATGGATTTATTTAAAGGAAAATTGTTAATAGTCATTGAGAAAACAAAATGAAAATTGATATTACCAAGCTCTTTTTTATTTCCGATATAGATACTGTTTCAGTGAGTTTAATGAATTTCCTTTTAAAGTAAGCTTGTTCAAGATTAAAAATTTGAATTCAGCCACATACCAATGTTTCAACACATGTAGATTTATCACTTACAGCAGTTTACTGGAAATGTTCCATTTTAGGTTGTAATTTTACTGTGATGATGATGATATTATTGCACAAACTGCATTTATTTAGAGACACTACTTTAGCATTGTGATGGGGTCTTGATTCCTTCCTTCTTTCTGTTTGAAGGCATGCTAATAGATAAATGGATATTTCTGCTCTTGATGTAGTTTACCAGCATTTTACTTGATGTTGACTTAGAATTCAGCAACGGCATAGGTGAAGCAAGAACAGGATTCAAAGTCTTCTTTGGACTTTGGAGATCATTCATAGGATGCTATTTGTTAATTTCCTTTTCAGATTTAACTCTTTTGATGTGCATCGAGTTCCTTGAGTAGCCAAAAAGGCACCTCAAACAAAATATCTTTCTAGCCTTCCATAATTTATAGAATCCTTAAAAATATAAAAATAATGATGCATGGATTCCAAGAGGCAATAAGACTTATTAAGCCTTTAAATCTTATTTTTCAGACTATATAAGTGTTGGCTTTTTAATGACATCTCAGGACACCTGGTTATTCCTAAAAATATATCTTATCGGTGCAGCTGTGATACAAATATCTTTAATCTTATATTTTTCTTAAAATTTGTTATTTGGTGTGGTCCAAAATGATCTATGGTCTCTTGGGGATGGTCTAAAGCGATCAACAGTTTTTCTTAATTCTAAACTGCTTACTAATGAGTTTTTTTTTTTCAATTCCAATTTTCTCTCACACTAAAGTTAGGTTAAAAATTGATTTTCATCTCTCTCAAGTCTTTTTAACACTAGATTGAAAACTTTAGAATTGGCAATCTTTCTCTCTCAGTTTTAACACCTTTTTAAATAAAAAGATTGGACTTAAATAATATGCAAAAAAAAAAACACTTTTTTTTCCATATGTCAAAGCATTGGCCGGGAAGCGAACCCACGACAATTGTCTGCAAGCAACTGCTTGCTTGCAAAGCAGCTATGCTGACATCTCTGCTAATATAAAATTAAAACAGGCAAAACTCTCTATACGTATTGCCACTCAATGCAAGCCAGAGTAATCAATGGTGATCATGCGATGTTTATTGGCTTAAAATATGAAATTATTTAAAAACTCTTTTAATATATCTGTAAATGTTCAAGTTTTAGTGTTTGTACACACACACATACATATATATATATACACATATCTACTCATATCTGTAAAACTTGCCTATCAAAAATCATCTAAATGATCCGAAAAGCTACAGATTATTAATATTATTAGTATTAAAGTCATAGAATAAATTAGCAATGACAAAGTATCAAAATATTACCAGAAAGAACATTATAATTTATTAGATATACATTAAAATTACTAAATAGACTTAGAAAAATAATACTGTATGGAATTTATGTCTACAGACAACTATTTATATGTGCTTTAAAAACTTTAATTCTAAAATATAACTATTAAACTAGTCAATATATACATCGTCCTCTTTCATTAATAAAGTCAGTTGAATAGAGAAAAAAATATTTCCTCTCCTCCCCTGCTGAGATCTTTGGGATTTGTAAAGTAAGGTTTGAACTCAGTACCCTACAATATATATATATACTACGCCAATTATGATTAGAATCTGATCAACCCATATAGATATATCCTGTCAAAACAATGGCAATTCTATTAGTTTTTCCAAAAAGGTAATGTTTTCTGGCTCACTCAAATTAAATAAGAGAAACAATTATAAGATCTGTGGACATTTATTACAATTATTAGCACACATATTTACATGTATCAATAATGTAAGTTCATCAATTGTGAAGCAAGTGATTTCAATCATTATTTTTATTGTTTAGTAAGAAGACACTAGATATGGAATGTATTAAGAACTTAATCATTATCAGCAATTTCCAGCTCTTGTGTTACATGACTGCTGTGACAAAGTTTCTGCAATTTGATTTCGATTAGGTGTGTGATTTTATGAGTTTTTATCCATAAATCAATTCAAAGGTCATGAACTGTTGTCATAAGTAATGTTATTAAATATTCAAATTGACTATAGTATTTAAAGATATCTTATTTTCTATATTGTAAACAATATTAGAATCATTGATCAGGTTATTTGATTGGCCAATTTATGTCATTGGGTGTTCATTAATTATCTAATTGTTTCACTGCATTATTTTTTGAATCTGATTTGTGCACATTTTTAATATAAGATTTATATGAATCTATAACAAGTTTCTTTCCACAAGGGATTTTTTATGCTACACAAATACCAAAAATTAGATTGAATGAACATTATATCAATAGGCCTTGACAGTGACAAGCATTCATGTGGTGTATAGCCATTGCTCAATAAGGTGCTCAGACTAACACCCTTTTAATAAATACAGAAGAAAGCAAATAAGTAATAACAATGATCCCAATTAGATATTGGAAAAATCCAATATTATAGGGGGGAAATTTTCATCAAGAATCATTTTATAGTGAACAAATAATGTCAAGAGAGAATTATTTTCTTTTTATTATGATTTCTGTTTTTTTGTTGTTTTTTTTAAAAAAAATAATTTAGTTTTGACTATTATGAATGCAGTTAAGGAAAATAATATTTATTATTTTGTGTTATTATTCCCATTATATTTATATTTCTTTATTCTATTGTAGATATTATTACATTAAACCTATTTGTACTTTATAATTTATCTATCTGACCACTTTTTTTTTCTTCTGATTCTCTTACAATTTTTTTGGTTTCATGTCTCTATTATTAATCTCTATACTTTTTTTTCCTTCAGTATAAAATTTTATTATATTTGCTTCACTCTACAGTTTTATTGATTATGTTATTGTTAACCTATCACATCACCAATTCATCCATTTTGCTACTCCATTCTCTTCATTGGCCAGCTCTTCAATTCCATGTAACTCTTTCCATCTCTTACATCATCCAGCAATGTCATTTTTTCCATCCTTTTTCTTGTTCTTCTCACTATTTCTCTAAAACATCTTTCATTAAACTATACTTTCTTTTTAATATATGTCCAATCTAGTTTCTCTTTCTATTTCTAACTTCCTCAATCAATCTTCTTTTTTCATTTACTTTTTCGAAAACTTCTTTATTTGTTATTTTATTCATCCAACTGATTTTTTCCATTCTTCTCTATGTCCACATCTCAAAGAGCTTCCAATCTGTTCCTAATTTTATTACTTAGTGTCCATGTTTCACAATTGTACAATAATACATTTCACATATAACATTTAATTAATATTTGCCTTAATTCTCTCTTCAAAGATCCACAAAATATTTTCTTTATTTTAGTAAATGCCTCTTTTGCCAATGCTATTCTTCTTTTAATTTCATCTTCTATTTTCACTCAACCAACTATTCAAATATATAAATCCCTTTACTTGTTGAACTATGTCATAGTGGATTTCAATTTACAATACCTTTTCATTCCTCCCTACCTATAAATACTTAGTCTTCTCATTCTCAACATTAATCTTCATTCCATATTCCATAAATCCTTCCTCCAATTTATTCAATATATCCTAAAGACACTTTTTATACTCAGCTATAAGAAATTTAGCTACATTAAAATTTTATAGTATAGCAAAAATTATTTCTAGACACGGAATTTAAAATTATGTCTTACTTCATATAGTATAACGAGTGTAAAGTAGAAAAGAGTAAATTAATAAACAAAGAATTAACTTTATATGTCTGAAGTAAATTTTAAATTGTTTATTGTTATCATGCTCACTAGAGGGCGTTAAATCTAAATCTGATGCGGTAGTCTATAAAAGTGCTGACATGTGAAAACTAGTTGACTTTATTATTATCGTTTTGTTTTTAAACAAATATAATGAAATAATTTAGACAAAATATAATTCTTTAAACTTATTTTTGTACTGCTGTTTTTGTTTTTTAAAATTCCGTCTCAGTTTTTTTCTTTATATGTTGTTCGTTCACGTTTATTTTAAGTTAACATTTGGGACTGTGCAATAATTTTAAATACTGATCTATAAAAAAACTAATGTGGTAGTTATTTTAATATTGTTGCTGTAAATAGTGAAATCAATGTTGACTTTTCATATGATCATTTATGCCATCTTAATTTTAATTACTGCTATTTTATTACATGTATATATTTCATTAAAATATGATTACGATTTGTTATATATGAAATTACAACATGGTGAAAAATCCGATTTGGAAGAGGAATCTTTACCCGATTTCTCCAATTTCTATTCTACTGGTTCGTCTATATGGTGTCACGGAGAACATCGCACAAATCGATCTTGTCGTTTTCGAAATTTATGCTATGCTACTGCACAAGATATTTTTCTGTTTTTCCATAATCCTGATTCTATTATTGTAGGGGTACCAAAAAATAGATTTTCTCCGGCTTTGCAAGATATATCATCTGTAGAAGATCATAATATGCAATATTTCAATTTTCAAGATATGCCTATAACTGCTGCTAAACAATTTACTATTCATTTTATCAAAGAAATTAGTTTGATATTCAATAGATTTAATCCGGATAATCTTATGCATGTTATTCATGATGATTTGCTTCCTATGTTTTTCACTTTACAAGATATATCTTTAACTCCAGATTTTAATTCTTTATGGGATCAAAATATGCAACTGGTCTTTATGGAAGGATGGATCCCTGGACAATTCATTTCATTATATGAATTATTTTCTAATAAAAAACCTTTATTAAAGAAAAATTTGTTTAATTTTGGAACTGATTTAGTATGTTTTCAACATGCCTTTGTTGGCATTACAAAACGAACAATATGGTATCAGTATGGTTTTAGAGTTCCTCAGGGACCTGTATTTAATCCAGAAATTAATGCTCGGCATGTAAGATCATTCACCAATTTTATAAGCAGTAGACTTGATGTAGCACAATTTTTTCATACTTCAAACTTTGGAGTTCTATTAAGTAGAAATATTAATAGGTTAATTTTAAATGAAAAAGAATTAATTGATATATTTGCCAAAAAATTTAATATTAAAATATTAATTCTAAGTTTGGAAAATAATTCTATTTCTTATCTAATTGCAGCCATTAAAAGTGCTAAAATTCTTTTAGGAATGCATGGATCTTTACTTTCTCTTGCCGTATTTCTTTCACCTGGTTCAATTTTATTAGAGCTTTTTCCATATGCTATAAATCCTGCGGATTATACACCATATAAAACTTTGTCTTCAATACCTGGAATGGGAATAATGTATCATTCATGGAGAAATAAAAAAGTAAAAAATACTATTACTCATGAAGACTATCCAAAAGAATTGGGAGGAATTCAACATCTATCTAAAGATGAACAGACAAAAATTTTAGAAAGTGATGAAATTCAACCACATTTATGTTGCCAAAGTTCTGAATGGCTTTTTCGAATTTATCAGGATACTATTGTAGATGTATCATCTTTTGAAACAGTTTTAGAAAGTGCTTTGTTTGAACAGAACAATTTTTCATTATTAAATAATGATTTTTACTTGAAAGAGATTCAGCAAAAATATTTTTTTCCTGGTGAAGTTAGTAATTTGAGTTGCATATCAGAAAATAGCATTTCACCAGGACTAAATATTTCTTGGAATTTGCCATGGAATATGCAGTATCTGCAATTTAAAGATATAAAGTATGAAGTATGGATACATGAAAAGTACACAGATAATTCATTTGCATGGATTCTTAGAAAATCTCAGTATTTTTTCCACAAAAATTTAAAATTAAATACAGAATATAATATATGGGTACGTTGTGTGGGGGATGAAAACATTGGTCCTTTTAATCATTATCATGTAGGATGTATAACATAAATATACCTATCTCCCCTCAAAAATTAATAATTTAAAAAATAAACACATTTTTCTTCCATGTTGCATATTTCATTAAATAGAAATTTTTTGACTTCATGAAATAAAATACTTTGTTAAAAATTAAAAAAAAAAAAAAGATAATAGGCCATGGCTTTCTGCCATCAAATGTAATAAATAAAAAATTCAACTTTTTATATTTTAATAAGCTGCCAAGATTTTTAATATTTATTTGTATAATATATGAATGTAGGAATGATTTGTGTGATTTAAAAATGAATCTGGAGCAAATTTCAGGAAATACTATGTGGCAAGTTACATGGAGTTAAGTTCTTTTGTAGTCGGTACAAAGTGACTCAAGTTATTAAAAGTCTAACAATCTAACCTATAGATTATGAAAAATTCTTTGTCTAGAACAGGGATCAGTTAACTTTTTAACATGAGCCATTTTATTTAAATCTTCTCCCTTTTCCCATTAAAAAGCCATAAGGAAAGGTGGAAAATAGGAATTTCTGAATGGTGGAAAATAGGAATTTCTGAATGGCTGTGGATATATTTGAATATTTATTTTAATAATAGAACATAATGGAACCTGTATACATCCTAAAGAAAATACTCTTAAAAATAAATGATAAAAACAAAAAATTATTTTGACAGTTTGATTTAATCCCAAATTTCTAATATTTAAATATTCATCATATACAATAATTACTATTATAATAAATAAGGAGTAACTCCTCAGAGCATGCACTTTTAAAAATCCCTGTGTACTCTCCCATGAGCATGCTTAGAGTTTATTTCTATACAAACCAGTTTGCCCACTGTGCTTAAATTAGGACTTTAATCTATTGACTGCCTGAAATATAATTTATTAATTGAATTATATAAATTTATTAGATTTATACTTGTTTATATAGAAATAAACTCTTTAAGCATAAGTATACACTTATGCTTTTAAAGTCAATGCTCACAGGAGAGCGCACAGATTTTTAAAAATGAATGCTCTAAGAAGTTACTCCTTATTTATAATATAACATAGTATGTGTGCTATATAAGTAACAGATTATATTACAATAATTGCTGTTCTAAAATAAGACTAAATTCAAGAAATAATAATGCAAGGCACATTTTTGAGTCAACATAATATTTATTTATAAATTACAAGGGGAAATAAAAAATGTGTTTATCATGATAAAAAGAACCACTAGATTGGAATCAAATACCCATATTTGACTTGCGAGCTGTAGTCTGCTGATTCCTGATCTAGAATACAGTAGAATTTTCCCAAAACCTTTACTATTTTCTCTTAATGGTTTTCAGAATTTCCTATGTGTAAGTGTAGACAAGAGATCATTCATTCAGAAAACAATAAGGAATGATTCTCATCATTATTGTTACTTCACATAACAGCCACATTTTTTACTGCTAAGTATAAAAAAATACTTGAAATGTTATTGAAATATTGGCAAGCTATTTTGGATCCCATTTATAGTATTAATATTGAACTACATCTATTTTGTAATAGTCAACTTATGAGATAACTGGATTTACGAATCTCCATCAGACAATACATAAAATAATGCCTCGAATTTTTGATGTGAACTTGTTAGATATTATATTTGAAGGCTAATCATGATCCTTCATAGTACCTTCCTTTACTATGAGTATATTTCTTCTAATGCTAGTTAGATAAGGAAAAAGCATGGGGTTTCTACCATTTCTAATTATTTTATTTTTTATCGAGTGTTAATAAAATATTAAATGACTTTATATTTATTATAAATAAATCAAAAAAATACTTTTATTAACAAGTAACTCAATATATTTTTTAACAAATAAATCAAATAACATATTTTAATAATTCCACAATTAAAGGTATAGTTTGATTACTCACATTGGCAGTGCTAAAATTAAAAGAAGTGTTTATGATGCACCCTAACAAATTATAACACTAATTATCCCAAATTTCTATTTATTTATAAAAGTAAATTTTTGTGAGCTATCTTGTTATGATGATTTCACATCTAGCATTTGGATGAATTTCATTCATAGATGAACCTATTCTATATCATGATAATATTGTTTATTAACTCCTTAGTGTATCACATGAAGTATAATAACTACTCTTATTGCATTGCCAAATGTATACCATATAATACTAAATTGTCCAAGCACTTTACCACTGTTACACAATGCCCCAGCAATCTTCTTCAGAACTTTATACCTCCCAACCTCAACTGTTACAGTCAAATTTTAAACGGTAAATTCTTAAAATTTGATTGTAACAGTTGAGGTTGGGAGATATAAAGTTCTGAAGAAGATTGCTGGGCAATTGAAACTAAGAAAAGGTTGGTAAATAAACCATTGTGTAACAGTGGTAAAGTACCTGGACAATTTAGTATTATATGTATCACATGAACATGAATGCACATGATATCGCCTAGTTCAATACTTTCATATACATTTACACATGAGTTAGATCTCTAGATGGGGATTTAAAATCAATGACATAGGTACGCAGTTTTGAACTATGTATTTTGGAGCCTCTTATAACAAAAACTTTACTGTCATTAATAATATAACTCATTCTGTATCACTCACTTGTTTTTTTATAAAAAAAATAAGGAAGAGGCATGAGAAAACACTTATACATAACAAGATAATAAATAATCAGGTGTTTGTGACCTGAATTTTTGTCCTCCGTAAATCACAACAATGACATCTATCTTAATAAATCTGTGTGCAATTCAAGTGCAAGGACAAATAATTAGGTTTGTAAAATAACATTATATCAATAGAATGTAATATATAGTAAACCAGTGATTGTACACCAGACTTCCTCTGATGTATAGAATATACTGATTGATGTATAGAATATACTAATAATATAAGCAACAACCATGCACGTCATTAATATCGATTATACAAAATATTAAATACATGCATAGTTCAACTCAACATCTCTAAATAAACAACAGATAAATCCATAGAATTAAATCACATATGTCGCATTATTATTTTATAACAAAATTCCATTTTCATCCATGTTAACATGGATAAAATGAATTTAAAAGAATTATTTTAATGCAGTTTGTTCATGCTGTCTAACTGCATATGCACTCTCTTAATTCATTCATTGATCCTGTCATGAATTTATGCAACATTTTTATGACATTCCAAATAGGATGGTTTATACTTTCTAATTTAAATTCTGATAACTTCACTAGTTAAGTAGTTTATTCTTTTCGATAGTGTTAAACACAAACAATCCTATATGAGGATTACATTGTCTAAGCAAAAATTAAAGCATTATTTGAAACTTAAATATTTAAAATATAAATTATTAACTTATTGCTACAAAGATATATGTAACTCATAAAACATTAACTGCTTGAAATAATAATAACTTAATAGATTTCTACACTAAAAGTTCATCCATGACTTTAAACACTTTTTATTATAATTTATTTCCAAATGTCTTGTGTAAAAGTGGGTTGTTGATATAGCATTCAGCTTTAGTAAAAATTTAAACAAATTTGTAACCAAAACATGAACCATCTTTTAGTTCTTTATTTTTAGAGCTCTGATAAACATTTTTTAGGTATTCATAGCAGATCCTTTATTTTCTCAAGAGTTTTATGTATGACATTTAATGTTAACAATCCTTTTAAACATAATCCTTCTTTTTTTATTAAGTTGTTCTTAAAGGTAAAGTATTCAATGGTATTATAGTAAGGCATTTTAGAAATTTGTCCAATAAAGTTGGTTTCCTGCCCAAAAAGAAATTTGAATTAACCTGCACTCGTTTTCATTATTCCTAAAAGAGTTATTTATAAAGTATATATTTATTAAGAAATATTTTTCTGGCTATAGTGACTTTAGGATGTCAAATCTATTGAATTCCTTGATGACACATATTTATATTGTTTATTTTTTAAAAGAATCTCAATAATGAGGTCTATGTGCATTCAGGAATTAACGCATCTTTTGTTATATGTTTTATAAGTTCTTTAGAACTTATTTATTTATTATTTTTAATGAACTAAACTTAAAATTATCTTATATTTCATGTAATTTTTACCATATATATATAAATGTTCTTATTATATGTATGAATAAATGGCAAATGTAAAATATACCTGATATGCACATATACACTTACATAACGTAATGTGTCTATTTGTTAATGTTATGAGTGCTTGCTTTCTAAAATGTATGTTTTTACTACTGTATTTAAATACTCTTAATATTCTTTTGCTTTGCCTAGCTTGTCTTTGAAGAATATATGTCCTATGCTATATTAAACTCTCCTTTGATTGATGAATTTAATCACCATATATAAAAAACATCTATTTTGTGATTTGCAAATATAGAAAAAAATATATAAGAATTGAATATTTTCACAGAAAAAGGAAGTGAGAAAGTAATTTATGATACTTTTGTTTTAAAAAAATTAAAAGGCGAATGATTTATGACAATTTAATACTAATTTTTATAGTTATATGTTGGAGTATTTCCATTTTTTAATGTAAATGTTAAATATAACTTTCCAAATATATTTAGCTGTTAATAATAGTAACACAGGTTAGTATAGAATGAATATCTTGGGTGGTATTTTTCTTTCCTACAGGTATTACTAGCTTGATGAGAAGCAGTGCTGAGGCAGGGGGATTGAACTTGTTAGTTTTACATACTTTAAGATGATGTTATAATTCAACTAGGTTACTCTGCCTAATGCAATAATCAGTAGAAATATGCTTATTTTTGATAGCACTTCCTTTTTTTTTCTTTTTAAGGGCAAGATTGATGAATATTTTCAAACATTTTTGCTTATTACACTGAATTGACTTAATAGAGTTTTTGTATTTACCATATGAGTGGCTTCTTTAAATTTTCTTTTTACTTTTCTCTCTCTATTCAATATTTTTGTTTTCCCAAACTTGTGATCATTGGTACAGACATGGTCTGCTATTTTAGATACATATATATTTAGAAAAATATAAAGTATGAACTTTTTAAAAATCATTTAACAAGTGAAATGTCACTATTACAAATCTTCAAATCAAATATTAATAATAGCTTTCTTCCCAAAAGCAATTAGACATCAGCTTTGAATCCTAAGTTGTCACTGATTAAGACAAAAGCCAAAAACACACTCTGGATATATTGATAAGTGCATAAAATCAAGGACTGAATGATCACTTAGAGTTGGAATGTTTTAACCAAAGAATAAAATTAAAGTCGTGAATAGTTTCAGCAAAGTTAATGCACTGCATGGTTTACAGCAATAGTAAAGTGTCAGCCTAGAGTGGGGCCTTGGATCTGTTTCAGTTCTAATACTTGAATTTCTTATGAACTCCCAAGAAATAAAACCATTTGGTTAATTATTGATACAATAATACACAGATAATATATGCACATGAATATATACTATTATACAAATGTATTACCAATACTTCCATGTGGATTACTTTTCTTTTTGGCTTCACTAAATGTTAATTGTTGATTTAATTTATGAAAAAGAGATACTCAAAACCATGGGTAATACAGATCCGTACAATTCATGAAGTATAGATATGCTTGTCTATTAAGAAAGAATAATGAAAGCATTTTTTTCATTAGCAAACACACAATGAAAAAAGTATATGCAAAACAACAACAACAACAAAAAATATCAAAAATTAAGATAGTCCAACATATAAATATAACAAAAATGCTATCATCACAAACCTTAAAATTAAATTTCTATTCTTAGCGGAAAGGAGACCCTTTGATTTCTTTTGGAGGATTTAAAGGAACCAAGGAGGGCAAATACTTAATGTCCGCTCCATACGTTTTTGTCATTGCAGCTGTTATTACTATATAAATAATCAAACAATATACAAACATGAATGGGCTGCTCACCAACACGTGTTAGTCATTGTGGTCAGTTTATTGGCTTTTTACTTCTGAGTTTAAAGTCAAGAAACACCCTGATCTTCTCATTTGCCTGATAAGGCAGAATGACTGCATGTGTAAATGAAAATTTTTTTTACTAATAGATATATGCAATCATAACAGACAAAAATAAATTATGACCCTTATTCCCAGGAGGTTATAAAATCACCAGCCAAGACAGCAGTTGGTGGCCGAAGGCAGAGGGTGCTAAGAAATTCCCTGATTGTGGAACCAAGAAGCCATTTGATGATGATTTATTATTTAGGTACTTACAACTACAAATCACTTCCAAAGTGAAGGAAGATTACAAGAATTGGAAGCTCTCATATTAAATGGGACATTATTGGACTTTGGAAGCTAGAAGAAAAGATGAAGAGACAATTTGGACATGTACTCTATTACAAAGGCACAAATATGGGAAGTACAAGTGCAATATGATTCATTATAAATAAAAAGTGGAAGAACAACATTGTGGAAATTGATGGTGCATCGGACAGAGTGGCAAGATTATTATTCAACGTAATAGCAGATACCAAATTTAGAGTTTAACGCTAACAAGTTCTTCGTGATGAAATAGTAGAAGATTTTTATATGGATGTACAAAAGGCTTTTGATCATACTAAACAATATTTTAAAATTGTTATGGGAGACTTTAATGCTAAAATTAGTAAAGAAATGAAAGATGAAAGTGTTGTAGTAAATTTGGTTGTGGCAATAGAAATGAGAGAGGACATAGACTTGTGGAGTTTGCCGAAAAAGAAAAACTTTATATTATGAATTCTTTTTTTGAGAAAAATGTTAAAAGGACATGGAAGCATCCAAATGAAGATGTAGCAGAATTGGATTATATTTTAACTAACAGAAAATACATATTTCAAGATTGTAATGATGCTAATAAATTGAACACAGGAGTGATCATCGATTAGTAAGATGTAAAATATGTGTTAATGCAAAACTGGAGAAACAAATTATTAAAAAAAATAATATTTACAGTTGATACTCCTAATTTTCACAAACATTCTAATGAATTTAAATTAGAACTTGCAAATTGGTTTCAAGTATTAGTAAAATAATGATATTGGGGCTGTAAATTCAAATGATTTATTATTATTGAATTTATGTACTGCACATGGATTAATTATCACAAATATTTTATTTAAGCATAAACATGAATGCATTCATGCTCAAAATAATGGCATTTAACAGACTACATTAGAGTTAGTAATTAAAATACAAGAGAAGTTCATTTTATAGGAGCACTTGTAATCTCAGATTGTTGGATAGATCATAGATTAGTCCCCTTCAAGATTAAAATGATAATTGCATTAAAAAATAGATTTTCAATCATACTGACGAGAAAATTGATATTTTTATTCCCTGAAGAGTCTTATTATATGCGCTAAATTTCAACAGCTATTAAACACAAAAATTGTTAATTTAGATCTTAGGACTGACATATTGCTGTTGCATGGAATTCTTTTGAAGGAGTGTGTTAATGAATACAAGTATATCTATTTTGGGGTTCAGTAAAGAGAAGAATCGTGACTTGTTTTGTGATAATAAACTTTTTATTAGTGATTTAATTAAAAAAATATGTGTGGCATTCTCTGCTTGGCAAAATAATAGTTTAAATATGGAACTTTAAAATAAATATAAAGATCTGAAAGCAGGAGTTCATTGACTGAGAAAAAGGTTTAAAAATAATCGGTGGGGTAAAAGTTCAAAGAACATACAACCATTCACTGCTTAAGGTCACTCTAGATTTATTTTTTGATGCATTGAAAGCATTGAATAATAATGCAAAAATTGATATAATGATTTTTAATGATATATCCATTTAATCTACTCTTTTAGTTTTGAACAAAAATATCTAGTTTAATGAAGGCAAAATAGCTTTTTGTAAACTTAAAAACAGAAAGACTGCAAGTTCCGATGAAATACTTATAGAAGTATATTAGCTTCAAAAATATTGGGATTTTTTAGGAATATCTGGACCCATAAGTTGTGTCATCCAATCTTAAGGTTGCTTTAATTGTTCCAATTTTAAAAACAAAGAGAATAGGCAAGATTGTGATAATTATCATGAAATATTATCCATTATAGAAAAAGTACTTTCAATAGTTTTGTTGAATATTACTTTTAATTACTGTATTTATAAATGGTTGCTGGAAACTCAATGTAATTTTAGAGAATCAAGAAGCACTATAGATATGATTTTTGTTACCAGGAAAATGCAAGAAAAGTATCGGGAACAAAGGGATGATTTATATATTGCTTTTATTGATTTGGTCATGACATTTGATTTAATTAATAGGATACATCTATGGCGTTGTTTGGAATTAGTTTGTTGTCCATGAAAATTCATTCATATTATACATTTTAATTCACAAAGAAATGAGATGATGTGTTATTAAAATGAACAAGGAGATGTTTACTTGCTACAACAGTGTTTTCAGTTTTTATGACAATGGTCTTTGGAATCAAAATACAATACAGATTTGAAGATGGAATTTTTAATTTGAATGGATTAAAGCAAAAACAAAAACTTTTTCTACTTGGATTCTAGATTTACATTATGCTGATGATTGTACTATTGTTTCTAATTCAAAAGGTGATTTACAGAATGTTCTTAATATTTTGAATGCAACATATAAATCTCAATTTATTAATTAATGTTCAAAAACTCAAGTTCTTTATCAGTCAGTGTTAGAAGAAAAATCCTCAGCAACTTTTAGCTTGGATGATTATCAACTTGAGAATGTAAATCAGTTTAAGTACTTTGGTAGTTTTATAAATAGAAAAGTGGATTAAGTTGTTGTGCTGCTGCTGCTTTTAATAAGTTAAAAGATAGAGTATTTCATCATAGAAAAATAATTATTGCATCTAAGCTAACTGTACATAGGGCTATTATTTTACCTAATTTATTGTATGGATGTAAAACTTGGATATCTTATCAGTAAACATAAAGACATTAGAACAGTTTCATTTAGATGGCTCCATAAAATTTTAAAAATATAATGGCAAGATTGTAAAACCAATTAATATGTTCTTCAGTTTACTGGATGCAATACTATTTAACAATGCCTTCATTGTATTGGACATGTAAAATGAATAAATAATAGATGTCTTTCTAAAAGGTAGTTTTATGGTAAAATTGAGCATGAGTTTTGTAGGAAAAATAGACATCATCTTTGTTATAAGAATTATCTCGGAGATATTCTAAATAAGTCCAATGTCAATTGTTTTTATTATGAAGATATGTCAGAGAATAGAATACTTTGGAGAGCTACAATTACATATGGTGTTGGAAGTATTTCAGCAGGAAATGTTTTTGTTGAAGAAATTAAGGCAACATTGTAAAATATCAAGGAAACAGAAAAATGGACCAACAGGTTCTATACATGGACATATTTGTGTTTCACCGATTGGGTTGTATAGTCATCACAAATTCGTTCTTGTTTTTTTCTCTCTCACCCCCTCTTTCTCCCTCTCTCTCTCTTTTTTTGAAATTGAACTATCCATATTCATTTTTGAGTGGCTATTTATTATTATTACCACTTAAATTATTTACGTATACTGTATGTTAACTATTTATCAAAAAGCCATGAGACAGATGTCATCTTTATATACATTTTTAAAGTTAATATAAAACTTTAATTCTATTCATATATTTCATAATATATATTGTCTGGAATTTTGTTAGCATATTGGTTATCAATTATTTGGCACTTTAGCATACTAAGTCTTTCAGAAATTTAAGAAGTTAGCAAATAGACCTATCAAGATGTCTATCAATCATCTTTATATTATACTTTGGGATAATCAGAACTTTCATGTCTTTTGTACATATTAAATAATAACAAAAGGTTAAATAATATATATGATGGTCAAGATATTTGATCAATTGCTGAAATTTGTGAACTAATATTTACATATGCGTTAGTTGCACAGATAATGAAGAGAAGATAAAGTGAATTTTTTTTTTTTAATTTATTAAAATATAAATCTGTTAAATTAAAGAGCTGAGCGCTTTCAAGAGACTATTTATTTGCTCTCATAATCATATCTGTTGTTGTTATAGCTGCATTGTAGAAACAGAAATGGAATTTATGCAAATTAATGTAAATGAGTTATAATTGCCATTTCCGAGACAGAGCAAAGCATGCTTCTCTCCTATTGATGGATTTGGGGTCACTAGCTATGTAAAACTCTCTAATTTTGCGTAGAACATGTCTTTCAGAGCATATGAGGCTGGCAGTGATGGGTTCAACTTATGGTCTGATGCTCTTTCGTGTTCGCAGAAGATGGTTTTGGTTTTATTGTAGATATATTTGTGTTGTGCTACTCTATTGGCTATGTTAGTCTGTGTCTCACCATAGTATGCAGCTTGGCAGTTAGTTTGTAGGCAGATCACTTTGTACACCACCTGAGGAGTGAGCTCAGATGTGATTCTATATTTAGAGTTGTTTGTTTGTGTTTGGAAACGACCGAATAAGCAATGCTAAAGTCTTTGGATAGTGTGTTGTTGCGGCATTTGGCAAGGGGTTGGATATATGGTATGAGAATTCTTGGCTTAAAGTCTTTTATGTGGTTATGCTCAATATTATAATAGAACTTTATTGACTTTCCTGTTTATGGCTAAGTGTGAATATCCAATTTTAATTAGATTTGCTATATACTGGTTCAGGTTATGTCTCTTATCAGTTTCATATTTGCACAACATGTGGTTTCTAAATAAAAATGAAGATAAGCCTGCCATCTTATGAGAGTAGAGTGCGTATGATGTAGGGTGAGCTGTACCACGTACTTCTACAGGCTTGACATTTATGGTGTAATCTAGTTGATTGAGATTTCTGCAAACATTTATGTCTAAATATCTAACATGTTGTGTGTGGCTTTCAACTGTATGTGAAGTAAAAGTCTTATAATCTGTTAGAGGTCAGATTATATATGAATAAAATTGTAATCCAGAAAATTTTATCCCTGAAATTAATTGCATAGTAAATTAACTTTATCAGTCAGCTAACCAGAAAAAAAATGCAATATATAAGAATAGAAAATTTTTCCTAGAGTAGCACTCATGGAAGTGCACCATATATTTTCAATGTTTTTACTATATTTGCACTTTTTTTTTTTTTTTTTTTTCAGAAAATAAAATTAACATTTGATACTAATATAATTTTTAAAATATATATATATTTCAACTTTAATTTTTATTATTTTTTCTACTCATATGCATGCACATACATATAATCATCTTGATTAATATTTCAACATACTTGTTATAACACCATGAATTGATAAGGGAGATGGGAAAATCATTCTCAAAAGTATACAATTATCATTGTCAATGTGTATGAGCAAAAATCAGTATTGATCATTATTATAAATATAATTTAGCTTCACCAGAAATAATAATTGTGACTCGGCAGTTATCTACTGTGACTGGAATTAAAATAAATATTCTATAAAATCTAGGCTAATCATCATCTAGCCAATACCAAACTTAGAGCATAATATAAAAGCAATCAATATTTCAACTGTAAACACATCATAAATGCTAAAGTAATTTATCCAAAAATGCTGGACCATTACATTAATGTTGATCATTATCAATGCTCTTGGTCATCTGATACCAGAAATGTACTGGCCATCTATAAACTAATTATCAAATCCATAAAATAAAGTGAAATAATATGGACTGTAAAAGTGATCTTTATCTTTGTAACATCCAAATAATCCTATAGAGAACATCTGGATGTCTACACAATCATCCACATATATACTCTTATATAAATGTTATATAAAAAGCTCACAAATAAGCTCTTAGCAAGCTTTGCAAAATATCCTTAACCCCAGACCGGTTTCTGTTACTGGCTTCCTCAGTGAGGTGCTAGGATATTCTTATATAAATATTGTTATTGTTTGAACTAGCTTGAGATTGAAAAGACCCTAACTAATGTGACTGTGAACAAAAGTAAATACATATATAAAACAATCTATTCTAGTTTAAATAACTTAAAATAATGATTATTATAAATCAAATACAGTACATCATTTTGTAAATAGATATTATTTCCATAAAGTGACAACTCAGACTAATATCAACTCATGTTTTTTTTTTTAGAAAAATGTTCTTTTAAAAATCTAAAATTCTTAAATGTAGAAAAGAGATGCAATGCACTATTGCTTCTCCTTTATTGGAATTGGGAATCTCTCAGCCACTATGCTGAGAGAAATCTATTAGCCTCCTTCCCTCTCCATTACCAAGTCTTTAAGTTTTTCCCATATTCTTCTCTATCCTGCTACATGCCATTTCCATAACATCATATTTGTCCACTCTATGGCTTTTATATCTAAATCTCTCTTATCTTTTTAAAAACTCAGGATAAAAACCAAGAACTTACTTTCTGAATAATCACTTAGTTTATATTTATTCTCCCACAACTTCATTATTTGTACCCTTCCTGCTTGTACACATTTACATTAAATTAGCAGATGCCTAATATTTTCCATGCCTTCCTTACATAATTTGCAGGTGAAATCAGCCACATTTCTTCATTTATGTGTATACTCCCTTGTTTCTAATTATCCTGTTTGAGTCTTAAATAGTAAACTACTGTCTTTTCTATTATCGTAAATGAACTCACATACTAGATCTCCAACTCCCTATTTTTATTAATGCACCTATTCTTCTATCCCATTCTTTGCCACTATAACACTCAACAATTTTCCTAACACAATCACCCACCTTTAGTACAAGTATACTGACATAAAGTCTTTTGGATCTTCTGCATACCATACTACCTTTCTTATCCATTTTGTTGCCTGTCCTTTATTTGTAACCCAATTAAATACTATTTTGGTTTTTACAGGATGGTCTCTCCAAGTTCAATCCATGTTCTCCAATCTTTAGCTCCTCCACATCACCCCTGCACACTTTCTTATTTCATCCATCCATCTCACATGTGGTCTCTTTCTGGGTCTTTTACAATCTCTTGGAATTATCATCTCTTCTAGAAATATGTCCAAATCAACTCCACTTCAGTCTTTTAATTTTTTCAATGAGGTCAGTAACACCTGTTTGTTCTCTTACCTGTATATTGCATTTTTGATCTCCTCTTGTTACTCCCAACATGCACCTCTTCATACTTCTTTGAATGGTCTGAAGTCTCTATTTTGCTCTTCTATTAAGTGTCCAAGTCTCTGATCCATAAGTAAGAACTGATAAAACATTTATTAAAAACCTTCCTTTTCAAACACATAGGCATATTTCCTTCTAGTATCAAGTTATTTCTACCAAAAGCACTTCAACCAAGTTTAATTCTATGATTAATTTCATCCATTATGTTCCCATCTGTATTAATAATCTGATCAAGATATTTGTAGCTGTTAACATAAAAAATTATTTCAGGAACTTAAATAATCACCCATTTATATTAGAAATAGAATAATGTATTTTGTAAATAAAAATAGTTTGTAACTATGACTTCATAATATAATAATTAGTTTTCTGGATTTCGAATAAAGTGGTCTGAATTCAAATTTTGATAGGACTTAGTGATTTTTTTTTTGTCCCAGTTCAAAAGCAAAAAGTTATTAGGTTATTTTTCATTAAAGAAGATTTTAAAAAAAATTTTTGGTCAATTAAATGGAACTATTGTGCTCATTCAGTTGAATGTTACTTGTCATTTTGAACATATGATTATTTTTTCAGACATATTTAAATAACAAAATATACGTTAGTCTCCCAAATTTATACTGTTAAGGTTAATATGAAAAGGTAAAATAAAACTAATGAGAAAATTTTAAAAGCATTGAGCCAGCTTTCAGTAGATTGCTGCCAGAATAATTCCTACGAATAACAAGCAAAAATCTAATAGAATGCAATTTAATTGAAATTCTTTAAGAAAACCAGCAACATTATAGGTAGATGATATTAAGCACACACACATGTGCTGTAAAGAGATTATGAATGATTGAAATGTTGGTGTAAATTTTGAGATGTTACAATAAATTGTGATAAGGGTGTGTGGCAAATAATGATAAATTTGTCACTGTCAATCAAGGTGTTATAGCTTTGTAAGATAATTGCTTAGTTGCCTGGAAAATAACTCAGTACTTATGCATATTTATATGTCTTAAAACTCAAATATATTTCATTTGTTATTTGGTTTTTCCATCTACACACTCAGAAGTTATGAAAAAATAATCAAATGATTTATTGCTTAGGTGTTCATGTAAAATTTAAGCACCAGAAGTAATAGATTTGGATTACAATCCATGGTCTTTGAACTCCTGATTCTATTTTACCACTGCATTAAACCAGGCAAGGCATAAGAAATTATTATTATTTTGACATAGAACTAATGTTCCATTCCAACTTATGAATGTAAATGTATACATTTACATTTCAGTGACATTTTATTTCACAATCTTATTTTACACAAACTTACAATTTTCATTTTAAATAAATTTTCTGGCTAGATTACTGTGATATATCATGTACTACTTTTTTTGCTTATTATTGTCTATAGCCTTAAATATTCATGGTACAGTAATTATATTGATGTTGTAATCTTAATAGATGTATCTATCTCACTTCGAAAAAAATTTTCTATCTGTTTCATCATCTAAATGTATTATCCTTATTAATAAATAAAAAGAAAATTGTTGAGAAGCAAAAAATTAAAAGTTATCCAAGCAAAATTTTTTATTTATTGAATATTTTATAAGTTATTAAAAAGATGGTATATAATAAACTATATATTTTTACATATAATAAATTGCATATTTTATATAAATTCATTATATAAATTGCATGTTTGTTTGTTTTTAATCAAAAATAAATAATTTGTTAAGTACATTATTTTTAAAAAGTTATCGTTTCGAAATTAATAAATTATTAACGTATTTGTTGCTAAGTGCGGTTTAAACATCCTGTTGTTTTTTGAAATCAACTAACCTTTTTCATAATAAATACATGACAAAAATTTTTAAATCAATTTTTCTATTTATAGAATATTTAAGCTATAATAATCGTTAAATAAATTATTGTTTACTTCTGAATTTTCGCCTAAAATATTTTAGTAGTATTTTTTTCAAACATGATCTATGTATGCAACACATTCTTATAAATATATATAATTTTGTGCTGAAGGAAAATCTAGTAATTAAAGTAGTTCTGGGATAATAATTAAGTAAGGGATACATTTGACTTTTTATTGATGTCAACACACACACAGAATAAGAAATTGAACTAGTGTCTAAATAACCTACATCATTAGTTATATTCCAAAAGACAGGTCAGTCATAACAATCTTTTACAAGTTTTTCTGTTTTATTCATCTGTTTTAATAATCATAACTATTTTCTTCCTTAAAATCATCAATCAAACTTTATTCGATTACTTTTATTCCTCATACTCTTTATAATCCATTCTAACATGTCTTTTATAATTCCTCTGATGAAATAATCCATTCTAAAAAATTTCTTTCACAATTTCTTCAAATATTTTTTCACAGCTCTTCAAATATTGCTGACAACTTTCTAATTTACCTGTCATCCATATAAAACTACTTTCAAAACAACATATAATTTTAACAAAAACCAGAATAATGTCCTAATTCAAAACTTATTTGATATTTGTAACTTTCACTAATTTCGTTAACACTATTTTAAATAATCAGAGTTCATAAAAAGTTTGAGTGCCAGAACTAGAATTGTGCAGAAGTTATGTTTGAAAATCTAATACTTTCCCACTGCACTAAAATACACAGGAGCAGCACGAATTTCATCAACTTCTATATACTTAAAACATGTAACCTACTCTATAATTTATTGAATCCTTTTTTTCTGTTAATATCTTTTTCTTATTGCATTAGATTTATTTGCATTTATTTTTAATTCCAAGAGATTTAAACTTTTCTCAAAAAAAAAATGTAATTCAATATACACAATACATACAACACGTCAGTGACGAAGCGTGACTGTTTTAGGAACGAAAGCACACTACATCTTTTTTTAAATAATGTTTTTATTTTACTTGCCACAACAATTTTCACATTTTTAAAAGGTCGTGTATAATTTAAAATGCAATTCAGTTTAAATTATAAATCGATTTTATACTTTATTTTGCTTAGATTGCATATATATAGATATATTCCACGTACCACCGTCATATATATATAGCATCTTGTTATTTAGTCGTTTGCTATTCTTTAAATTATTTTAAAATAATCTGTAAAAATTATATCATGTCACATCTGAGATTAGTATGGTGAGATGATGAAATCAAAATTTTATTAAAGACAATAAATGTTTGTCGAAATATATTTTAAGTTGTAAACAAGATTTAGCTAGCTATGTCGATTGCTAGAATCTTATGGGAAAGTAAATAGCCAAATATAAGAAAACATCTTGTTCGTGGATTAAGACAAAAGCTAAAAGTTATTTTGGTCTCTAAAAATATCAAATTTTAAAGATGCTAATTGCTAACTTCACTAGGAAAATTTTGTTTATTAAAAATGTAATTTTATTATGAGCAAATGTAAATAGGCTGTTTTTTGCTACATATATACTCAAATTTTAGAAAGTGTTTGCAAGCTGAGTCCATGCCCGTTTGAATTTTAGATTGCAGAGTAGTTAGGTGGATTGTGCAGTTCCTCACGCCCGAGAAACGGTGATCTTCATTTCCATCCTATATGTCGAAATGGTACAAGCCAACATAGCGATGGATAATCTTCCTGATAGAAACCTACTGCAATAGTACTTTAATTAGAGAGCTGCTGTCTATCCAGAGAACAAGCCAAGTGACACGCTACTGCCCAGGAGTTATGTAATAACCTTCATGACTACCGCAAGAGCTCTCAGATGAACTTCAATCATTAATTTTCAAACTATAGCTATGTTTCAGTTATTACATTGTAGAGATGTCTGCCCATCCTTGCATATGTATTAAATGGATTATGTCCTGTACATGTGGGGTTCAGATTGACCTTAGGTCAACATGGGTGTGATAAGAATCTCGGCCTCAGGGTGGCCTTGGAGCATTCCATCATCAGATTTTCAATTGGATGGACAGTTGAAGAGTTGGAGTGTGTAGTAGATTGGAGCCTGTCCATTAAAGTATGAAGATTGTCTATCTTAATATATATCTGAGCACTTATAGTATATATGTGTGGGAGATGATAATCTGAACCAACTGATGATTGCTAGTTTAGCATGAAATATGTATATTGGTGATTATTTATCTTTTCAACATATATATATTTAAGTATATCAGTGTTATTAGATAGAGTGGAGAGTGGTGGTCGTGTGAAAGTCTGTGCTCATATACCCTATATATTACTATAGCTATAGTAAATTTAAATAAATGCCCAATTTAAAGTCTAATAGTTTAAATCTTTCTTTTACTTCAATCTGTAAAACCAATAATAAATACTCACTTGATTTACTGTAAAATATCTCTATAAACTCTATTATCTCGATAAATTTAATAATTATTTTGTTAAGTAAATTCTGTTTTACTCTCGTATTTGTGGTGAAATCTTTGCACTTTTATATATTTAAGTTCTTAATATTTTTTTATTATTATTGTGTCAAAGCGTCGGCCAGGAAGTGAACCCTGGGACAGCTGCTTGTAAGGAAGCTGTGCTAACCACTCGGCCATCAATGCCAAATATAGTTTGAACCAGTGAGCGGATATATTTTAATAATTTTATCCCAAAGATATTTTTATCTTCAATTTAGTAATTATGATATAATGCTTAGTTATATTACATCTGAATCACTGTTTTGAAATTAAAATTCATTAATTAATAACTGATCGCCTTGCAATCCTTGAAGTAATTTAAATCAACTCTGAATTCAATTTCATGGTTTGCTTTGCTATACTGATAAATTATGATTTTAAGCATAGTTTTATTTAATTAATAATAGAATTCTGGCAAGGGAGATATTAATAAGTATATATTTAGTTATTTTCATTAATTCCGATCCTCTTAAATTTTCTTTCCCTCCCTTTTTATTAAATCTGATTAGAGATGCGAATTGTTTGTTAAATGAAGGTATTAATATTAATATATTTAAATAACCCCTCTCTCTTTAGAGTATATTTTAAGTGCCTATAGTGAATGTATGTAGGGCTAATTTGACCAGTTCTCTCTCTGTTATTCAGGATTTATCCGAAACTAAGATATTCTTTAGTTTGATGGATGATGATTCACGTCATTATTGAGCTATATTATCAGGCTCGAATATTAGAGAAACTTGGTAAACAGTCACAATATTATCACTGTAATAATTAAATTATGTCTGGCTAGCATTGTTATTTATCACTTGGAAAACCGTGATATTAAATGAATATTATGCTGGCATATTAAATTCTTATATGTATAGATTATCCGTTGAGCACAAAAGTTGGCTAATACATTTAAATGAGGTCAACACCGTATAACTGGGACTGATTACATTCCATTGTATAACACCTGTGAGCCATCTATTTGATCTCAATGTGATCCCTAAATAGTGTAATTTATTGTTTTTTATTACTAATAATTTTAATAAATGTATTTAAATTTATCCTGTCATCATATCCCAATCCAATCCACTTATTAATTAATTATATTACAGATATATAAAATGACAATGTTATATTAGCTTAACCATTAATACAGGTTTAGTCCAATTTTATGAGATGCATGTGTGGTTAGCCATAGGGTCTCATGTTTCTCCCTGTTCGGAGCTGGCTCACAATTAAAATTAAAGCCCGTGTGTAACCTCAGAAATGTCACTCATATTGTGTTAAATCACGGAGTGCTGGTGAATGAGTTGGAGCTTGGTTCAAACTCTGGATCTTATCATGCCATTTCGATCGGCTATAGTGTATTGGACTCTGGATTTTGTTATGTGAATGTACAAATCTGACTATTAAAATATAGATTAATACATTATCAATATATTTTTATCTACCAAAATGATTTTAACATTCTTAAGTTTTAATTGTAAATTAGATTTTAGCATTGTGTGAAGTTCTTATAGTCAACATATGATGCATTTCCAAACTCATTCCTTGCTGTATATAAAAACAATTCAACTATTGGTAAAAAAAATTGAAAGTCAACAGAAATTCCATCCAAAAAATGAGTTTGAATTATTCATTCTTTTTTTATGTTAATCAGACCGTGATTAGTTTAAATATAGATAATATATTATCAATATATTTTTATCTTGCAATTGCTTTTAACATTCTTAAATTTTAATTGTAAATTAGATTTTAGAATTGTGTGAACTTCTTATAATCAACAATGAGTTGGCAAATTCATTCCTGGTCTTATATTAAAAACAATTCATCTGTTGGTAAAAAGTTGAAAGTCAACAGAAATTCTATACAATAAAAAAAAAAAAAAGTTTGAATAGTTTTTTTTTTATGTTTAGCAAAATAGCTTATATACACTAATGTACTTATTGTTCTTACTCAACTATTGTAGTGAATTTTTCTACAGAAGTACTCATTCCGTTCAATACATGGATGCTTCGTCCCTGCAACACGTATACTAAAAAAAGCTTTTGTTTAATTCTTTAAAATAAATATATTAAATATATCAAAATAATATCCTGAGCATGCTTTCGATTAATTAGTAGACATAATCATAGCTATTATTATCTAAGAGAGTTGTAAGATTTATAGAAAAATTACAAAAGTGGTGATTTATATAAAATTTGATTATAAGATGTAAATAAATTTACAACTTATAATCAAATTTTATGAAAATCACCATTATAAATCTCATAACCCTCTTGGATAATAACTATGATTATGACTACTAATTAGTCAAAAGCATGCTATACTATTTAATATATTTATTTTAAAGTATTAAACTTTTCTTAGTATGTATTATTTATATCGAACTGCATTTATTTTTATAAGCTTATACTTTCAACAAACTTTTAACCTTCCATGCCACTGAATTATGTTGGTACTAATTGTTTGCAAATGCTGCTATATATTCCATGAGAATTCAATGAATGCTCAATGCTGGATAGATAATTGGATGGTTATGGACTAGTTACTTGAAAAAAAAAAACTTAAGCCTAATATGACTGAAACCTGAAAACATTTTAAAGCAATATCAAACTTCAATTTCAAATTGTGGGCATGGCAAGTGGACACACTACCATTATATCAAAAGATGTGCATGTGTATATATATATAAAGTGCAAGGCACTGCTCAGCTAACAATGAAACAAATTTTTCTTTGGATATTAAATTAATACCTAAAAATAAACACAGTGGTTCAATATTAAAATATTTAGTTTCAGAGAAATCTTATCTTCAAATGGTATACTAATTACCATAATTCGAAAACTATCAAAACTTTATTTTACACATATATCACTTATTTGACTTGAAGATATAGAATACATTTATTAAATGCACAGCTATTATTATGAACATACAAACATATGAAATCAATTAATATTTTAGGAGCCAATGAAATCTCTAAGTGCTAACTATATTACATTTAAATAAACATCTTCTTTATATCATTGTAACCACAATAGTTCCATTTTTATCAGCCTTGTGATTGAATTTTGACATGAATGAAATATTTAAATTTAATATAAATGCCACTTGGAGATTTCGTTTCCTCCTAAAATACTATTTATGTAAATGTCAGACAGATGCTAATGTATTTTATTATTAGTTGAACATATGTAAAGTAAATATTTATCATCTGTGTGGCTTTTTAGCAACATACCACACAAACACATACAACAGAATTTATTGGCCATATACAGATTAATCATTTAATTAAAGCTCAGATGAGATAATACAAAAAAAGATGAATTCAGATATACTATCAATGCATTCATGTATACATTATTGGAATAACAGCACGAGGCAGTTTTCCATACTAATTGACATCTCTTATTAAACGTTAAGACTAATGATTTGTCTTATGTATAAAATAACTTCATAGCTAAATAAACATTCATACAATTCATAGTTTCAAACATTTGATAAATCCAATGGGACCAATAAATAATAATAATGCAACTACCAGAGGTGTGAAAAATAAAATTAAAAAAAGATGAAATGCCAGTTTGGGTGGTTTATCGTGAGGATAATATCCAAACTCCATAAGTTTAGATTACATTCATTCCCCTTAGATTATCTCGATTCTTGATTAGTAGCTACAAACGTTTTTTCCCCAATTAATATAACTAAAAAAGAAACAAAAGCATGAATATTTAAATAACATACTTTGGTGTGATTAATTTCTATTGCAAAAATATGTAATTCTGGAACACAAATGCTACCTCTGTTCAGGAAATTTCAAGTATATTTGCATGCTGATGACCTGAGCTTTCTCTAGTTATAGTACAGTCTAAATGCACTCAATCAGTGTTCAAGATCAGCTAATATTGTGTATAGCACATGATTTGAACATAAATGTTTGAATCAAAAAATTTAGAAAGCATTTTTACAACACAAACACATAACAAAAAGAGACAGCAGTCATAATCTACTTTAAATGCAAAATATTTTAAAGATCAATTTTATTAAAAAAATAAATATGTAAAACTAGACAAAACTCTCTATACAGTATTGTGATGTTTATTGGCTTAAATAATATGTAATTGATGAAAATGGAACATATATAACAATCCTTATTTGAATTTTAACTAATAGAAATATTTATAATTTGATAGCAATTTTATTCCTCCCTTATATGAATAAGTAAATTAATCTTACAGCTTACACATAGATTAGTTAGAGATTAATTAACTTAATGTTGGAATCTTATATGCACCATGTATATTCCAACATTCATACTTTACAATCTTTTCCTTTATAAAGTAAAATAATAAAACATAACGATATTATCTCTCGGTGCATATTTTCTATAATAATGGAATCAAAAATATAATTATACATTAGGTAGTAAAATTATTTATATAAAAAAAGAATAAAAAATACATAAAAAATATTAACTTCCCTTATTGTTTAAAAATAACATTAGTTTTTGAGAAAAGCACCATTAATTATCATCTTTTTAAAAGTATTAATTTAGAATGAAAATTTTAAATATAAGCAATTATTACTGGAATTGTTTTTATTCATAGATTATTTGGGTTTGAGAACTTCTTTTTAAAAATTTCATTGTTAAATCTATTAAGTTTCCTACTATTTTTATTTATTTCACTATAGTCTAATGTAAATTTTCGTAAAATATATTACTTTTATTTTAATAAATTACTACTTACCTGTTTGAATATTTTATTTCAACATGTTAATTGAATTTCATTGGTATTCTTTCTTGCCTTTAAAATGATTATAACAGAGTTCATTATTCAATTATGCCCTTGTCTACTATTTGTATAATGTTCTCTTCTATAAGTTTGCTTTTAAGAAAGTTATTAATTCCACACATGACAATTTTACGGCATATCCTTTTGAGAACAAAAATAATAATGGTAGACTCCTTTTTCTATGAGAATAAAATTCCTTTCAGGATTTTTTCTAACTTAGCCCTTCAAGAATTACTGATACTTTTAGAAATATATAACTTAGCAAGTTTTTTTTTTTAAAAAAAAATATATAAGCTACATTAAATTTTAAGTTTAATCAGCCATTTAAGCTATTGTGCACTTTTTCACAAATGTTAAATAATAATAAATGAGTACTTCCGCTTACAACACAAGATATAGAATTTAGGAAAGAATAAAATGAATCCACTTATTCAATCCAACCCAAATGCTTATATATGGGCAAATCTTAAGTACTGTAAGTGAAAGTGTGAGGATAGACTACTCACTTTAAACCACTGTTTACGATATCTGAATGAATGACGCCGACGAAATTATCTAGAATTTATTACAATTAGAAACAGCGCTAAAAATAAATGTTTATTTACATATGATTAAATTTTAAGGCAAATTTGTGATATTTTTCTTCTTGACCAAAATACATATTATGCCCTTTCAAAAAATTCCTGATATTAACCAATGATAACTTATATTGCTTCCATTAATTATGGAGGCAAGATTTTTAACTTGATCATTTTTTGAATATATTTTAAGGAAGAGAAAATAGTACTAATAAAAAAAAGTAATTTCACAAAACTACTGGATAAAGAAAAAATAAAATAAACACTTGTTTCATTTGTATTTTTTAAAAAAATAATTACATTTGCAAATATAACTAATCCAATGTTGTATGTACACACATAAATATAAGATTATCCTTTTTCTATACACTCAAAGAAAAGGGTAACCATACCATAAGATAGCTAAATATTAAAAGATCCTAATTATAGATTATAAAAATAAACGAAAGTTATTAATTTTTGATTAATAAACTATTATTTAGTCAATATAATATGTTAATGATATTAAATTTAATACATGTGTACTTTTACGTCTTCTTAGATATATTTTCTTCTTCCTTAATAACCCTCCCCCCCTGTTAATTTGATGCATTTTGCTACAATATAACTAAATAAAGTGTGGGACTATTTCCATATAATAACTAGATAAGTTTAGCAGTGATATTGCTAGAAAACTGTCAATAATTTTTTTAATGACTTCTATTTATATAATATTGCTGTAAACTATTGGTTTGCTTTTATTATATTGTTGTTGTGTGTTTTTTAATGTAACATTATTATTGTATTTTATATATAAATAAAAATAAACAAAAAATGAGGTGCAACTACATATATCAACAGTTTTTTAAAAACATACGTTTATTCCAGAAAAATTTACAAAATAAAGCTACAATAAAGTTACTGATAAAATAATAAAATTGCATTTCGTTTATTATTTTTTTTCTCTTTACAAAATAATCTGCTAGTTTAAATTAAATTTCATTTTTTTACACAATATATATTAATCTTTATAAAGTTTTTAAATATTATTATTATTGAATTTTTCATCTTTCCATTTATCTATTCCTAAAGAGGATAAACAGACCATAGCAGCAGCTTGTTCAGCATATCTTTTATTTTTCTCCCTTTAGTAAAAAAAAACAAAAACAGTCAACATTAAATATTTATTTATAAATAAATTTATATATTAGTGTATATATATATACTGTACCCTTTACAATTGATACAGACAGATAGGGTTAGAAAAGTAGCTATATTAAAAAAAATTTAAATTTAGGTTATTTTCTAGCATATAATTTTGATATTATAGGTAGTAGGGGTTCAGTCTTTAAAGATATATTAGATAGTTTGAATTCATTTTTGAGATAAATTAAATAATAAAATGATACAATAACTTGTTTAAAAGATAGTATTAATTTTGATTTATTATAATCAAAAGATACTATAATGGTAGAATAGCTTATTATAGCCATAAATATTTTATATTATATGTTTAAAGTAATTATTTTGTTTAAAATATTATTTAAAAGATAGTTAATTTAATATTAATATACATATATATAAAAAATTAAAAGATTGAAATGGAGTTGGGCTGGACATATTGCTAGAAGAGATGATAATAGATGGACAATTGAAATTTTAAACTGGATTCCAAGAGATTGTAAAAGACCCAGAAAGAGACCACATGTGAGATGGATGGATGAAATAAGAAAATGTGCAGGGGTGTTGTGGAGAAGAGAAGCTAAAGATCGGAGAAGATGGATTAAACTTGGAGAGACCTTCATCCTGCAGTGGATTGATAATGGTTAATGATGATGATATATATATAAAAGTGTATGGTTGATGGATGAAGGGGAGATGAAGTTGTGGATAGACAATGTGTGGTCTAGGCACCTTTAGATATCTGCATTAAAAAACCATTTAAAAGATTCATGAAGGAGAAATAGAACAGTTGGATGCAGTCTACAGATTTTGAAATGACACCATAGGAAAAAGGAAGAGGCCTAACATTTCACAGATTTGTGAATGGTTTAAAACTTCATGGGATGCTGTGAAACATGAAACAGTTATAAAATCATTTAAGAAATATGGAATTAATAATTACTTAATGATTACAGAGGATGATTTATTATACGAAGATTCAGTTTTTAAAGAAGAAGCTTCAAATGATTCTTCATTTAGCTCTGTAGATTAATTTCTGGGTTTTGAGGATGAAAATTAAAAGATATCTAACTATAGAGTTCTCTAATTACATTTTTTGTAGACATAAATAACTATAAAATTAGTAGAGTAAATCATTATGAAAATTCATAAAAAAATGTAGAAAATTTTTATAATAATATGTATAAAAAAAGAGAATGCATCTATTATGCCAGTAAATATGGTATATATTGCTTTTAATGATTTGGTCAAAGAATTTTATTCAATTAATAGGACAGGTTGGTGGCATTGTTTGAAGTTAGTTGGTTATACAACTTTTACATAACGGCATGAAGGGAAGTGCTATCACTACAGGTAGAAAATTTGATGGATTTGAAATGCAAACTGATGTTAAACAAGGATGCGTACTTGCTCTAACATTGTTTTCAATTTTTATGACAATGGTCTTTGGAATTGTTTATAGGTAGTTTAATCAAACAGGAATTAAGATACGTTACAGGTTTGATAGTGGAGGTTTTACTTTGAATTGATTAAAAGCAAAAAATGAGAACTTCTGCTTGGATTCTGAATTTACAGTATGCTGATGATTGTGGTATTTTTGCCAATTCAAAAAACGATTTACAGACTGTTCTCAATATTTTGAATGCAACATATATAAAAATCTCAGTTTATTAATTAAGGTTCAAAAAACTCAAGTTGTTTATCAGCCAATAACAGAAAAAAAATTCTCAGAAGCTTTTAGTCTGAATGGTTATAAACTTGCGAATGTAAATCAGTTTAAATACCTCAGTATTTTTATAAATAGAAAGGTGGACTTCTGCTGAGGTACAACAGATAGCGTGCTGCTGCTGCTTTTAACAAATTAAATGATAAAGTATTTCATCACAGGGAAATAATTACTGCAACTAAATTAGTTGCTTAGTTGCATATAAAGTTGTTATTTTATCTAAATTATTGTGTGAAAGTGAAACTTGACACCTCATTGATGCAATATAAAGGCATGACAAAAGTTTCATTTAAGGTTACTCCTTTTTAAAAATACAATACCAAGATCATAAAAGCAATTAACATGTTGTTCAACTTTCTGGATGTGATACTAGAGAGTTCCCTATTATAAAATTACATCTTTATTGAATTGGATATGTAAAATAAATGGACTTGAGCATGCTTACTGTGGGAGAGTTATCTCAAATACATTCTAAAGTAGGCAAGTGTGTATTTGAAAAAGAGAGTATGGTTTAAAAATAGAACAAGCATTTCCAATGGCAAGATATGGTACAGAGTTTCAATTAGACATGGTGTGGAAGTATTTCAGAAAGAAAATATTTCTGATGAAAAAATTAAAGAACAACATCATAAAATATCAAGTAAACAGAAAAATGAATCAGCAGGTTCTATATGTGAATGCATTTGCGGTTCACAAATTGGTTTGTATAGTTATTGCAAAACAATTCTACGGTAGTTTTTTTCCTCATTTTTTTGGAGTATGTGACCTTACTGATAATATTTAATTTACCTTTCTACGTCTAATAACTTTTGTGGTCATTTCATACTATTCTGTCCAAAGTTAAAAAAATGGATCAATACAATAAATGTAGCTGATCAACTTTAATAGTGCCATGAACAATCAGCTGACATTGCGAGAACGATTTTCATGCTTTAAATTTTATAATTTCCATTTTTATCCTGTGTGATTTTGTGCAGCAGTAGAATGTCCGACACTAGAATCTAAGGTCCTCAGATCAATTCTAATTCTGGCATTTAGCTTCCAAGAAATAAAGCCATTTGATTATTTATTTATTGATTTTTTTTTCATTTCCTAATTCTGAACTATCATTGGATGCAGCATATAAAGCTGACAGTAATGATGTTAAAAAATATTTTAAATGTTAAATTTATGACCCAACTACACATTGTAACAATTAATATTAGAGAGGAAAATAATGCTAATAAAATAATTCAAGTTAAAAATTTAATTAACTGCCTTGATAAAAAATACATTTTGTTTTTCAAAAATAAATAAACAAATAAAAATATGACCATTCTATATAAGTAATAGCCTTGCTAATCAATACTAGATTCCTAAAAACATTCAAATAATTTATTTATATGTCAACCATATAGCTTTTTCATTTATCTATGTTCAATGATTCATTATATAAAAGCTATAAATGCAATACTATTAATCCATTAATAAATATTCCAAATATATCTTTTCATTTTTCCAAAATTATGAGAAGGTTTTGATTATTTTAAATAACATTTTTTATATTTAATTTCCATTAAACACACATTTAAAAATAATAATAAACACAAAAGAGTAAAATTAATTAATATATCCTTATTTTAAAACAAAATTTAAAAAAAAAGAAATGCATTTCAATAAATATTAATAAATTAATAAACATAACTAATGTTAGTATTATGTTTTTTTTTTGTTTTTTTTAGTTTGACAACCATTCTTTTTAATTAAGGATTTTTGATTCCTAGAAAGTAAACACTAAAAACTACTAATTTTTTAAAAAGCATTTTCTATGGTTGATCATTTCATATATATATATTATCAGAAATAATAGGGGAAAAAATTACTAAACTGAAGGAAAGAAGCACTTAAGCGCTATCATAAGAAAAGTTATTTATAATTGCATATTTACTGAAACTTAACTCTTTTGACAATTATATATGGCCTCATATTCATAGCACTGAAAAATACAAAAGATGGATGGGTGCGTATATATATATATATATGTATGGAGTAAGTTTATGTAAATATATGTAAATTACATGGTCCATTTTATCGATAGGGAGAAGCAGAATTCCTTCCTATTCATGGTGTTAAGATTGTTGGCTATATGCTAAGCCACTTTGATCTTGCGCTTTGGTATGAATATGAGGCCATATGTAACCCTCAAAAGTGCTACACTTCAATAAATACACAGTTATAAATAGCTTTTCTTACAATAGCATCTAAACACTATATTTTTAATTTAAAGCAGTATAAAAAAAGTTGGTTGCCTTTTTGAAATACACTGCAAATATATATTCAATATATATATATATATTTATTTAAACAAACACTTTACATTTAATAAATATCATTTAATATTTACATTTAATAAAAGAAAAGAAAAATGAAAAACTAATTGTTAAATGTTTTTTTTTTTTTGTTACTACAAAAATGTATTGGTATAAAAAGTTTCACATATATATATATTGTAACAAATATACGAGGTCAAAAGAATTAAATATATTAAAATATCCAAAAATCCAAATATTATAACCTAATAAACGAAAAAATAATTGTAACTTAAATTAACTTGGATCAATGGAATTAAGTAAAATATTACCATTATAAATTAAATCAATTAGAGCAAAAAGATTCAAATAAAATAAATATTTTACCCGAGTGACAGTAATCAAATAAAAGAGATCAAATTGATTTCACCACTTGAGAGAAACTATATTATATTAACATGAGCATAAGCTATGAAACAAGTGGTAAATAAAATTATTATGAGGGAATGGCATTGTAGTCACAAATATAAGATCAAAATGCTTATCTCAAACATATGAAAGGGACTCGTATAGTGGTAACTCAAATAAACAGACCAAATTCATCAATGATCAAAATATTAATTATCATTTTAAGCCTGGTGGCTTATATTCATCAATTTCTACTTAAGATTTCTAAAGATATCACAATATCAATAATTAGAAACAATAATGCTTGGAGACTAGTCATTTCAGTTATCTGGTATCTGGCCTATTTCAAACCCTAGTTAGGCAGCCATTATATCATCAATAAACAAGTAGAAACGATAAAAAAATTATTAAGGACAAACTACTATAACTCAGGAAATAATATCAAGTGGGTGAGTACACTGGTAACTCAATAAAGTATATTCTCAATAATTCCAACAGTAGATTTTACCCACTTTCATCTCTTGGTTTGATGTCAAGTCCATATTTAAATAAATAACAAGTGAATATGGTCTAGCAGGGCGCCACTAGATTATCTGAACCTAGACACAGTTATATCTTATAACCTTTTCACATGTACCAGGTTTGAGTCCCTTTTTGGTACTTTATTTCTAACAAAAATGGAGGATTTTACTTTTAGACCCATATCACTGTATGCACTCACATTTAGGTAAACATAAAACATCCTTAACTAAAGTGGAGTATATAAAATTCATTAGACAGAGATCATTTCCTAGATCTTAACATAATAAATGCGTTTCAATATCTTTATAAGTTTTACTAGCTCAGATTACTATTAATTTAGTATGGCAATTCATTCATCCTTGCATGATATAGATGATGGAATGGTGGTTATTATAATTATTCACGAATGTCAACTAAATACCATGAAATCATTATTTATTTATGGCCTTTAAACATTTATCTAGCTCATTAATTCAAATGTGATGGTGATGATGATGATGATAACAATAATGATTTCAACCACAGCTTTAGGACTAAGCCTAATCATAAAACTTAATTTTTATAAAGAAATTGATAATTATTACTTAATTTTAGTATATCTAATTAAATCTTAACTAAATATTAACCATTGATGATGAATGATCACAACCAATAAAGAATACTCTCAATGAACTATATACGCCTCGTTTACTAAAACAATTTAACATTTATTAGTTTATTACGAACATATACAAACAATTCAAAGATAAAACTAAGAATTTATATGAATAATAATGATAATAACAATAATTGATTATTTGGCAATCATAAGATTAATTTTGAATTCTTCCCCCTTTCCCATCAAATATATATAATGTATATTAAATTGGATACCAAGTTTGCTAAAGTTTTCAATTCACAAGAAAATATTTCATAAAAAAAAATAAACACTTTTTTTTTCACTTTTACATACATACTTTTATAATCTAACATGTAAAGTAGAATGATGAAGTAGAAAAAGTGTTAGTTAAATCGAAAAGAAAAAGATTTCCAGAAACAAGTTTTTAAATTGATTCTTTTTTTTCCCTTCCCTCTAAATTATTACTAAGCTCGCTGTTCCTCAACTCAAAACAAAATAACCCAATATTTTAAATGCTATCAATTTTTCTTACATTCATACGACATCATATACAAGTGTAACAAGTTCATATATTACTGTGTATGTATGTGTTTATTCCCATAATAACCAAAACATTATTTAAAACAAAATAATAATACAGAAAATTTTTTTTTTTACATATTAATAAACATTTCATAATTTTAGATTGGTATACACTAATAGTTTTAGCATCCATAAAATTTTTACTCTAGGTTATAACTATTCTTATTGAAGAAACTATGGTTTTAATTGATTTTGGGTTGTGTTAAAGTTCTGAGAAACAAAATATAAAACTTCATTTCTAAAATTTTAGAATAGTCTTTGATATAATAAAAATAAAATATATAGTAAAAGTTCATATTACCAGTCCCATGGGTTCAAACTTAGCTTGTTTAATGTTCATATTTTTGCAGCAATCACGGTTTCTTTTTCTCATTGTAATTATTTTATGGTTATGATTGTGGTGATATTATTTACCACTGGATCTTTTTTTCCTTCCTTGTTAAGCAAAATTCTTCCATTAGAATATCAGTTGTTCTCTTATTTGCAATTTTTTCCTTTTTACTGGGTTTAAATTCAGTTACTGGAACAATTGCACTAGATGATTCAATTTGTACTAGATGATTTAATATTTATCAGTAGATTAATCATTTTTCTTCAGCTTTCAAATGCAGGTGAATGTTTCTTTTGCTTAAAATATCGCATTTTTCTCGATCAGTCATCAGATGTAGAACATTTAATTTCAGACAAGACATTTTTTTTTCTATATGATGTGCTGGCTCTGGGGGCCAGAAAAAGCCCAAGATGACCTATATATTTTTCCTAGCCCGACATCCTTATATTTTAATCTTCAAAAACTTTATACTAAAAAAAAATGATTTTAAAATTGATATCTGATGAATCAAATGCTTGTCTCTTTAGTTTCAATATTAAAAATCCCTTTTTTCAAACTTTTCCAGGCTGATTTTTATACTTGATTTTTTTTTTCTATTTTCAGCAAACTCATTTTTAGATTCACAGTTCACGGGAACCTGTGAAAAATCACAATACCCTGATTTTTCAGATTAATCCTGTTTTGAAGTAAAAATTGTCTTAATCCTTTTTTTTTCTCACAACTGTCTGAGTTTTAACAGAAAACCAAATTTTATAAAAACAAAATGGTTAAAAAAATATATATAATTTAACAGATTTTCTTTTTCTTTTTCAATATGTAATAAAGGTACTTGTGACTTTTGACCCATGTAGCCACCAGAAGCACTGGTCAGGGTCAACCACAAAAATACTTAGAGTAGGGGTCCCAAATGCAGCATTGCAAATTCCAGCCGAAAGGTGGGCTGTTCACAATGCGTAAGCACAGGAACATTCCACCAGCTGGCTGGCTGCCCGCTTGGTGGCGCTGGTCACAGTGCGTAAGCCCATGCAGTTTACATCGTCTGCTACCAGCAGATACCAAGAACCTAGGTGGCGCTGATTGCCGTAAACACATCTAGCTTATGTGTCATCTGCTAACAGCGACTACCAAGATTCCAGCCCACTACGTGGCACTGTTTCTCCACGGTTACACACGGAAAAACTATGCACTGATAGAGTTTATGTACATACTACTTAAAATATGAATGGCATATAATGTACAGGTGTGATTAATTAAGAAGCTACAACTATTTAAATATTCTTTCAAACTTAATAGTATCACATGCTATTTCACAGTTTTATAAATGGATGTATTTTTAAATTTTTTTTTTTTTTTAATTATTTACTCTATGTCAAAATGTTATATATAAGTCGAGTGGTGAAATTTGGTATCATGGCCGCTTGAATGGCATCATAGATTTACATACGAAAGTACGCTATAATTAGACAGGTTTGATAAAATTATCGCGTAGAAAACCTCATAATTATTCATAAAATATTTTATTAATCTATAAGTCAATTCTAAATTTAAAAATCGATCTTTTTTTTTAATTATTTACTCTAAAAGTGTTTTTTTTAAAAAAAAAATTTAAAAAAATGTAATTTTTATGACAATCCGTTTTTTTTTTTGTTTAAAAAAAAGAAGCTAATTTTTCCCCCTTCTTTCAAAACTAGAGACATTCCAAAGATAAAATCTAATATATTTAATTAATAGGGGCTTTACTAATGAATAGCTATGGTCAATTAGTGAATTGGATTGATTTAATGAGACAGAAACTGATATATGATGAATTATATTTATTGACAATTTCATATATACTTGATATAACACGTTACTTAGCGTTGGATAATGCACGCAGGAATTTTATTTACTAAACAACATTACTCTAGGCCATTTAGCAAAATAAATTTGTGGCTATTATTTAATTGCGCTAATTTTATGCTATATAATAAATCACTACAATTCCACTTATTAGTTATGCCTTTTCATCATCAGTTCGAGTGGCTATTATACATGTAATCAAACCAAGTCTGGAGTGAAGTTTAATAATACATCCGATTATGATAAATTTATATATTAAATATGGGCATATAAAGCCTCACAGATAGCTTTAGATCAAACGGGTTTTCAAGAATGCTTCTGTTCAACGCCGAAGATTGCATATTATGGAGGTAGAGTTGGCTATAAAGATTTTACTAATATGCTATGCACAAGTAAATTATAATAATAAAGTGGCTCCATCTTATATATATATATTAAAAAAAACAGCACAATGATAAAATATTGATAAATTCCATATCCGCCAAGCCGAAGTATATTATAAATTAAATACCATACATTAAATGAACACTAGTTTTGTCAGCTTGATTAAAAGAGCCAACTCTTCTGTAGCATGAGAAATACATATATGTTACTGACAGGAATATACATATTATAACAATCGGAAGTAAGCGTGATCGAATCTAACCGCAAAAACAATATCTGCTCTACAGAGCGCCATCTAGGCATTTGAGCCTAGAAAAATTTATAAAGTAGGCAGATACGCACTGTTAAGATTCCACTTTATTTAAATATTCCGATCGTTAGCCCAAGTCACTAGCTCAGTGGAGACGCAGAGATAAAAATCTATATCTTAATTTATATCTTAAATATCAATAAATAAAAGCCACTGCCAGAAATTAACACATAAAAATATTTATTTACGCACATATAAAATAACATTTAAATTTTGAGGAATAAATTCAACATTTTAGATTTTTCTATTAATCTTTTAATTTTACATTTAACTAAGTTTCAATGAGTTTAATATTTTATTTAGATAGTCAAGTATGAATAGACTACATAGATCTGCATTTGAAAAGAAAATATTCTTCCCTGATTTAACCTTAGGCAACAAATTTCGCAATCAAACTGGCGCCAATCCATCTGATACATTCATGTATTCAATGTAGCATGAAAATACGACAACACAAAATACTATACTGTCAGGAATGTACATCTGATCAGTAAATAGAATTAGAGAAGACATTGTCTCTCCACCAACAGGAATGTGACATCTGTTGGCGCGTAAAACAATAAACATAAAACTCCATAGGAATGGACTGCGGTCCTTTGCCGTCTTACAAATCCATCCATAGGCAAACAGAAGGTGTGTGGCGTATATCTATAATCCTGCCCGTAGCGGATCTCATACTATATCTACAATTACACAAATATATCCAATCCATTGAACCAATTCAACTACGAAATGAATAACCTAAGATTACCCTCCCTTAATATAACTTTACAAAACTATATAGCCATTCACGCCCGACTTAAATTTAACATTTAAATACGTTCGCACAGATTATTTTTATACAATTTGTTTTATAATGTCGAGTATAGATCGGCTGCACAGATCCCACGGTCAAAAATATTCCAAATTAAACACAACCGATCAAAATACAAAGTCAATCCGATAACGTCAATTGCAAAAGGGAATACACAAGGCCCCATGGCATTCATCGTAAGATGCCCGCATTAACATCGTTGACCTATATATTCCAATCAACTGTGAAAACCACAACATAATCAACCGCTAACGAATCTATGCAACGTCTATACCCAACTTAAATGTAATGCATTTAATAATTTCTACAATAAATATTACTACAAATAAAAATAATAAAATGGAAATGATTTTAGCAAAACTTAACTATATAAATTTAAACAATCAATTATTAATTTGAAAATCAAATAAGAGTTCATTTTAAAATTTAAATTAGCTGAATCTTTAAAAAAAATCAATGATGAAAGTTCTTAATTACTTTTTTTTGGTTGTTGTTAATTTGTAAAGTTCATAGCTCACGGTAGAAGAGTCCAGGTTTCTGCTTTTAATTCCCGTGACGCCTCCATTGGAAGATAATGTTCTGGAGATGGCAATAGCTGGTTCAAGGTATCACAGTCTTTTTCATTTTTCCTTTTTTTTTTAAATAGAGAGTGTGGTATGTGCGTCCTACCACCTCTCAAACACACAACGCTGGAACTGCTCAGAAAAAACTGTATTTCCCTTTTTATATTATCCACACGGATTCAATCAACAAAACGTCACTAATCCATCACTTTCGTTAGGGTCTGAGTCAAGGCTTGGTGCTTCCATTGGTCAAGCTAATTTCTCTTTATTTTCTTATCTATCTTTCATCAGATCATTTTAATTATAATAGAGCCTAAGGGCCAGTTTGGTTTTCGATAATTCATAAACAATCATTTCCATTTACAGATTACATTAATTAATGCCTGTTTTTATTTTTAAATCTTGTACTTTTTTTTATTTGTTTTTTTAAAAAAAAATATTTTTAAAGTTTGGCATCTGTGCGAATGTATATACGTTTAACAAACATTTTAATTTTAGCGTTTAGTTTTTTACTTTTATTTGCGAACTTTTAAGTTTTTATTTTAAATTAATGTAACGACATATTTATATATCGTTACAATATATATACACAAACTTTACTTTATCTTGTTCAATCTCTTAGTTATGTATAATTAATAAACTTTTAAAGGGAGAAAGTATATTTAAGGGACTTACGAATACTTTAATAAGAAAAATATACTTATGATTACACTCCAGGCTAGTTTAATCTTTAGTAACATAATAATTAAAGGTTGAAAGTTTGGATTTATAAGCCACATTTTATATTTACATTAATTATTTACTAAATGACAAAATAATAACGAGCACAAAGGGTCGCCATTATTTATAAATTAGAGGTTCGAAACAGAGCGCTAAATGACGCTATAATTAATACAATACGAAGATTTTAAATATCTTCAAAAAGTATATATTTCGTAACTAAATGCGCACCATTTCGAGACAGGCATAATTAATAATAACTAAAATAAGCAAGAGAGAAATAAATATAACTGCAGTGATTAAGTTATATAGCAAAACAAGAAGTTAATAAAGGAAATTAACAAAAGTATGTTATTTATAGAATTGAAATATCATTGATAAGACAATTTAGAAAGAGTTTACAATATAGTTAGCTAACCTGATTTTGAAGCAATAATGATTATTTTGAATTTTACACAGAGCTCTGCGATTTTAATAATTTTAAAACAGATACTCGAGCTGGAACGAAGGTGAGTTCTTTGGCGGCTCCATGGCCCAAAACGGAGCGCTAAATGATGCTATAATTAATACAATATGAAGATTTTAAATAATATCTTCAAAAAGTATATATTTCGTAACTAAATGCGCGCCGTTTCGAGACAGGCATAATTAATAATAACTAAAATAAGCAAGAGAGAAATAAATATAACTGCAGTGATTAAGTTATATAGCAAAACAAGAAGTTAATAAAAGAGATTAACAAAAGTATGTCATTTATAGAATTGAAATATTATTGATAAGACAATTTAGAAAGTTTTACAATATAGTTAGCTAACCTGATTTTGAATTTTACACAGAGCTCTGCGATTTTAATGATTTTAAAACAGATACTTGAGCTGGAATGAAGGTGAGTTCTTTGGCGGCTTATGGCATCTTCTCTTTAGTTGGGAGACAATTTAAGCTGGTATTTCTATAGCTGGAGTTGGGGTAGTTGAATTTGAACGAAGGTGAGTTTCTTTAACGGCTTATAGCATCTTCTATTTATTATAGGCTTGTTAAGGCAACGTTGGCGTTGGTTGTTGCTCCGGCCTTGGATGGTTCAAATTCCGACGTTCCATCATGGCAAAGGCAACAAATTCTTTCCTGACTAGCAGGCCATAGATAAATTAACAAATATTCAGCTTCTCGTAGTAACAGCTCTTCAAAAGCAAGATGGAGTATCTTTTCCACTAGTTAAACAAAATCATATAATCTAATTTCTACTACTGATAAAGTCTCCGAGGTGTTATTTTTAATTTACTTAAAAAAATTATTAAAATATATAAATTATATAATTTTGATTCCAATTTCATTAATTAAATTTCTTTTTAGGTGTTATAAAATGTTATGGCTTAGCAGATAGTAACGGTATTATGATTTAATGATAACATCTTTTGTTGAAACAAATTCAATCAGTAAACTAGATTTTATTTTTACCCCAGGTGCGGTCACTAATTGATTTCTTGTTTACACAAAATTCCCATTTTTAATTATAAACCGATGACTTTTATTTTAACTAGATATAAATAACTTTTAACATATTTTCTTTATATTGTTTATTTTAAAAAAAGCAAATTTGACTGATCTTATAAAAAAAATACTTTAGTTTCATTTATAACTATTAAACTTTAAATCAGAAAACCGTAAATATATTATAAAGAAAACATTTTACATTATTTTTATTTAATCTTAAATATTATATGTACAAATCATTATGCCATAATTTCATGGTTTAAATTATTCATCCACATACGAATATAATACAAATATAAAATTTAGAATTCACTTATCTAAATTTTATATTTGTATTATATTCGTATGTGGATGGATAATTTAAACCATGAAATTATGGCATAATGATTTGTACATATAATAATTTAAGATTAAATAAAAATAATGTAATATGTTTTCTTTGTAATATATTTACGGTTTTCTGATTTAAAGTTTAATAGATGTAACTGAAACTAAAGTATTTTTTTTATAAGATCAGTCAAATTTGCTTTTTTTAAAATAAACAATATAAAGAAAATATGTTAAAAGTTATTTATATCTAGTTAAAATAAAAGTCATCGGTTTATAATTAAAAATGGGAATTTTGTGTAAACAAGAAATCAATTAGTGACCGCACCTGGGGTAAAAATAAAATCTAGTTTACTGATTGAATTTGTTTCAACAAAAGATGTTATCATTAAATCATAATACCATTACTATCTGCTAAGCCATAACATTTTATAACACCTAAAAAGAAATTTAATTAATGAAATCGGAATCAAAATTATATAATTTATATATTTTAATAATTTTTTTAAATAAATTAAAAATAACACCTCGGAGACTTTATCAGTAGTAGAAATTAGATTATATGATTTTGTTTAATTAAAAGTCGATTGGTCCTGAGGCAAACGAAATTCCAAAAAGGTGTTAAGACTTGGTAGAAATATATAAATAGGCTAGCGGAAAAGATACTCCATCTTGCTTTTGAAGAGCTGTTACTACGAGAAGCTGAAAATTTGTTAATTTATCTATGGCCTGCTAGTCAGGCAAGAATTTGTTGCCTTTGCTGTGATGGAACGTCGGAATTTGATCCATCCAAGGCCGGAGCAACAACCAACGTTGCCTTAACAAGCTTATATTAAATAGAAGATGCCATAAGCCGTTAAAAGAACTCACCTTCGTTCCAGCTCGAGTATCTGTTTTAAAATCATTAAAATCGCAGAGCTCTGTGTAAAATTCAAAATAATCATTATTGCTTCAAAATCAGGTTAGCTAACTATATTGTAAACTCTTTCTAAATTGTCTTATCAATAATATTTCAATTCTATAAATGACATACTTTTGTTAATTTCCTTTATTAACTTCTTGTTTTGCTATATAACTTAATCACTGCAGTTATATTTATTTCTCTCTTGCTTATTTTAGTTATTATTAATTATGCCTGTCTCGAAACGGCGCGCATTTAGTTACGAAATATATACTTTTTGAAGATATTATTTAAAATCTTCGTATTGTATTAATTATAGCGTCATTTAGCGCTCCATTTCGAACCCCTAATTTATAAATAATGGCGACCATTTGTGCTCCTTATTATTTTGTCATTTAGTAAATAATTAATATAAATATAAAATGTGACTTATAAATCCAAACTTTCAACCTTTAATTATTATGTTATTAAATATTAAACTAGCCTGGAGTGTAATCATAAGTATATTTTTCTTATTAAAGTATTCGTAAGTCCCTTAAATATACTTTCTCCCTTTAAAAGTTTATTAATTATACATAGCTAAGAGATTGAACGGGATAAAGTAAAGTTTGTGTATATATATATTCCCGTCAGTAGCATATATGGATTTCTCATGCTACAGAAGAGTTGGCTCTTTTTATCAAGCTGACAAAACTAGAGGCTTTATATGCCCATATTTAATATATAAATTTATCATAATCAGATGTATTATTAAACTTCACTCCAGACTTGGTTTGATTACATGTATAATAGCCACTCAAACTGATGATGAAAGGGCATAACTAATAAGTGGAATGTAGTGATTTATTATATAGCATAAAATTAGCGCAATTAAATAATAGCCACAAATTTATTTTGCTAAATGGCCTAGAGTAATGTTGTTTAGTAAATAAAATGCCTGCGTACATTATCCAACGCTAAGTAATGTGTTATATCAAGTATATATGAAATTGTCAATAAATATAATTCATCATATATCAGTTTCTGTCTCATTAAATTAATCCAATTCACTAATTGACTTATAGCTATTCAGTAGTAAAGCCCCTATTAATTAAATATATTAGATTTTATCTTTGGAATGTCTCTAGTTTTGAAAGAAGGGGGGGGAAATTAGCTTTTTTTTTTTTTTTTTTTTTAAAAAAAACAACCGATTGTCGTAAAAATTACATTTTTTTTAATTTAAAAAAAAAAAAACACTTTTAGAGTAAATAATTAAAAAAAAAGATCGATTTTTAAATTTAGAATTGACTTATAGATTAATAAAATATTTTATGAATAATTATGAGGATTTCTACGCGATAATTTTATCAAACCTGTCTAATTATAGCGTACTTTCGTATGTAAATCTATGATGCCATTCAAGCGGCCATGATAGCAAATTTACTGCTCGACTTATATATAACATTTTGACATAGAGTAAATAATTAAAAAAAAAAAAGATCGATTTTTAAAAAAAAAATAATTTAAAAATACATCCATTTATAAAATTGTGAAATAGCATGTGATACTATTAAGTTTGAAAGAATATTTAAATAGTTGTAGCTTCTTAATTAATCACACCTGTACATTATACGCCATTCATATTTTAAGTAGAATGTACATATACTCTATCAGTGCGTAGTTTTTCCGTATGTAACCGTGGAGAAACAGCGCCACATAGTGGGCTAAAATCTTGGTAATCGTTGTTAGCAGATGACACATAAGCTAGATGTGTTTACGGCAATCAGCGCCACCTAGGTTCTTGGTATCTGCTGGTAGGAGACGATGTAAGCTACATGGGCTTACGCACTGTGACCAGCACCACCAAGCGGGCAGCTTTGCTGCCAGCCAGCTGGTGGAATGTTCCTGTGCTTACGCATTGTGAACAGCGCCACCTTTTGGCTGGAATTTGCAATGCTGCATTTGGGGCCCCTACTCTAAGTATTTGTGATTGATCCCGACCAGCGCCTCTGGTGGCCACATGGGTCAAAAGTCACAAGTACCTAAATTTTTTATAAATACTTTGTCTTTTCTTAATATTTAGAAGTTGATCTTTTTTAACATCTAATTTATTTATTTTTATTTTTTCAAAAAAAAAAAAATTAAAAAAAGAGATTCAAGCTATTTTTATTTTGAAATAATAATGTATTGATATATTATAAATATTATTTTAATATTAATTATTTTTAATGATCACAAATATTTTAACCCTATATATTTTAAGCAATTTTTTTTTACTTATTCTAGTCTTATCAACATGGTATAATAATAAGTTACTGTTCTTCAAAATTTATAGCTATTTTTAATTTATATATACAGAAAAAAATTGTACTTTTAATACAATATGTTTACTGTTATCATTACTTAATATGTTTGTCTTATTTCTAAATAAATTATCTAGCTGAAATATCATTTCAATAAAATTCTTCTTTAAAGAAATAATTTTTATTCATAATTATATATCTAGTTTTCCAAATATTCAGTTAATATACTTTAAAAAAAAGTCCATTCTTTTGTGTAAATAAGTATGTTTACAATTTTTTTTTCACCCTACACAATAGTCAATGTCAGACATTGAATCTTGAACAAATACCAATCTAAATCAATTTTAATCCATATATTAATAGAATATCAGAAATAATAATAACCTATAAGCAATAATAACACAGTCTATGTATTAATAGTATTCATCAAACAAAAAATTGTTTAATTTAAAATAAATAAAAGTATAAATTAAAATTACCAATAAGTAGAAGTATATTCCTTATTTCCAAAAGATAGAACAGCACGAAAATGACCATCACCTGATCTCTTCTCCTAAAATAAGCAAACAAACAAACAAAAAAAAGTACCAAATCATCAAACAAAATATTTGAAAATATATGAATAAATATAATTCATCACAGCCCTCATGGTCAAATAAACCAATAGAATAATAGCAATCTATTGTCTAAGCAAGCTCTAATTAGAAATAAATGGAATCCCTTTATTGTCTAATTGTAATATTAACTTGACAATAGATTGCTAATATTATCTTGATTTGTTCGAGCATGGGAACTATGGTGATATAATGAACAATATATATATATTAACAATCTATTTTTAAATATATATATACAGAAAAAAATAAATTAAAACAAACATTAAATAAATCAAACATGATTAACAATATTATAAATTATACAAATAAAAACCATCATTAATATATACTGACAAAAGTTTCAGACTAAATTTAAACTAAATTGCATATTTATTTAAACTTATTAAAAACACACACACACACACACAGCAAATGTTATGTAAAATCTATTGATTTATTCATAGAGCACATAGTATGAATTTTTCAAATTAGTTTGGAAGTTTTTCAAGTAACTGGCACAAATCCAATCAACTAAATATTAGTCTTATTATTCTTAGGTAGCATTTAATAAAAGTTCTGGGAAATTTGTGTTTAATAGATTAACGTCAATGTGCTCTAGTATAATGCATATGCACTACTGATAAAGGGATTGTTATTCAAGCCATCTCTAGAGTTTGCATGGCCTGGGAAAAAAGTTAAAATAAAAAATTATTGCTATTTAATAAAGACCAAATAAACTGTATTTTAATTAAATGACAACTTGAAACTTAAAGATGCTATTTTAATATAAACACAATAAATTAAGTACAATATTTTATTAATATTAAATAAAATATGATATTATAAAGTAGTGAAATTCAGAATTGTGAACATATGATAATACATCTTATCTCTTAATGCTCTCATTTACAATAATGGGAAATAAGCTCTATAATATATTAATTACATAATTGTTTACATTATTTTATTAAACACTGCTTACAAATCAATTACTTTAAAAAGAGGAGGTATATAAAAGAAAAAACCCTGCTGTATTTTCAACAAACAATTATAATGACATCAATAATTTGGAAATTAGCAACACCTTAATTATAGCAAGACTTCCAATACAACAATAACAAATGACACAATTACAATATTATATCCAAACAAAAGATTATGCAAAAATATTCAATGAGTCAAATACATTGATTAAAGAGATTTTCATCATGGTCACTGTGATAATTCTAATATGTCTGACCACTTAGTTTAATCAAAGCAAAGTTTAAATTTGAATTATTATAGTAATTTTTTCAATCAGAAAATTATAATATTTCCAAATAAGCAATCATATTATCAATTCTTCTTCTTCTTTTTTTTAACTAAAATGTTTGGAACCTATTCTTTTAGCTAATAAAAAAATCTGCTTTTACAATATGCTGCAAAATGAAAGTTCTATTCTAATAAATTTCAAATAAAGTCAACTTATTTAAATCATTATGTACAAATAATATGATTTATTTTTTTTTTAAGGTAAGTTTTAAAAATTTATAGTTTCTATTGTAATATTTTTTTTTTTAATCTTCCTCTTCTCACTTTTAATTTTTCAATCCTCTCTCTCTATATATACATATTAATATACACATATTAATATATACATATTAATATACACACACATATATAATAAATTGACAAATACTCTTGATGAGCGGTCTGTGCCTTGTCTTTAATATTTCACCCCAATGGCAACTTTCTTTATTTCCCCCCGGGGGGGGGGCCCCCCGTTTGTTTTTTTTTTTATATATTAAAAAAAAAAATTTTTTTTTTTTAACTATTTTTTATTTTTTTTTTTTTAATAAAAAGAGGAAAAATATATATATTTATAACTAGTAAAATCTTTCAGATTTGTGGTGCAATCTTTTAAGGTTATTAAAAATCTTGAACTATCTTTCACATTAATCTCTTTCATTATACATGTATTTCAATAGAAACTCTATTTTATTAGATGAGTTAGAGACTTGAAATAACCAAGTGTTCAAAGAGAAATGATAGATAGGCTAGACCGAACATTTAACAAATTAACATACACATATAATAGTATTAAATCTACCAATTCTACAATATTTTTATTTCCTAATAAGTGGGGATAAAATATTCACAATATATGACCCAACAGAACAAATCTATTACACTATAAATATATATATGTAATACATTGACAAATATTTCTGATAAGTATTAGTAACATATTAAATTTTAGATTTGTGATGCACTCCTCCAAGCAATGATACAAGACTATCTGTCTAAGAAAACTGGATTCCTGATGCAATACATATAGTGAGAAAAATTGGTTTAGAAGATTTTACAAAATAAGTGACAATTCCAAGATTTGAAACAAAGTTGGAGAAGTGTATCACAAATCTGGAAGATCTGATTGCTTAAAATATTTATCAGATGCATCTGTCAATTTATTATATATATTCCCTACATCTGTACTACTCTAAGTTATATGTAGATATAAATTATCTCCACCTAGTAAAAAATATAAAGAATTGTTAGTTATTAAACCACTAAACATCACATGATCACTATTATATGTAGAGTTTTGCCTGAGTTGTTAGTTTAACAAATAAATGGCTGCTAAAATCTTTTAATTTGTAAAATCAAATTGGATATAATTAGATATATAATAGAAAGTTTGACTATGAAATATATGTATAACGAAAGAGATTAGTTTGGAAGTTTTTATAGTGAATGATAACTAAATATTTATAAAAAGCTTGGAGGAGAGCATCACAAATTTGACTGCTTTGAATTTGAATTCTGCAGTTTATAATTTAAATATTTATGTTCTTTAGAATATATAAAAGCTATTCATACAACCAACTCATATAAAATTATAACAGTTCTTTTTTAGGTATAGAAGATTTTCAAGTTTATATAAGTTCAATTCCTCATATTTTAAAACTTTATTACTAATAAAATTTAGAAAACTATGGATTCCACCATTCCAATGGATTCTAGGTTTTATTAAAGAACTAATCCAGTCTTATATGTGTGTGTGTGTAATAATGATAATACTATTTATTTATTCTATCTATAGAAAGGTTTCAAATGGCAATGTTTGAATGAAAAAAAAACTAACTTAGGTAGTTAGTTGATTTTTTTCATCAATCATTATCACACAAAAATATTGGAAAAATTCTAGAATCCTAAGTAAATAAATAACTGTTAGCTCTATTACACATTTATGTAGTAATTATTATATAAACTGTACATATTTTCTAGATTAAAAGATCAATCGAAATCAGGCTTTGTGGAACACTGCATAAGAGTTATAGACAGGGAGAATTTTTCATAGGATGTAAACAGATCAGGTCGTTTCAAAATTTTTTAAAAGCTTGTAACAACATGATTGGTTTTGTACAGATAACAAAAGTTTTTCCAGTCTAAGAGTACCCCACATTGTTACTCAAAATTCATTTTACATTAACAATTTATAGTATACAACTACAATTCTATTCATATCTATAAAACATAATCCATAATTTACACATACACAGATATATATAGTTTTAGATGTAATAAAATAAAACTGGAATTATACTCATAAAATTTTATCTATCAATATTAAATAAATAAATGTTAGCTATACCTTGCATACTGCATAACTGCCATTTCCAATAGTACATTTTATTTTTAAAATATATTGTCCAAACTATAGGAGATGGCAAATATGCTGTAAGCCAGCTAAAGCTAATATTTATTTATATATTTAATATTGGTTTATTAAATTTTTTCTATTACATATAAGATCCATAAAAATATAATATCTCGCCCACTAGTAATAAAAGACATATCATATTAGAATTGTATTTTTTAGTCAGGACATAGACACTCATTTGATCATACTACTAGATTAATATGTAATCTTTTCCCTCTAGTTAAGAACAATTTACTAACTGAATTAGTTATGGGCCTTCTACCTAAAAAAAAAAAAGCATATGCCTATTTTATATACAAATATAATTTTATTAATCATAAGATATATATTACAATATGTTCAAAAATTATATTTTTAGAACAATTAATTATTTATATATTTCTGTAGCCCAATTTTATTAACTGATGTGATTGTGAGAATATATTTACAATCTTAGAAATGTTTTTATACATTACCTAACCTAGAAATTATCTCATTTAAAAAAAAGAAGCATGCCAATCAGCAAATATGGATAAATACATAAATATATAAATTAAACTTAGCAGTCAATCATATGTAAGCATCAAGAATTCTAAAAACAAAAAGAACTCAAGGAAGTCAAGTAATAAATGAGCTAGTTTCATCTTAAATAAAGTAAAGCAGTGGAAATAAAATATTATTACAGGATCAGCAATCCCATAGGTTCAGAGAAGAGTGACCATAGGTCCAAATATGATTAATTAATCTGTCTATCAAGTACTGAATGTGTACATCAGGATTTAAAAATAAGAAGTGATAAATTGCATGACATAAACTAAACTACCCCATTAACTACATGCTACACTAAACTGACGCAATATCTATCTTCAATCACAATTAATTACTGCCATCAGATATTGCTTACATGTAGAAGTGTCAATAAAAATAAAATAAACATCATTTCTGGAAAAACTTTAAAAAAAATTAATAATAAATTTTATATTATAATACTTTCTATTTTACTATCAAACATTTGTCAGAGACAAAACTCTCCTTATAGTACTGACACTCAATGCAAGCAAAAGTAATCAATGGATGCAGGAAGGTTTGGGCATAAAATTCCTATCTAGTGCCTATTCATCCAATATCCCCAGACTAGTTTCTAGCTTATTTCATCAGTGAGAAGTGCCAGAGAAATCAATGGATGCAGGAAGGTTTGTGCATAAATCCCTATCTAGTGCCTACTCATCCAATATCCCCAGACTAGTTTCTAGCTTGTGCTCCTCACTGATGAAAGCCACAAGCTAGAAACTAGTCTGGGGATATTGGATGAGTAGGCACTAGATAGAGATTTTATGCACAAACCTTCCTGCAACCATTGATTACTGCTTGCACTGAGTGATGCTACTATATGGAGAGTTTTGCCCCTGTAAAATTTCTATTTTACTTATATATATTAAAAAAATCTAATGAGTTGTTTTATCAGATTACTTACAATGCTATAAGAAGGAGGTGGCAAACGATTCTTTTTTGACCATTCTAAAAGAAGTATTTTTGGAATCCTATTATCAGCATGTTCTTTTCTGAAAAGAAAGATGTGCAGCATTAAAAAAAAAAAAAAAAACTTTATTTATAGATAAATGAAATTTACATCTATATTTAGAATAAGTTTACAAAAGATTGAACATATTAAATAACTACCACATTACCACACCTTCTTTTAAAAGCATATAAATAAAGATACAATAAAAGATAAATGACCCCAAGTGCATTTTGTGTCAGCACTCATCAGTTGGCCTAAGTCACCATCATATATATCTCTATTACATGAAGAGTATTTATCAATAGTAAATTGTTACATTTTGATTTACAAGTATCAAACACTTGTAAATCAAAATGTAATTGCATATATTATGAGAATAATGATATTTGTCAATGCAATTCAATCAAACACAAAGATATTGTCATTTTGAATAAATTTTTACATTTTTTATATCAAGAAATAATTAATAATTTGTTATGTAGTAAAATAAATAAAAAAAATAGTCTTATTTTCATTATTAATTTCACTGGAATAAAACAAAGTATGCTAAATATTAATTTTTTAATAAATAATGTAGCGATAGATAAAAGATTCTCTGGATTTTGATTTTAAAAAAAAACGCCTAAAACATTTATTGCACTTTGAAATAAAAGTAATAATTTTCAATTAGTTTTTGCCATAAAATTAGAAAACATTTCAAATTTTATAACTTTTAAAGTCATTGTGAAAATCAAAATATCTTGGTAATCATCAAAAGCCTTCACATGATCATTAAAAGGCACACTGAATCTAAAATGAATTCCAAAACATTTTTTAAATGTAATTAATGTAGACTTGATAAAAGATAAATACAGTGTAAAAGGCATATTACATTAAACATTTTTAATTGGTTTTGAATCTTAACCAAAGATGATCTTCTCTCAATTTTTTTTCAGCTGTTCCATTTTCATGACAATGATAATGTGACACCAAATCTTCTCTTATATAAGAATTAATGTTTAATCAGTTTAAGAAATATAATGGCTTCATGATTTTATTTAACTGTGTGTTGCACTATCATAATCATCCTTATTCTTTCTTATTTCAATTTTGAGAATTCTGGATTTCTTTTCTAGAATTAAATCTTTTATTAGTTATTTTTACAAAATGTACATCAATCATTAATTACTGAAACAAGTTTGTCTGATGTTTTACTTTTAGTGTAATTACTAGTTTATAATCAGATCTAGCCTGCTATTTAATGATAAACTTTTATAAAGCTACCTTATAACTGTAGAACACTGTTATCAAAGAAAGAGTTCATGAACTGTAAAACTGTATTCTATTAAATGAAACATTCCTTGGACTTTGTGAAATTAGAAAACAAAAGCAGAGACAATGGACTTATAAAGTGGGTATATATTTCATTATGAAGGTACAAATATTGAGAGCACAAGTAGAATGGGATTTATCTTAAATAAAAGATTAAAGAACAACATAATGAAGATTATGAGATATTAAACAAAGTGCCAAAATTAATTATTGAAGATAGTAAATGCAGATAGTTCTGATTAATATCCCAATAAGTTATAGTAGTGGTAAAGAAATAAACGATTTTTATATAGATGTACAGGATGTTTTTGATCAATCCAAACAATTTTAAAAATTATTAAGGTGAAGTTTTTAATGCTGAGATAAGGAATATGATTAAATGAAGAAAATGCTGTGGGAAAATTTGGATATCAAGTTACAAATTGAAGACAAAAATATATTTGTGGAAAATGCAGAAAAGGTAGATATTATAAATTCCTTTCTTGGTGAAAAATGCTACTCAGAAATAGAATATAAAAGTATCCACATGAAGATGCCCCAGATTGAATTATATTTTGACTAAGCTGAATTTTAGTATTTTAACACTGTATTGTTTTCAAGAGATTCAATATAAAAAAGTGAGATGTAAGATACAAGTTACTGCACAACTAAAGAGACAAAAATTATTGAGAAAGACAGTAGTAACAAGTGCTATATCTCTAATCTTCAGAAACATTCTAATGAATTTAAACTGAATTTGAAAATCATTTTAAAATATTAACAAACTTTTAAAATGGTACAGATTTTAATGAAATGCTAAATAGATAACATAAATTCACTAACAAATTTTCAAAACCAATAAGGCACTGTCTGAACAGAAGAAAAAGATGAAAATATTTGAAAAATAATTTCATCCAAAGAAACTGAAAACAGGAACTCTGTAAAATTGTGCAAAAAAAAAAAACTAATGATGTCATAAGGAAATATAATTGTGAAATACTCTGCGCAATTTTATGCACCAGAGCTAAAAATGCATGGAGGGCAGTTTGGTTCTCAGCCACTTTTGGTGTTTCAATTTCATATGATATCCTGAGTGACAAATTAATTGTAAAGTAATAAAAAAAAAAGCTACAAAAAAAAGTTATAAAAGTATAAAATAACATCTTGCTACTGGAAGGAAAGTTGCTTCAACAATAATATGGCATTACTGAAAGAAAAAAAAAAAAGATGGCTTCATAAAATGTATGCTTACAAAACCTTCATAGTTATGAAAGACATGCAAACAATAGTAGATCTTACAATTATAGCAATACCTTTTAAAAATTCAAATATTTTAACTGAAAAGGTGAGATATGAAATTAAACATAAGGAGAATGGAATAACTCAAGGAAATGTCAAAATTATTAAAGAGAAATGTTGGCAAAGTTATATACCAAATATTTAAATGGTAAAATGGACCGGATGATTGGAAAAATATATAGTAATACTGATAACTATGAAAGATTGGGGCAAAAAAGATATTAGAAATTACATATTTATCAGATTTCTATCAGTTTTATAAAAATCTTTACTAAGATTATTACAGCTCATCTACAAAAAAACTGAATTCAAACAAATTCTTTAAAGTATTTTTTAAAATTGGATATAAATTTGACATTTAATTTTTCATTTATTATTCATTTAAATAAATATAATCAAAAATAAAATGTTATTTTAATAAATATTTGCAATAATATTTTTTTTAAAAAAAATAAAATAAAATAGATTACCTGATGAAACGCTTTTCTAACTTAACAATCTTTTCATCTAATTTGCATTTTTTGTTATCAGTAGAATCTTCTTCAGATAATTTTCTTTCTAATATCATTGATTTCATTTGATGCTTCTTTTTTTTCATTTCATAATAATCTTTTAAGTCCCAAATTTCACTATAATAATAATAATAATAATAAACTTCAAAATGTTATAAAGTGATGATATAAAATTAAGAATAAATAAATTTACTTGAAATGGTTTCGAGTACATTCTGAAAATTTAAATTATTTTATATATCATTGTTTTTATTATGTTACATATCAAATACCATTTTGATTGTCAGCAACTTATAAAAAATGGATCTATTAGTCAAAAAATAATGTTTATAAAATATGCTCTATTCTATTTAAAATTAGTTTTTAATGTTATTCTTGAAATAATGAGTATTACAAAGAGGAGATACAAAATAATAATAATAATAATTGGAGAATTCCATAATCGAATAATAAAAAGAAACAAGTTCAAACAAAATTAAGCATTGTGAATTTTAAAGGAAAAAGAAACAAAAAATAAAAATAGAATATTAAAATTTTAAAAGAGATATAACAAAAGTTAGAATAATTTATTAATTAGATAAATCACTCATTCCTAAAGAAAACTTAAAAACTAAAGAGTACAATGAAAACACCAACATCCCAAACAGAATTAAATGATTACAAACTCTCTGCCACTTATTATAACTACAAACTATAAAAATGAAACATTTTGATAACAATAAGTTAATCCCTAGCATACATATAAGTGATTTTAACTTTGAAATGAATGAATGGTTTTGGAATAAATTGTATATATCCTATAGTCAATTGTATGACAAATTAATTCTAATTTCAGATTAAAAATTATTTTGCCAGTTCTAGATAATATACACTTATAAGTGGAATGTAAATAGTCTTAAATAATTTACTGTAAAGTAAAACTTCTCTAGCATTCCTCTATTGTGGTGAGAGTTCATAATTTCCATGTTTTATTCTCTTCATAAATATATTAATTTCAACATAGCATAGTTAATACATTCCAATGTCATATTCTCATCTTCATCTGATAAACTCCAGGTTATGGGTTACAGTGTTTAACCTTTAATGATTTATTTAAATATTAATTAAAAAAATGTTAAAAAAAAAATTATGGATGACATCAAATGTTAATTTTAAAATTCAATACCGAGAATTTAAATATTAACCTGTTGATTTATGCACTTTCTTTATGTTTTATAAGATATTTTAAATTAATTTAATCACCTAAAAAGCAATTTGGGAATTATACACCTATATCTAAAAATTGTAATTAACTATTATTTACTATTAACTACTGAAAAAGAATATATATATATAAAATAAGATAAAATAAATATAACAATCAAAATACTCTGGAATAAACTCTAAATATTCAATATACTAATATAAAAAAAGCACCTATAGGCAGTTTAGGGCAGTGTATGCCATCATGAGTAGCATTTAACAAAAAAAAAACCTTAGACTTTTCAATTAATTTTAATTTTTGAAAATATGAATTTATTACCACCATATTAAATGTCTTATCTTTTTAATTATTCCATTATGACCATCAATTGCATCATGAAGCTTTAAACAAAAATTCAGATAAACATTACAATTTTGACAAAGTTTAAAAATTCAGTCCTACGGTAAAATTTAATTAATTTTTTATAATTCCTTTGCCATTGAATATCAACCATAAAACATCGGTGTTATAATATGGCATGGCAAATATTTCAGAAAAATATGTAAAATCAGATAAAATAAACATAATAATCAAAATATTCTGGAATAAACTCTACAATATACCAATATAAAAAAATAATAATAATATAACAATCTCTAACCAATATATGATTATTCATAACATTAGTAATCATATATTAGGCTAGAGATTGTTATATTATTATTTGTCAAGATATAAACTTTAAACTCAGTTAAAGGTTAATTTATTTATTACTGTCAACTCCATTCCCATGTAACATTATTTTAATTTACTTTCCTTATTAATCATGCTGAGAGAGTATAATGATCCATAACAATTAAAATTCATGTGGTAGTCTTTTCACTTTTACTGAAATGTTTATTCCTGTTTTAATGAATTTATATATGTGTACACAAATACAATATACAGATGTCAAAAAGGAGTTTGCTATTAATTGAAAAGAGATTTTTATGATTTCTCTTTAAGGTCTTAAAGGAGTTGAGCAAAGCAAATTCTTAATATCCATTCCATATATTCTTATCATTGCAACTGTTACTATTGATGTGATTATTCATATGGTAAATGAACATAGATGACCTACTCATTAACATGCTCAACAACATGATAATTTTATTGGCCTTTGCCTATGAGTTTAAGATCAAAAAGTACAATGGTATTTTTTTCTTAGTTGCCTGATAAGTTCTTAACTGAAATGTCAACTGGCTTGTCTTGAAGGCAGGATGCATATGTATTGAATAATCATACATTTCTACTATATTTAGAAATCATGATAGATTAAATCAATATGCCAGGAGACTATTATAAGCCAAGGCAACTATTAGCACCCAAAGGATGAAGGTGCTAAGAATCTTTCAATTGTAAACCCAGATTGCCATTCGATGATGGCTTTTTATTTAATTACCTGTAAATAGCTTTCAAATAAAAAAAAATTCATGAATTAAAAAAAAAAAACTAATATAAAATGGAACATAGTCAGATTTAATAAAGTTAGAAAAAAAAGTGAAGAGACAACTTATATACAAATATATATATATAAGGTATGAAGCACAAATGGGGTTGGATTCATCATAAATAAAAATAGTATAACAATATGAAGATTGATAGTATATCAGTCAGAATCCACAAGATTAGTTAGTTATTCAATTTTCAAGTTTATGCCATAAGTTCTCACTATTGATGAAGTAGAAGATTTTTATAAATATTGGCATAATGCTTTTAATCACACCAAACATTTTAACATTGTCATGGAAGACTTTAATGCTAGAATTGAAAAATGGTTGATAGGTGAAAGTGCCATGGACAAATTTAATTATGAAGATAGAAATAAAAGAGGATAGAAACTTCTGGAATTTCATAAAAAGAGAAACTGAATACTATGAAATCCTTTCATGAGAAAAATGCTAAATGGAACTGGAGATATTCAAATAAATACCAAGCAGAATTGAATTATATTTTGACTAATAGAAAATATCTATTTTAAGATTGTACTGTTCTTAATAGATTCAACAAGGGAAATGTTTGTTAATTAGTGATATTTAAGATACATGTTGATTCAAAACTAGAAAAATAATAACTATTGAGAAAGACAGTTTTAACAGTTGATATTCCTAACCTTTAAAAATACTTCAATGAATTTAAATTAGAACTTACAACCACATTAAAATATTAACAGATTTCAAAAATGATTTGGACTTGAATGAGATCATTAAGAAGAGAACCAATATTTTACTAAAATAGCTGATGGAGAAAAAAAGCAGCAAAATTTCAATAGAAACAAAATAATGTATGAAGAAAAAATATGAAAATATTTTAAAATATCCACTAAAAAAAAAGGTATTTCTGGAATTTTTTAAAGTCATACAAAAATAAGTTAATGATAATATTAGGAAATATAACTGTGATTAGCAAGGAAATCTAAAGAAGAAAAGAGAATATTTAAAACATATTGGTATAGGAAGAAAAATTGTTATAGCAATAACAAAAAAAAAAAAAAATGATACTATTACTAAAAAGAGGGTAGACATAATGAATGTATAGAAGAATTCCTCAGAGATTTTTATAATAATAAAGAACATAACAATAAATTAACCCATACAATTACAATATCTAAGAAATTGCAAAGCATTTGAAATAAAGAAATGAGGCAATAAATTTATAAAGAAGAAAAAAATCCAGAAAGTGATGAAATTATTATTGATATCTTAAAAGAAGCAGCTAAATAAATAAATAAATTGTTGATGACTAAATAATAAAAAAAAATACTAGATAATTGGGAAATAAAAACAGTAATATTGATATTTAAGAAAGATTAATTATCAGAAAATACACACTTATCAGATTTTTTATCAATTCTATACAAGAACTTTAATAAGATAATTACGAATCTGTCATAAACTTTGGATTCAAAGCAAACAAAAAAAATTAGATTTAAAAATAATTTTAGCACAATAGGTATTAAAGAATTAAGAGAAATTATAGAAAAAATCAATGAGTATAAGTTGCCATTGTACTTAGAATCGGTACGTTATGAAAGGTTATTTGATCCTGTAATCATTTGATTAAAGCTTTGGACTATTAAGATATAGATCCAGGATAATATCATTTTCTGAAAACCCTTTAATATCATGATTAGATTATATGGTGCTAAGAAAAAGATTACAAATGAGTGATTCTGTATCTCCTAAAAATTTTGTAGCAGTTTTATGAGAAGTATTTCTGGAATAAAATGAAAAATTAAGAAAATGCATAGAGATTACGTAAATCATGTAGAATTTGCAGATGATATTTTATTTTTGCAAAATATGTCATAGCTTCAGTAAATGTTGCAAGAGTTATCAGATAAAATTTAAAAAATGGAATTAAAAATAAATTCTAAAAAGACTAAAGCAATGTTTTTAACAGTAAGAAAATAGGAACTGATATTCACGCATTAGAAGTTAATAATTATAAATACTTTGCTCAAATTATTAATAAAAATGGAAGCATAGGATGAAATTAATCATAGAATTAAACATGAAATATTTTTGGTAGAAATAATTTAATATTAAGAAAATACGCCTATGTGTTTTTCACTTTTTATATATTGTAACCTTTTAATTGGTTCATTGTACTAATTGAGTATATAAAATGTATATAATAGTCCAAAATTTTAAAAATATAACTTGCTCAAACAATTTAATATATGACATTTAAAAGAAAATGGGACAATGAATGCATCTTTTTTTTTGTGTAATTATTTTCATTTTATATATCAGATATGTAATTATAATGTAAATGATTTTAATAAAGGCAAACTCATTTATATGTATAACTTGCTTAGATTTAAAGAGAAGTTACTATTAGAAGTAATTCCACTTAGTATTATAGATTATAATGATCTTTTTTAAAAAAAATTAGTTGATTAGTTTCTGCACTGTATTCTGATAAATAATATTGGTAAAATAATTTATTTGTTATCAAATAATATATTTTTAAAAAATTATAATAATAATAATAAGATATTAGAACTTAAATATTATTGTTAAAATATTTCTGTGAAACTGAGTAAAAATAACATATTTTAAATTTCAATTAAAAAATTGTTTAAATTTTATCAATTTCAAAACATTTTTTAAATTTTTTTTTTTTTTTGCATGTGTTAAATTTTATAACAGCAAGTTAAATATTAAAGAATTGATAAACAATTTTCATGTTATTGACCAATGACCTTTAGTTAATTGACTTCCACATCATGCTGTTTGGGCATATATCACAAAAAAAAAAAAAAAGTAAACTGTTGTGTAAAAAGTTTGTAAAAATTTATCAAATTTAAGTTATTTTATTTTTGTAAATAGTTAAATAAATAAGTTAATCATGATAAAATGAATATAAAATACTGGATAGTAGTTTAAGATGAGAGGGTGAATTTAAACCACTAAACATCACATGATCACAATTTCTTTTGCTTGCTCATAACTTATATTAAAAAAGGCAAAACTCTCCATACAGTAGTGCCATTCAGTGCAAGCCAGAGTAATCAATGGATGTAGCTAGAAACTAGACTGGGGATATTGGATGAGTAGGCACTAGATAGGGATTTTATGCACAAGCCTTCTGATATCCATTGATTACTCTGGCTTGCAATGAGTGGCACTACTGTATGGAGAGTTTTGGCCTGTTTTAAGGGTGAGTTTAAACTAATTTCTTCATCTGTCTCACAAGTTACAATCTGGAAATTCAATTTACAATTTTGAAAAATGCTCTTGAGGAAAAAATTGCAAGGATATTGTTATTAATAATGAAAAAATTATGAAGGACAGAAATATCCCATTCCAATTAATTAAAAGGTGGATAAACAATCACATAAGAAAATCTTTACCTCTGCTTTATTAACCAACTTAATTGATAGTTTGATTAGAAAGAGAAACAAAACAAACAAAGCGTTAACTTTTATAAATTAATGAAGATAATTTATAGAACTTTAATATAATGTATAACTGAAATTAAAAGTTAAAAGAAAATAGTTATTGCTGTAATCAAAGTAACTTGTATTATTCAAATTAACCCTATGAGATTAATATTTAGGAATAGACATTCGTAATAGTTTTTAGAGAGCAAAAATAATATTAATTAAACAAATATGATAATGAATGCTTATTATCAGTTATTTTAAATAAAAGTGTATATTCAGGATGAGTCTTCCATTTAGCCATTACAATTTTTTTATTGGAGTAGGAAGTATTAAAAGGAGATGAATTCAACAAAGAAGAGCTATTAATTTTAAGTATGCTAAATAATGATAATAAAAAAAATATATTACAAGAGATTTAATCTCAATGAACTTATTTATGTTTATCATAAGAGAAAAAAATTGTTATATGAAACACAAGGATAAATAATTAAAAAATCATAATGAGACCAATATTCAGTTATATGTTTGACTATAACTCATTAACTTTTATGATAATTATGTGTAGTTAAGATTCAAACATGTAAATATGAAAAATCACCCTAAGAAGTATCGAACTGTTAAAGATTTTATTCTGTTATTGTTATTGATTATTTTTAAGCGTTATGTATAGGATCTTGGGAACTGTAATCAACATAACAAATCAGAGTAATTACTTGCAATAAAGTGTTAAGCATTATACTGAAATCTATAAAAATGCATCGCAAAGAAGAAGAAAAAAAAACAATATATTTTTTTTTCTTTGAGTATTAATTTTAAATATAAATGCCACTATAATATTAATTGTTATGTTTAGTATAAGTTAGTTAAATTGAATAGGTTGATGTAGTAATATGTGCTATATTTTAATGTTTATTTTTAAATTAATAACTTGAAAAGTTAGGCTTAAGAAGGGAACGTAGTATACGTGAAGGAAGGAAAAGAAAGAAAGTGTGGGTAAAACAATACTTTAGATTTCTATTGTAAAGTAATATAATTTAAATTAATTTATTAGATGTTTTTTTAAGTATAAAATAGTTAATAAGTAAATTAATGTCATCATAATATTAAAAAAAAATATCTATGATATTGGAATTTTAAAGAGTAATATGAAAGGATATGAAAGGAGTAAATGTATGAATGATAAAGGTGACTAAAGAATTTGATCTCAATTTAATATAATAAAATAAACATTAACGGTTGTCAAATTATATATAGTTTGTTTTGTAATATATAATTGTTAGATTTGTAGAATAATACTTGATAGGAAAATGATATTGTAGTATTTAGTCTTGTAGTACATTGTAGTGATTGATGTTAGGAATAAATGTTATAGACAGATAAGTTATGATTCCAGTATAGGATAAAATACCTTCCTGAAGAACTGATAGAAATAGCATAGTGGGGGTTGGTTTATGTGACACCACATGTATTTTTAGTACATAGAAATGAGAGGAATTTCCATAAATATAGATGTTAATTCCCATAAGAACTGATAAAAATAGCATAGTGGGGTTGGTTTATGTGACACCCACATGTGTATTTTTAGTACATAGAAATGAGAGGAATTTCCATAAATATAGATGTTAATTCCCATAAGAGATTAGTGTAGCAGCCTGGATGTTAAAGTAGCATCATTGGGACAAAAATGACTACTTGCTAAGATAGAACATTTCATCTAAAAGAAAAAAGAGACCTCCATTTCATATTTATAGTTGTTAATTTATTAAAATCAGTTTCTTATCAATGGAATTCTTTTAGATAGCAAAGAAAAGTAAGGCAAGCATCAAATGAAGGTTGGTTACATTTTAAGAAAGATTATGATTTCTTGTCAAAGTGGTTAGAAGACTGTTTTAGATGAACTTGGAATAAATTCAAAACAAATATCATAATATTTAAATAATTTCTAAATGATACCATACTGAAAGATAAAATGGGATCAATGATGAGAATAAACAAAAAATAAAGAATGAACAAAATGAATGACCATCAAGTAGTAGTTCAATGTTAGTTCAATTAATTATTTTAATATTTTACAGACTATATATTACAAGGAACAACAATATAAATTTGAATTTTATGTACAGTTATTAACAGAGTTTGCATGAATACAGAATATGGAAATTTAATAAAATATTGTATTTTATGTAAGTGATGTAAAAAGAATAATATATTGCATTATTCAATAGAAATAATAGCTAAACAGCATTAAGCTGTTGCACATGCGCTTTGCAGATTTTAACTATAAATGACTGAATACAAACACTTCAAACACATGATAAAGTCTTTGGGAAAAGATAGAATGGCCAGGTGGCCATCTATCTTTTCGAACCCAAACTCTTTTGTATGGGCAAATCTTAAGTGTCCGAAAGTGAAAGCGTGAAGATATTAAATAATCACTTTAAATTACTTTTACATGCTTGAATGAATGACGCTGGTGAAAATTACTAGAATTTACGATACATCATTCTTATTTGAAATTAAATATATGTAAATAAATCAATAGCGCGAAGTTTTTATAAACTGTAATAGCTAAACAGCATTAAGCTGTTGCACATGCGCTTTGCATATTTTAACTATAAATGACTGAATACAAACACTTTATCATGTGTTTGAAGTGTTTGTATTCAGTCATTTATAGTTAAAATCTGCAAAGCGCATGTGCAACAGCTTAATGCTGTTTAGCTATTACAGTTTATAAAAACTTCGCGCTATATAAAATAATTGATTTATTTCAATAGAAATAACTAAAAAGGGCTATTTAAAAGCATCATATTTTAATTGGAAATTATAATATCTTTGAAATCAGATTATTTTCATTTTAAAATTAATTTGAATTCATTCTTAGAATAAATTTGAGATGGTATGTGAATTTATAAGAGAGATGGTTATGGGGATACCTCAGAAAAGTTACATTTTATGTTAAGATGAAATTTAAAACTGTGTATGTAGATTAAGTAATTTACTGAAGTGACTAAAAAAAGGGAAAACTGTTCTACTTATTTTGTACAGATTCTGATGATAGTAAAAGTATATTTTAATTTTATAATTAAGGTGTGTGTGATGAAAATATGAGATATTCAAATATAATTGAATCATTTATTGGAAAGTAAGGTAGTAAATAACAAGTGTTAATTTCTTATATTATAATTGTTAAAGCTATGTTGATTTTATGAAAATGATGACTGGATCTTAGTAATACCCTTCTTATTATTCAATTATCTTATAGGGAGTAATTATTTTATTATAAAAGAATAATTGTTGTCCTTGAGATATCCATAAGGTAGTAATAGTTATGATAAAGTATTTTAGAATTATTTTGTATGTAATTTATTAGATAAGTGAAGGAAAAGTAATCATTATTTTCAATGAAAGATTATGTTAGTCATTGTCTATTGTAGAGATTTTTCTAAGAAATATACCAAGATAATGGTTGGAAGATTTTTATAATAGCTATGCTATTGGGAAGTATATTCTATATGCTTTTTCAATATTGAAACCACGCTATTGTAACTGTCTCTTAAGTCTACTTTATATGTTATATATGTTTCCAGTCAATTGTTGAGTCTCATAAAGTAGTGTTTTTATATAGTTTATATTTTAATATCTGAGCTAAGCTAAGAACAGAATCGATTTGTACAGTTTATATATGGTGATTCAGTGAGGACAGGTTACAATATATATATATAAAGCTAAGACTTGAACACTTACTTAACAAAAGAGAAATATAGTTTTCAGACTACATAAAAGTATCGAGAAATTTATATTCGAAGTAACAAGAAGGGATCAAAAATGTAATATGTGAGATAACTCCAGATATCATTGACATTATTGAAAAAATTAAGAGAATGAAATGAAAATGGCTGGAAATATTTGTAGAAGATATGATAATAGATGAAATAGTTGAAATCTTAAGCTAGATTCAAAGAGACTGTAAAAGATCTAGAAAGATGAATGGATGATTTATGGAAATTATTAGTGATACTTCAGAAACTGAATTAAATTTAAAGATTTTCAAGGTGCAAAATTGACTGATAATTGTAGAAACGATATATATAAACCAAATATCAAGAATATTTATCATATTAGCTCTATATTTTGATATCTTGTAAAGCAGAAATGAAAATATTCATAGATATTCCTTACCATCTCTGTAGGATCTTATCTATTAAAATATTATATGATTATTTTCATTTCTGCTTTATAAGATATCAAAATATAGTGCTAATAAATACAAATATTCTTGATATTTATATCATTTCAACAATTATCAGTCAATTTTGCACCTTGAAAATCTCTAAATTTAAACAATTTCAAACCTATTTGAATTTTTTTTTTAAAAAAAATCAAACTATTGATATCTGACTAACAAGAACACCAATATCCAAATCAGCTGCTATATTGTTTTTAATATTTCTAATACAATAGTTTCAAGAGTGATTCTTGTAATTATCAAAAAAAAAAACTTTGTAGAACTAAATATAATTGCAAATCATTACTTATTGAGAAAGAAGAAAGAGATGGACAAACCAAATAGCTGCTGAAAATAACATATACAAATATTTCCCTCTACTATAACAACATGACATGAATTTCACAAATAGAAGAACATGTATATCCAAGCTACTCTTTCAAAGCTACTGGTTTCTAATATGAATGCAATGACGACATAAATAATAAATAACTAAAATTATGACATAAGATCAACAAATCATTATTTATATTATTTCCAAACATTTCTTTTGATTATCATCAAAAAAAAAAAGTCTTCATTTAGATTTTCTTTCAAATATGATGTTATATGATAATGGAAGTGTCATGATTTTACTCTATATTATATTCTCTTGTTCTAGTCATTGTTATGCATGAAAGCATTAATAGTTGGAGACTATTTTAATATTTTTGGAAACGAGGTTCAACTCAAGATGCAAATTTGCTTCAAGACACATTATCATTTTCTAAGATGACAATGCTTCAATTCGTACAGCCCATACATTCAAATATTAGTTTACGTGACATGAGGGATGATGTCCCTATCCTATATTAATAAAGTTATCACAAATATTTCTAAAACCTTAGTACATGTGCCTTGAGTGCTTAATGTATTACAAGAGAGATCTCTACAAATCTAAATGCAAGATTCATGCTGACATTGTGCTTAATAAGAATTAATATTCACACATATTTCTATTATTTTACTCAAAATGCTATTTATAATGCATATGTTCTTTTTCTAGCAAGTGATATTCTGGGAACTTTTTTAATCTGGACAAAATTATGAGAGAATACATCAAATTTTCACAACCATTAAACTTTATTATTTTAGCATGAGTTACAATTTACTTAAATAATATTTCTGATTTAATCCTGAATACATACATATTTAAAACATAATAATAAACACAATATACCTGAATAAATTAGTATGCATACAATTTAAATTAAGTTTTGAAAAAAACAATATAATATTCATTATTTTTAATTTTCCTAACTTTTCAAAAAATATTTACTTGTAGCCTTATAGCAAAAACAAACAAACAATGCTTTAATTGCTAAAACTTATTATCAGAAATAAATAAATAAAAAAAATTAAATAAGAACTTTAATTGTTAAATCTTATAGAATATTATCAGAATAAGTGAAGAAAAATATTAAATAAAAATAAATATTTATTTTTCTAATTATTAAAAAGATGTTATACTAATATAGAATAAATAAATTCAAAACAAAAAAGCTATTATGGGTTTACTAAAGCAAATAGTTTAAAGATTGCCGATGTTAATTGATAGTTAACTAGCAACATATTGCTAATTATTAAGAATATCATCACTCATTCTTTTATTTACATCATAATTAAACTATGAAAATATTTAACAATCATAACTCTCTGGGAAGATGAAATAATATTTATAGAATATAAAAGAGAAGATGAAATTCTTTCAAATCTTCACACTTATAAAAATATATATCTGGGTTTAAATTTATATAACCCTATGGGTTAGAAATAAGAGAAAGATCTGTTTTTGTTTCTAAGTAAATCCAATACAAAAAAGCTATTGTGGGCTACTAATAAAATAGTTTAGCTTAAAGATTGTCAATGATAAATGATAATTATCTGTTAACATGTATTTCTCTAGCCATTACATGAAAATATCCTTACCCATTCCTTTGTTTACCTCATAATTAATCCATAAAAATATTTAAATTAATAGATATTAATAATGCAATAGAGAAAAAAACTAATCGGTATCATTAAGCATTTATTTTAATATTATTACAAAAATAGTGTACCAATATAAAACAAATTTAATAGAAAGAAATAGTGTAAACACATAATCAGGTAATAAAACCTGTAGTTACTATTACAGTAAAATGTGAATATATTAAAATGACACAGGAATTATACATATATAAGTGCATGAAAATAATTACCAAATTTCTGTAAGAGTCTGAGCTGATAAAAGTTTTTGTCCCTTAGGAGTACTCTGTAATTCTTGCAGCATTTGCTGAATACAATATTTTGTGTTTGTATGATGAATATCATAATCTACATTCTAACAAATAAAAAATTAAATATTTTTCCTTTCTCTTAAATTGTAAACACAATAATATATTATTTAAACCAAATATTTTAAGCTTACATTAAAATTTGAGATTACATACATATTTGATAAAATCTTTAATAACGTCTTCTAATGGATGCAGACCATTTTTGTCAAAAATCGATAAATTCCATTGTGCAGCTCGGGCCAGCATTACAGAAGCTGCATCAGTTTCTAAACGAAATTTTTCAATGTCTTCATATGTTTTAATTTCTTTTGATCCTCCACTATTTTAAAAATAATAATAATTATAATAGACATATTAATTAAAATTTAAAATCTTATACAAAATTAATAAAATAATATTCCATTCACAAAAAAGATTCCATTAAAAAAATAAAATAAAATAATATATAACTAAAAATTGCTTAAATAATTGCTTTTAAAAAATAACAAATAATTTCACTCATAAATGAAACAGATAAATATATATAACAAAATAATTGTTAATCGTAAATATTCCCACGAATCTCTCAACAGATGTCACTGTTATATGAATATATGTGACTTAACACAAAAAGTGAAATGATTGTGTTAGAATTGTTGAGTGAGATAAAGGCAAAGAATAGGATAGAAAAATAAATGCATTAATAAAAATTAGAGAGTTGGAGAAATGGAGAACTAGTACAGAGAGTAAAAAGAGTTTAAATATGTATAAAAGTAAATAGAATATTGGGTGAGAGTTAATTTATGATAATAGCAAGGAAAGTATTTTACTGTTTAAGGCTCGAACAGGATCATTAGGAACAAAGGAATATACACATAAATGTAGAAATGTGGATGATTTAGTCTGCAAGTTATATAAGAAAGGCATAGAAAATATTAGGTATCTGTTAAATGAATGTAAATGCTTACAAGCAGAAAGAGTGCAAATAATGAAGTTGTGGGAGAATAAATATAAACAAAATGATTATACAGAAAGTGAGTTCTTGGTTTTTATGCTAGGTTTGGAAAAAGATAAAGGAAATTTAGATATAAAGCCATAGTATGGACAAAGATAATGTTGTGGAAATGGGATGGAGCAGAATAGAAGAAGAATATGAGAAAAACTTAGAGTGGAAAATGGAAAGGGAAGGTGGCTAACAGGTTTCTCTGGGTATAGTGGCCGAGAGATTCCTGATTCCGAGAAAGGGGAAGCCATAGTGCATCGCATCACATTGCGCAATGATCGGACAGACATATAGGAGATAGTTTATTTGTAGTCACACAATTTATAGATATGATTAGGAATACAGGTAGATAGTTATATATGGTCTTTGTAGATATACAGAAGGCATATAATAGAGTAAACAGAAATGGATTATGGGTAAGTTTAGTAAATTTGGGAAAAAATGGAGCTTTATTGGATCTTATTAAGAGATTGTATAAAAATAATTACTATATGTATCAATTAGAAAATATAGAATCAGTTAGTTTAAAGTGGAGTGGGATTAAGGTAAGGATGCCTTACGTAACCTATTTTGTTTTTTTATATTTGAGAGAAATGGGGAGAGTAATAGAAAGACTAGGAATAGGGGTAAAGATACCTTTAATCAATGGCAAGGGAGTGTATATATTATCAGGTCTTTTATTTGCTGATGATATGTTCTTGTGCACAGAAAGTAGGAAAAATTTGGAAGTTATGCTGAAGATGTGCGCAAATATGGATAAAGAGATGGGATTAAAGTAAAATCAAAAGTAATGATAATAAATGCTGGGGAAAGAGAAGAAAAATACTTTTTTATTAGGGAATATAAAGTTAAATGTGATGAATAGGACTAATTATTTGGGAATTGTCTTAAGTAATCAGAGAAATTGTTTGGATGAATGGGAGAAAAAATTGATGAATGAAGCAAAAAAAAAAAAGAAAGGGACTGATAAAGAAATTAACAGTGTTTTCATATAATAAATATAATGTAGCTAGAATTGTATGGAAGGGAATGGCAGTAGCAGGGTTAGCTTATGGTAACGATGTGTTATGAGTTAGCAAAGAGGCATTAAATCATCTAGAAAAAGTACAAAAGAGAAAGTAGGAAGATAGGCATTGCATATGTGTGACCAGCAAATGTTCAGTAGATTGAAATTTATGGGTAGCAGGAGAATAGCCAAAATAGAATTTAATTCGGTTATGAGTAAAGGGCAGGCAACAAACAAGATGAATGAGAAAGGTAGTATGGTGTGCAGAATATTTGGATAAAGACTTTGTGTCAGTATATTTGTACAGAGAGGGTGGGATGATTGTGTTAGAAAAATTGTTGAGTGATATAGTGGCAAAGACTGGGATAGAAGAATAGATGCATTAATAAAAAAATAGGGAGCTGGAGAGATGGAAAACTAGTATGGAGAATAAAAAGAGCTTAAATACATATAGAAATAAACAGAATATTAGATGTAAGTTAATTTATGATAATACTAAGGACAGTAGTTTGCTGTTTAAGGCTTGAACAGGATTCATAGCAATAAAGGAATCAAACAAATGGAGAAATGTAAGAAATTTAGCCTGCAGATTATGTAAGGAAGGCATGGAAAATATTAGGTATCTGCTAATGGAATGTAAATGCTTATAAGCATAAAGGATGCAAATAAAGATGTTGTGGGAGAATAAATATAGACCAAGTGATTATGCAGAAAGAGGATTCTTATCTTTACTGGGTTTGGAAAAAGATAAGGGGATATAGATACAAAGGCCATATGACAGATAGAGCAGGATAGAGAAGAATATGGGAAAAAACTTAAGAGTGGGAAATGGAAGGTGGCTAACAGATTTTTCTTGGGTATATTAACTGAAAGATTTCTAACTTCGATAAAGGAGTCACCAGATCACAACACATCTGTGTGTTTTATTGCAATGATTAGTGATAGACTTTGGAATGTAAGATTCTCAGAAAGATTCAAATATTATCACTTCTGGTGTTTGAACTTCTTATGAATTCTTGAGCAATAAAGAGATTTAATTAGTTGTTTTTTTTAAATATGAATATAAGTTTATGATGTAACAATAATCATAATTTTATTTTGGTAGAATTAGGGGTAGAGCAAAGCAAAGTAATAAAATTTATAGAAAGGATTGATGGAAAATAAGCTTAACGTTAAATTTAGTAGAGTTAATTCTATAATGGAAACAATAAAGAAAGATTTGGTGATTTTAAAAGTTATTAAGACTAGATGGATATTTTGAAGACAATAATAAATGAAATATTTATTTAAAGCCAACATCATTAAAAAAAACTGGAAAAAATACTTTAAAATGTGTAAAAAAAAGAAAGAAGACATGTAGAGATTATAAAAAAGTTAAAAAGAAATTGAGAAAAGAATCAAAAGGAAAAAAAATACCATGGAATAAATATATTTAATAAGAAGTTAATGAAGAAAATTAGCATTGCAGAAAGTAAAGATTATGAAAAATTTTGAATAAATATGAAGAGAAATAAGAAAGGATATTATATTATTAAATACAGAAAGAAAAAAATGTGAGGCTGAGGAAGGACTTGAAAAAATATTTATTAAATTTGTAATAAAAACTCTGAATGAAAGAGTTGGAAAATTAATATAATTCACTAGAAAGCTTAATTTATGAAAAGATGGACAGTAACAGGTATAGCAATAGCAATAGATTGAAAAAAAAAATGGAAAAGCAAGAATATTAGATATGACAGCTAAAATGGTAATAGATATGGAAAGATAAGAAAAGCTTACTTTAAAAGAAAGTTTTAATAAAATTATAGTTAACAATGATTCCAAATGAAAGAAAGGTCATGATAATTAGATTATATGTAAAGAAAAGGAATAGATTTTAGGCTATTAATTAACTATAGATCAATAGTAATTATTTTTATAAATTATAAATTATTTGTGTATATCTTAATGGATAGAGTTAGGATTTATATGAAAGAGAGCTGAAATCTTGGGAGAAATTCAGGGAGAAATATAAAAGATAATTTATTCATTGTTTCTCCATTGATTGAAATGTTTGGTAAAAAAAATAAACCATTATTTATTACATTTTTAAATATAAAAAACTTATGATAGGGTAACCAGAAATTGAATTCGTGAAAATATGAAAATAAATTTGATTGTTAACAATAATTAAAACTCTTTATGAGTACACTTTTTAATAAATGCAATAGCGGATGCATTATTAGTGGAAGCAGGTCTAATCATTATGATCTTACTATTTATTTGTTTCTAAGAAATTGAGGATCAAGATAGAAAAAATAGAGATACAAGGGGGAATTGCTATAATTAGAAACTAAAGAACATATAATATGCTAGCTCCTTTTTCTGATAATATGACATTTTATGAAAACAGTGTATAACTTAGGAAGTTATTAGAAATGTGTGAAAGGACAAGAAGTATGAATATTAAATTGGTGGGGGAAAAAATCTAAGATTTTAGTATTTAATAGAAAGATTGCATCTGAAAGGTGGAAAACTGAAGCTATTTGTCTTGAAGAAATGGAGATGTTTAGAATTTTGATAATGGATATTTTTGTAGTGTAAATTTCACTACACCATTCTCACACAAGATAGGGACTAGTTTCTATAGACTTTTAACACCTTGTTAAGAGATGTAATTAGAAACATATGACCAAAGTTATGTAAAAAAGATCTATGATCACCAAGATACACATTTCATACTGAACAAGCAATCAACAGTTGGGCCGATCACAATCTTTTACACATATCTTCATCATTGTTCAAGACAGACAGACAGACAGAGACAGACAGACAGGCAGACAGACAGGCAGGCAGGCAAGCAGGCAGGCAGGCAGACAGACAGAGACACAGACAGACAGCCAGGCAGGCAGACAGACAGACACACCACAGACAGACAGACAGACAGATAGATAGATAGCAAATTTCTACAAATTAATTGACAAGTGCCAAATATGCTGCCCTCACAACATTGACACAAATCACTTAATGAAAATATATTAATAATTTTTATTAATCATTCATTAGACCAGAGATTATCCAATAATGGATAATATTTCTCTAGTGTAAATTTTACTACACTGCTCTCACACAAGATAGGAAATGGTTTCTATCTATTTTTAATATCTTGGGGAAGGATATAATCAGAAATATATGATCAAAGTCATGTGAAAAAGTTCTATGCACATTTCATACTAAACCAGCACTTATCAGTCGGTTCAGACTACAATTTCTTACATATATCTTTATCATTGTTCAATATAGCAAATTACTACAGTTTAATTGACAAGTGTTAAATGTACTACCCTCACAACTTTGGCATAAATCACTTAATAAAAATATATTAATAGTTTTTCTTAGTCATTCATTAAACTAGAAATTATCCAATAATGGATAATATTTATGTAGTGTAAATTTCACTACACCACACTTATGCAAGGTAGGACAGCACATTTGACACTTGTCAATTAAACTGCAGTAATTTACTATATATATATATTGTGAGAGTACCATATGAGCCTCATCTAAAACAATTTGTGTTTCTTTGTGAATTTAACTGTGCCTATATCTAATCAACAGATATAAATAACATACACCTATCTTAAGCTTTTCATATATCAGATATATACATAAACTAATTAATATTAAAAGAATAATTCTAAAAATGAATTATTCTAATTTGTTTATACACACACATAAATAAATGTTTCTAACTAATAGTATTTTTTTTATTAACCAAAACTTGACATTGACAAAGCCGTAAGTCATCATTGCATTTTATCAGTTGAAACAAAGGAAATAAACGTTTGGAGTTCATTACAAATTGTATATTTTAAACAACAGAGAGCGTGAACATGATTATGTGATATGCTTGTAGAAATTAATCCAGTATAAAAACGAACTAATATTGTTATAACAATAATCTTCTATTTAGTTATCAAGACAATAACTATGTCTGTAAATTTAAATGTGTTCGAATTTAGAACACATTTAAGAAAAAAAGAAGATTCACTATTTTAAAACTGTCTTCAAGTAATTAATTTACTTACTTTTAATATTATAAAGAACTATAAAAAAATAATCATTGAAATTGACAAGGTTATAAGAGTTATCAACGTCTTCGAAATGAGTTTTCAAAATATATGTTTAAGAAGACAAAAATTTATAAAGATGTTCTTTGGCTAGACAATTTATGCCAAGAATTTCTGCTGATGTTTTAAACCTGAACATGTAAATTTATTCCTACTTAATGCCTAAAGTATAATCATCGTAATTCCCATTTAAAAAGCTGCCTTAATAATGGACTATTTTAATGAAGAAGATGTTAAATATTTTACTATGCAAATATTTAAAGGAATGAATATTTGGATGGCCTCTTCGAAGGATGATCAATGAACTTTATCTTTCAACATTCATCGCCATTTTATTTCATCAAAGGAGGGATATACAACCATTATTCTTTCTCGTCTTGGATTATTTCATTGTGTACTTTAATAACTCTTAAACTTTATTTCCTTTGTGAATAAATTGTATTTACGTGGAAAAATTATTTTGTTTATCAAATTGATCTAAACAGGATAAATGGAGAACTGATAAGATGAACATTTTATTTTTTATTTATTTAATAAAATTTAGATGTTGATATTTTGATATATGCTCTGGTGAAAGTGACGGCTGACTAAGGTAAAAGTTTTTAAATTATTTCAATTTGGAAGTAAGTTTTATTATATTCCAAATTGAACCTTACCTGACAATTATCATAATTTCTTTCTAAACAATAACATAATTAATATCAGAATACATTCTATTATTAATCTAGTGTGAATGGATGTTATCTTATATAGACATATAACACACACTGAATCATTTTAATGACACAATACATAGATTTATAATGTATGGTGGTATTATTTATTGTACACATGATTTTAAATTATATATATGTAAATAATTACATTATGTTTTTTTCTGAATGTTAAATAGTTTATTATTGTATATATATAAGCACAGATTATAATTCTAAATTTTAATATTTTTATTATTTATGTGATAATATTTTTGTTTCTATTACGGATTAAAATGTGTTAAACTTGATTTTAAAATTAAACAGGTCTCGTTTGTTTATTTTATTTAGTCATTTTATAAAACCAATAATTATGAATATACATACTCATGCATATATATATTGAATTAACTTAGTGATTTAATATTTATAAAAAAGTTATATATAGCTTATACTAAATTTATCATTACTATGGGATATTTGTGGAAATGCCTGAAGAGAGTCAATTGCGATTTCTACTCTGAGCTCGAATTCTGAGAATAACGAGGTTATTAATAGAGGAGTGGATTGGATTATATTTTAAATCACATCATCCATGGCATTCTATAAGAAGACTCAAAGTCTGACTATAGGTTGATGCGACTTCCTCGAGTCCTGAAAAGGATCGTCCCATTATAATATATACTGCCAATGATAAAGATATGTGTAAGAGATTGTGGTCTAGGCTAATTGACGAGTACTGGTTCAATATGAAATGCGCATCTTGAGATCATATAACTTTTTTACATGTCTTTGGTCACATGTTTCTAATTACATCCCTGCACAAGGTGCTGAAATGGGATAGAAACCAGTCCCTATCTTATATGAGAGTCGTGTAGTAAAATTTACACTAAAAAAGTATTTTCCATTATTAGCTAATATCTAGCCTAATGAAAGACTAATAAAAATTATTTAGAATTTTGATATCCTGCTAATTATATAAATAGTTGGATAAGTGAAGAAAAAAATCAAAAAACAAAATATTGATTAAAAATCTATTATGTTTCTCATAATAAAAATATAACCATTGCCTTTGACAAAAGATCCTCAGCACTGAAAATAAATTGTAAAATAGTTCCTACATATTGAAAAGAGCAAAAATCAATATTTGCAGAAAAGAGTTTTTCTGCATTATTAGTGTTAGTATATATATATATACACAATTATTGCTGTTATATAAAGATGTTTTATTTTATATCATACGATTTATTTAAATATACCCAATATGTAATGTTTACAATATTTTATCTATATATAAAGTAGTATTAGAATTATTTTTAATTTATTAAATACGAGATATAAAATTATTTGGAAAAAAGTGTAGGTGACTGCTTTAACATTTGGAAATGATTTGTTTTATATTGGACACATCCAAACTTTGATAAAACTAAAAGACTAGTTAGAATGAAAAATATGATTTAAGAACTATGAGAGATTCTATTCAAATTCTAAAAAGACTTAACAATTTAGTAAGTGTGAGGAAATTCAGTGCATTCCAACCTTATGGTGGCCCATTAATTTTATCTCTTTCTTCTCTTTCCAGTGATATTTTTAAAAGTGAGTTGATTATAAAACAAAAGAAAGTGCAGAAAATTTTATTAATCTTTCTCCAACTATAATTTGACAACTACCTAAAAAAAATATCTAATGAAAAGACTTTAATTCACACAGTCTTGTTATTACTTGAGATATGATAGTTCCTTTAGGACATTATAGCCTTGACAAGAATGAAATGAGATTTTATTGAATGTTGATAGCCTACATATACAGAAATTTCTGTGACTGTAAATGTGGACCTTCTTAAAGATTTTAAACAGGATTTTTTGAGTGACTGGCGTATAATTTGACCCAAAATTTTCTTTAATTTCATATATAAGTCTATATTAAAATTGAAATAATGCACACATATATACATTAATATTTCTTCATTTACTGATTATTTTAAAAAAGATGAAAATAATAAGTAAAAAACTTCTAAGAATTTTAAAACAATAATAATATATATTTTAAATAAAAAAAATAAAAACATTTAAGTGGAAAAATGAGACATATAATTATATTCATTGAAAAATGAAAAAAGAAATACAGATGATGAAAATAAAAATTACTACTACCAAATTTATATTCAAAATGTCTAATTAATAAGGATAAACTAGATAATTGAAAAAAATGTAATAGCAATACCAGAATTCAAAAAAGTAAAAACAAGATCTAAGGAATTGAAAAATCTATTATTCTTCTATCAGTTCTATATATTTAATAGAATCATTATAGAGATTTTTGAACTTAAATTAATCAAAAGGACAAACTGAATTTAAAAATGGCTATAGCATAGTAATGACTATGTTCATGTATTTTTTTAAAAAAAAAAAAAAGTATAAACTGTCATTTTGCATTGAATTTGTATATTATGAAAAAATATTTGATTATATAAGCATTTCTGCTTTGGATCATCATAATACAGACTTAAGACATTGTCAAATTCAGAAAAAGTATTCACCAAAATGTAACAATAATCATTTACATGGTAACATTAAGACAATTATTATCAGTATTCAATGTATAACAGGATGATAGAATCTAAAACTTTTTACAACAGTTTTATGAAAAATATTTTGTAAATTAAAATAGATAGCAAAGTGAATAAAAATAATCAAAAATTAATTAAGTTACTTGGATTTTGCAGATAATAGTGTAATGAATGATAAAAATGTTATAAAAACTATCAGATAAAAAAAAAAACTAAAGATAAATATTAGCAAGAGCAAAATAATATTTACTGAATTTTCAAACAAAAAAATAATAATTTGATATTATTTAGAAGAAATTCACAATTATAAATAATAGTGAAATAATTAATATAAATAAAGTAATATAGATAAAAGTAATCAAAGAATTAATCTTAGATGGACTACCTGCCTTTATATTTGAAAAAGTTTTTAATAAATGCATTCTAAAAGCACTTAGATAGGAGACATTTAATAGAAAAACAAAGCAGAGAAAGTAAATCATAAAACAAACAAAGAGACATATGTTAGAAATAACAAGAAGAGATCAAAAGTAAATAAATGTGTAATAAACAGATATCAATGACATTACTGAGAGAATTAAGATCTATGACTAGAGGAGATGAAATAAATGGTTTTTTTAATAAGGCCCTACATTGGACCTTCAAAATTGTAAAAGATATTGACATGAATGTATAAGAAAGTATGAGGAAATAATATGGGGAAAAAAGTTATGGGTCAGAAGCAGTAGAAATAATCAGATATCTCAAATGATGGTTGAAAATGATGATTTTATATATACCATGAATATAATAAATAAAGATTGGACTCATACAGAATATTAATAAAATAATATAAATTATATTTTAATAAAGCTATAGTTAGTTCTCAAGATTTTTATCATCTTATTTAGCAAATCATTCAGAATAAATAGCTTAAAAATGGATAAATATTATTGCAGTGATTTTTTTTTTTTTAAATAAAAAAATAATAGAAACCAATAATAATTATATTAACAGAATTTTAAAAGCAGCAAAATTAATCTATTTTCCTATTTGATAAAAATTAAATATACTGACTGTTTAAAAAAAAATCAAGCAATAGCAAACTACTATCAAAATGAGTTAAGATCATCATCATCGTCAACCATTATCAATCCACTGCAGGATGAACGTCTCTTAAGTTCAATCCATCTTCTCCAATCTCTAGCTTCTCTTCTCCACATCAACCCTGCACACTTTCTTATTTCATCCATCCATCTCACATATGGTCTCTTTCTGGGTCTTTTACAATCTTTTGGAAACCAATTTAAGATTTCAATTGTTCATATAGAGCTAAGATATTATTATTTAAATCTTAGTACCTTTGGGCAAAAATCATGCATACAACATAAATTAATAATTTAAATTTATATTCATAACATTATGTTAAGAGCAAAAAACTATAAAACATACTTTGCTATTACAGGAATTGATAAAGTATGAGCAATAGCTCTGATAGTATCATTATGGTTATTATGACGAGGACGCTCTTCTTTATTTCTACCATGAACAGCAATAGCAGCAACTCCAGTACTTTGTATAAGTTTAACCAGATTTAAAGTATCCTCCAGCTAAAATATATATACAAAAGGAAAAAACATCATTAATATTCTCAAAGTTATATATTACAAAGTATTTGGATTAAAATTATATTTAAAAAGTATATATTCAGTAATACGAACAAATTATGTACAATAAGACAATATTTTAATTAACCGTAAGTGTAACATCAAGAAAACACTTAATAGCCAAGTAGATGCAATAGTAGATTTTCTCTATTTGTACCATCTAAATAAAAATATGTCATATCTCTGAATAGTCATTCTCTATGCAATTGCCAATATAAAAATTTCACTTATGATATCAAACACTTATTTTGAGTTGGTTAGAAGTAAGACATTTGACATTTTCTAATAAAAATCATGATAAAAAAATTATAAATTTGACATTAAATAGTTCTTAATTCATTATTTTTTAATATTTTTTTAGATTTAAAAAAAAAAATACATTGAATATACATGTTAAAATAAAAGATTTTCTACAGCAAAAAATGTATGTATAGTTTTGGATTCATCCCTATATTTGATTGATTGATATTAATTACTATTACAGCACTGACATTTCAACTGGATCTCATTTGCCACCATCTATGTAAAAAGAGGAACTCAATGATTATTGTTAGAGAAGTTGGTAATAAACAATAGACTACAATTTACTACTGCATAATTCTATTGTTAATTATTTTATCCAAAACAAAAATTTAGAAATTAGATTAAAATAGTAAGGAAATCAAGTCATACATCATGCGACTTAATTTAATAAACTTGTATTTACAAATGTAAATATAATGAGTATGCTAATAGTACTAAACAAGCTTGTTTTTTTTTTTCGCAAGAGAAAGGCTATTAATATATGGTGGATCTGAATTTTGTTTAGACCCATATAGCTATTTAAGTTAGATAACTAGATTTGAAGACATATAGATGTCTGAAAATTTCAGATTTTCTATTTAATAGTTAAGTATTCAATAAATGTTAGGCTTGAGTTTGTACTTTAGATTGAGTGTCTGAATGTCTTAGTGCCCCACTGATGAGAACCATCAGCTCGAAACCGGTTTGGGGATAGGGATAATTCTAGATAGACATTTTAAATTATTTCTCTTGCAGCATTTATCGGGGAAAAAAGCATGCTCATTATATTTAAATTAGATTAAAAGAAGAAGTGTTGTGAGTATCAATTGGAAGATTTTTGTTGCATAGTATTTTTATAAAAGATAAAAACTTTTAATGGTAAGGTAGAAAGCAGTTCTCAAAAGATTGATGGCCATTCAGATATGCATGAGGGCTACTAATCAAGATGAAGAAAAATCAGAATCCAGAAAGAAAAAAAATTTTGAAAATAAAAATTAAATGATTATATTAAGATAATTATCAATAAAACAAGTCATATATAACATGACATTGCTTTTATAAGCTTGTACTTACAAAAATGTAATACAGAGAGTGTACCAATAGCTCAAACAAGCTCTTAATTGATAAGTACGGTAAGAGAAAATATTTAAAATCCCTATCCGAAGTACTCTTAACATGAGACCAATTATTTTTGAGCTTATGGCTCACCTTAGTGGGAGCTAGAATATTCAAACACTAGATCCAAAATATCAACTTAAAACCCAGCACTTATTTCATATGTAATATTTAAGTAGAAACTCTTAAGTTTTCGGACATGAAAATGTCTTTTACTCCAGCTATCTAGCTTAAATAGCTATATGGGACTGAACCAAATTCAGATCTACCATATATTAATAACTCAGGATAGCCAAAGCTATAAAGGTAAAATTATAATTATCAATAAAGCAAGTCATATATAATGTGACATTGCTTTTATAAGCTTGTATTTACAAAAATGTAATATAGAGAGCCTACCAATAGCTCAATAACGAAAAACTCTTATCCCAGACCAATTGGTTTCGAGCTTATGGCTCACCTCAGTGAGGAGCTAGAGTTTTCAGACACTAAATCTAAAATATCAACTCAAAACCCAGCACTCATTTCATATGTAATATTTAAGTAGAAACTCTGAGGCTATTAATATATGGTAGGTCTAAATTTGGTTCAGTCCCATATAGCTATTTAAGTTAGATAGATGGAGTAAAAGACATTTTCATGTCCAAAAACTTCAGAGTTTCTACTTAAATATTACATATGAAATAAGTGCTGGGTTTTGAGATGATATTTTAGGTCTAGTGTCTGAACACTCTTAGCTCCTCACTGAGGTGAGCCATAAGCTCGAAACCAATTGGTCTGGGGAGAAGAGTTTTTCGAATAGAGATTTTAAATATTTTCTCTTACCACGCTTAGCAATTAAGAGCTTGTTTCAGCTTATTCATATGCTCTCTGTATTATATTAAGATAACAAGAAATGTATTTTACGGCACTGAATTATCAACATATTTGATACAATGTACCTTCACCTCAAGAGATTAAAAAATATTTTGCTAGCCTAATTAAAAGCAATTTTCACACTCATTTTACAGCATTTTTATGGAAAATATTTTGTGGAATAAACTTTGCTGATAATGTGGTTGTTTTCATAATTAATGTTTAAAGAAACTGATGAAAGCAAAAATGTAGAATTAAAAGATAAATACTAAAAAAGATTAATCAATGACTTTTTAAAAATAAAGAACTTGATGATAGTAATGAATTAGAAATTAATAATTATAAATACCTTGATATTTACAATTCAAATTGTAATGAATGAAATTAATCACATAATTAAATATGGAGGAGTATTTTTGTTAGATATAACAATCATCATTAAATATTAGATAGGTATCATAAAGCATTCCCAAACACCAAATCAACTTTTTAAAACTTTCTGCCTCTTGCTCTTTATTTCAAAATCTTTTCTACTTTCCTCCTTAAAAACATTAATCAACTTTTTTCTCTTACCTTTTTTTCCTCATTACCTCTGTAATTAATGGTGATTTTTCACAAAAATAGAAAAGATGGGCACCTTGACTATGCCAGAAGCTCTAATGTTACTTAAAAAAGACTTCAATATCAGCAGACATATATTTCTAACAATATCGATTTCATTACAAGTGATGAATAATTTTTTTCAATTTTAAAATGAACAAAAAATTATTTACAAAATATATACACTCCTACAATTTAAATAATTTATCAATAATGTTTATTGAAAACAATGTAATCCAATCATTGGATTACCATAAAATTATTGATAAATTTGCTTTATCTAAAACCAATAAATTTTGTTATAAAAAATAAGTGATAAGTAATTCATATATTAAATGAATATATATAGTTATATATTTTATAATTCTAAATATTTAATTCTCTTTTCTTTAATTAATGTAATTCTTATAAACTCATTGTAATCGAGTATTATGAAAAGGTAAAAGTTTATAATCTGGTTTTATTATTATTATTTTATTTTTTGTTATTGATATTAAAATTAAAGATTGGTGTGTTGCATATATTTATGTCAATACAAACACTGTTCCAAAAAATATTTAAGGAAATAATGTATGACGATATAGTAACAGACTGGTTAATAAAAAATTGAGATACAAATGTTCGATTATCTCTTATATTTTTAGATGAAACCATAAATATTGTTATCACTTAGAACTATCAAAGGCAAAATCCTTCATTATCTACAATCTCTTCCACCACATATTTCATAATTTTTTTTTATATCTAAATTCACACCCAAAAAACTTTCTATTCAAAATTTCAATTCATACTTTTTTCATTTACTATCTTCATTCCTTATATATTATTGTTTTCATTTTTTTTTCATATATATAAAATCTTCATTTTGCTCCTGACTTTTTTCTAAATATACTTGTTTTCATTCTGCATAAAACTATAATTAAAATAGCCACCAAAATAATCCCCCGCCTTTATCTGATGACCACTGAAATAAGGCTATTACAATTCTCACTTCAATTTTTTCATTGCTTTTTTGCATCAGTTAAGATTAGGGTTTTCCAAATATTTAAAAATAATAACCTGTTCTATAATTTCCAATTTTTATTGGCTTTTCAATTATGTATTTTCAAGACAATCAATCCATTTCATTCAATCAAATGCCTTTCCAAAATCAATACAATACATTTGAATGATAGTTATCATTTTAATTTCATTTCTTGATACTCTATTTTTTCTAAATCCAAACTGTTCTTAAGATAGACACATGTCCAATTTATACATGATCACCACCAGAATCTTAGTAATGCAAAAGGTGAAAGCTAATTATTTTAAAATCTTTGACTGAATAATTTTTTTCTGAAATGGAATCATATCTGTTAAAAAAAAACTGATTAGCCATTCTCTTGAATTCTCTCAAAATTAATCTTCCTCATAGTCTTTATTAATTCAATTCAAATATTAATTTCTTGTGCTTTGCAGATTTTCATCTCAATTAATGCCTTTATAATTTCTTCCTTCAGAAGAGTATAACCTAATCTGCATGACTTTCTATTTTAATTAATTTAGATGAAGGTGCATTATTTCAATTATATAAATCACTTATAGATTCTACCTATTTTTTTAATGCATTTATCTTCTTTATTTGTAATTTACCATTTTTATAATCAATCAATGCTTATCTCCGAATTTGGTTTTTTCAATTAAATTATTTTGTTCTGCTATAAATTAAATTAAAACTAACTTTCTTTGGAATTTCTCTAATTCTCTACATTTCTCTTCTAGCAAATCTCTCCGAGCTTTATCTATTTCAAACTTCAATTTAGTATTAAGTTCTCTCTATATATTTCTATCTTATATAGAGTTCACATTTTTCCATTATTTTCAATACGAAATTATTAAACCAAAGCTTTTTGTTTTCTTACATCGTTTATAGCTCACTGCTTCTCATTACAGTATCTTTAAATTTTTCCTGAACAATTCCAATATTTTATTTATCAAATTTTATTTATATTTATTTTCATAACCGATAACTCTCAAAGTTTTTTTTTTTTTTTACTATCACTCTTTAATTTTTCATCTGTATACTTTATCTTGTCTGTTTTTCTTACCCTTTTAAAATTAACAATGATTTTTACCTCTACTAAATTATAATCTGCGTCTGCGCAATTAGCTTAACAGGCTGTCATTCTATCGTAATTATAATCGCACGCAAGACGTTATAAAATAAATGCTTATTCATGTATATGATTTAGTTTCGTTTAGAGTGGCGTTTAGTAAATTCTAGAAAATTTCATTGGCGTCATTCATACAGACATTATATATAGTAATTTAAAGTGACTATTATGTAGTCACGCCTTCGTTACAACTACTTCAGATTTGCTCATATATAAACATTTGAGTCGTAGGAGTAAGAGGATTCCTTTTTATTCTTATACAAATACTATATCATGTGGTTGTTCGAAGGTATTCATTTATTAATAACATTCTCACAGCGTCTGCGCAATTAGCTTAACAGGCTGTCATTCTATCGTAATCTGATTTTATATAAATTCCAATGTAAGCACATTAACTTATTTTAAATCTGATTACCTACTTTTAAAACATGAAGCTTTTTCACATTTAAATCCTCATGATTTTTAAATAATAAGTTTATTATTAACATATATTATTCTTTCTGTAAAAATTTATCAAACTTTCACATTTCTCATGGTTATTCTCAATTTATAATCTCAAACAATTTTATCATCCCTTCCACATCTGCCATAACATTCTAATTTATTATTATTATTATACAATTATTTTTATATTCATTTTCATTGATTTTTTCAATTTCATTATACATTTTTTATATCATCATAATTACTGTTTATCACATATATCTAAATAATAAATAAATTTCTTGGAAATGCTTTCAGTCATATATTATCATCGATCTATCGTTTACTAGATTACTACTTGTAAAACTTTTTTGTTCTTGGATTTAAAATACTACTATATTATTATTTCTATTTTTATCTTATAATATATAAGTCTTCTAACATGTGACAATCTCACATTGTTTCATAGAATCCTATCATAGCAAATTTTCATTTTCATTTTTGACAATAAACTTAGCACATTCTCTGATTAATCATAATCCTAACATTCCATACCAAATTTTTAAATGGGTTTAGAAAGTCAATTGTATTAGTCAACTCCAGACAGTCATACTTTTCTCCACCTTCTTAAGGTATTATAAAAAAAAGACATCACAAATGTATTTCATCAATGCTTACTTACAGATCTAAAATTTTGACATTTAATAAAAAATTAATGCAGAGACTGCAGATTATCCAATAAAGTACAGAATGACATATGATGAAATTTAGAAAAAGGAAGCAAAACAGATATTGGGTGAGAGAACTAACAGATATTGCTAACATTGAGGAAAGCATTATAAAACTGAAATGAACCTGGATTGCATATATTATTAAAGATGACAAAGTATAATTCAAATCTTAAACTAGATTCCAAGAGATTAAGAACTAAAAAGATATGCATATGAGATGAATGGATAAGATAAAAAATTTCAACCATAGGATATTAATTAAGATGTACAATGAAGCATGAACACTAGAAGGATTATCTGTTTTAATACTGTTCAGCTACCCATAACTCACAAATAATCAAATATATTATTAATATATGAAGCCTTGCTCCTGAATCTTAGAGACTGATGAGCACCACATTTTAAAGTTACACTTTAACTTTCTTTTGAGTCTCAGGCTGATAAATCCAACAAACATTCGAACTGCAACTTGTTTTCCTCTAAGACTTACAGGTGGGTGAGTAGATTATTTGAAAAAAATATATTGGGGTATCATTTGAGATATATACACTCCAAATTTCACATGTCAACACAGTGAATCATGAACATTATCAAATTCTCATCCATCATTAGAAGTTAAAAACCTCTAAACAAAATTTAACAGAAAAACTTCTTCCTATCACTGAAGAAATTACATAAGTATTTTTATCATAGGTTTTATATTTATTTTCGCTTAATATTATCAGTTTTATAAGTGACTCTTGTTTTCTAGCAAGCTGGTAATTTCTCATTTTGCAAAGAATTTGTCTAAATTTGTTTTCTTCTATTATGAACTTTTCCATCTTCACAATAATTCTAAACAATTATTATTATTTTTTATTTTAGCAAATTTCTTAATTTTTTAAAATAGCACATATCTGAGGTCAATAAAATAATCACTTATGCATTTGCTCTCAAATATTAATTTTAATTTAATTGCAGACTGTAGATTTTATTAAATCCCATATACGTACTTTAATAAATTTTGAAATAAAGAAATGCTCAACTGTATCAAACAGTTTAAATTCAATTGCTTATGTGATAAACACTATCCATTCTATCACGATATATATACTGAATTAAATAATTTCATAGATTGTTGATCATATCCATGTAAACAGAGATAACTTTTTTAGCTTTTGATGTGCTAAGAAATCATCAATTACTACTAACTGAAAATCCTTGAGGCAAACAAGTTTACTCATTAGCCGATAATAGTTCTTTTGTTGAGGTTTTTTGTTGAAGTAAAAGCAAGTTCTCTTTTGCTTCAAACCCAAGTTCATACGTGGATTTTAACCCAGAAAGCTATTTTTTATAAGTGTGAGGGATTGAAAGAATAACATCTTTCTTGACATTCTCCAAATAATATTTTAAACTTCTCCAAATGTTGAATGAAATATTTTCATGAATTGTTATTATAATAAAAAATAGAAATGAAGAGATTATATCCGTGTAAATAGAGATAACTTTTAGCTTTTGAATCCCTGAGGCTAAACAAGTTTTCTCATTAATGTATAAATAGCTCTCTTAATACTCAAAAAAAGCAAGTCATACTAGGAGTTTTTTGTTGAAGTAAAAGGAGATCCTCTTTTATCACTATTACTTATTACAGGGATCAGCAACCTTTTAGTAGTATGGTGTCGAACCTATGTTACAATGTTATTCCACTTGCCGACATGGTTTTACCAACCTTATTATATTATATTATCAAAATTGGTTCAGTTATAATGGGCTTCAAAGTTATATATAATATTATAGTAAATAATATACACTACTATATAATATATACGTTTGAAGTCCGTTATAACTGGATCTTATATTATTGGTATTCAGTATTTTAAAATACTTAGAATCATGTGAAAAGTACCTTTTTTAAATTTGTAATTTTTAACATGATTATTAAAAATGATATTACAAATTATAAATTACAACTTTTTACCTATACAAATATATAATTTAAATAAGAAAAAAAATATGAATTATAATATGATTAGCCATTTTTTTATTATTAGAATAAGTTAATGTGAACATTGCCCTTGTACCTCTTTGCTTAATGTCAGGTATGTAATTGGTCACTTTTAGCTTCACACATGCTTCTGAATGTTCAGGTGTTAGGCAACTTCTTTGTGAACTCAAAAATATTTTTCATATGTGAAAAAATTTGTTCACATAAGTAAGTTGAACCAAATGCTGAAAGCAGAGCACAAGCAGTTTTTTTTCAAAGAATTAAATCTTTCAGGTAATGATACCCAACAATTGAGAATGACAGCCAACTTTTCTAGACAGTTCCCTTCAAGAGTTTTCTGCAATTCTACATATTTAGTTTTCCACAATTCTGATGATATTAATTTGATTAATTCCATTTCAAAACTATCAATATCCATCTACTCAAAAAGAGATAAATCAAATGGAGTCATCTTTAAATCAATTATGTCAGATATGATGATGAAAAAAAATATGGTTGTGTGTATTTGGAAGTTTTCACATCATTTGGAAAATTCTTCTCTGAGAGCTTCAATTTATTTTTGAAGGTCATCTTTGTTAATGTTAAATTGATTTGCATGGGCCTTTACATTTGGAAAGTACTTATAGGTGTTAGTGGCAATATCACACCAAAATATATCTAATTTTGAAGCAAATCCTTTCCAATATTCAAAAAGTTCTAGTACTGTTTGACCCTTCCCTTGCAAATGCAAGTTTAACTCATTCAGGTGTTGAATTATATTGTCAGAAACATCAATTATTTCTGGATAATGTTGTTCTTTTTCATCAAGAAACATCTTGATTTCTTTCAGACACGATACAAACCTGTTCAAGACAAGACATTACCTCGACTAATCCAACAAACATTTCTGTATAGAGGGTGGTCTATATACATATATATGTACTATTCATTTCTTGCAAAAGGGATTTAAATTGCCTATGTGTTAATGAAGAATGAGAAATTATGAAATTACTGTAATTATTTTAATGGCAGTGTCCATTACGGAATTCAAGCATAGTGATGAGATTTTTTTTTTTTTTTTATTAAGGAAAATACACATACAATATAAATCTTGTTGGTATACATTTGTTTGGATGTGTTACACATATTATAACAATCATTAGTGAATAATTTTCCAAATTAGAAAATATACCCATTTGATACATTAGTTATTATTGTGACAAATTAATTTCATGATCAGAGCAAGAAGCTCATCGTTCAAACTTAGTCTATAATTATTGTGTACTAGTTTTATATCAGAACAACTGGCTCTTCATTTAGTGACTTAGCTAGTGATCATTGTGCAGTCCATATTTTGATTGACAGTGATCATTTGTCATTCTCCATCTAACTGATCCATTTTTTAATCTTGAATTAATTTTAAATTAGCATGCCTGAGGATTGGCTCTTCATCCAGTGGCCTAAATTGCCCCCAAGTGTCCCCGAAGAGCTTTTCTGGTGTTAATAAGTGATCCCTAAACATAGTCTTCCAAATAAATTTTTTACACACCTCCCATGGTTCTTTACTTCCTCGTTTAAAAACAAAATGATTCCTCGTTAACCACACGGCATAAAGCAGGAACATTCCCATTCTAATTGCAGCAAAGACACCACTCTTTATAGCATCCCTGATTCTTAGAATTTTCATGTTAGCTGGCAGTACTCTGGTTATGATATTTTGTCTAGCGTGATGAGATTTTTGCAACTAAATTTTCCTGGTGTATAATGCAGTGGAAACTCAATATTCGATGTTTAATATGATTTTCAAGAAGTTTAACAAATCCCTTTTTTTTTCTTACCATTACATGACTGGCATCAGTAGTAACACTAAATATTTTATTTATGTTGATTTTCTGATTTTCAAAATAAGTGAAAAATGCAAGGAAAATACTATGTCCCTTTATTGTACCAGTAAGAGGAATCAAGTAACAATTCTTCATAAGTATGATTGTTGTCACAATATTGCTAAGCGCGCCACATCATTTACATCAGTGCTTTCATCAACAGCAACATTGAATGCAACAGCTTGTTGTAAACTGGTTTTTTCTTTTGTTGTTACATCTTCGGCCATGTCAGTTATTCTTTTTTTGAATTGATCTTGCAGAAGCTGGTATTTCTTGAATTCAAGAAAGTATCATTTGTTTATTATATGGTAGATCACTGAATAAGATTTTAGCATTTTTCAAAAACGTTTCTTTGCTGAACTGTCCATTTGGGAAAGGTTTGCCTTTCAAAGCCACACAATGAGCAATTGTATAACTACAGTTGGTGGTTTTATTTTGGGTTCCAATTATTTGATTAAAATAATTAGTTTGTTTCTTAAAGGCAGAAACAGCTCTTTTTATAGCTTCACCTTCTCATCTGAATTTTTAAACATGAACACATGTTTAGTTTGATAATGTCTTTGTACAATTGAGGTACGACATACAATACTTTCACAACCTAATATACACACAGCATTATCTTTTTGCTGTACAAATTCATATTCATTTGTCCAAGAGTCTTGAAAAGAGCGAATATCATGTTTTTGTCTTTTGTGGGACATTTTGGGAATCTCTCAGTCACTATGCCATGAGAATCCCTTTTTTGAAAGAAGCGCCACCAATGAGCGTCGATTATTTACCATTCAACTACCGAAAATAGCTTTCTAAAATTGATAACATAATAAGCTTTTTATTTGGATTACAATCGCATTTTTTAATTTTATCAGAAGTAAAACGTGAATATGTAGAATTTTTTTCACTTGCAAACAAAAATATCTTTTAAATGAAGTCAAGTGTATTATTTTCTGGTAAATAATGATTTAATCATAAATTCAATGTTGAATGTAAAAACAACAACAAAAAAAAAGACGCTGAAATTAAAATATATATTTTTTTACTATTTCAATTTATTCCGAGTGCCATTAATAATCATTGGTGTGCCAAGCATGACACAGGTGCCATAGTTGCCGACCCCTGACTTATTATATGGTATTTCAAACACATACATGTAGATAAAAGATAGTATGCATTAGTAGATATAATAAAGTAACAAAAAAATATAGAAAAGTAAATGGTTAAAAAGAAGAAATCTCTCATGTAAGTATAAAGAATAGTATGTATATTTGATCTTTAGTAAAAATTGAAAGTTTACATGTGAAAAAAATATATAATAAATTTCTAAACTAATAATGATACTTGCAAATTAAATTTATAATAATAATAAATACTGCTGTAAAAGATATATATATATATATTAGTATGAGAAACATATGATTTTATTATAATTAAAAATGCAGAAAGTATAATCTAATTCACACACACATAAATTCAAGAGATCATAAACTTAAAAAAAAAATCTTACCTCAGGCAAAATTCTAATTTTGCATGTCACTGGTTTAGATACATTCTGGACTAGTGTTGTGAGGATCTAAATAAATTAATATTAGCTATTTTAACTATAACAATAATAATAATAATAATAATTCATCAGATTATCCTAAGATTGTAAATTCATAAATAGCATTTATTATAACAATTATCTTCTAAATCACTCAATAGATAAAACTTTATAAAATGTATTTATCTTCAAAATAATTTCCAATAATTTTTTAATTACTTTCAGATAATTTTTTTTAAAACAAAAAATAATAATAATCTCTGCAGATACAATTCAAACTTGATGTACATATTTATATTTTTCTAGTCTTTTTTTTTATTATAATGCTTTATGTCAATATAATTGTTTTGTTAAAGCAAATTTGTAAGAAAGAAAGCACCAAAGAACTTATAATGTTAATCTACTTCTGATATTAAAAAAGTACATTAAATTTTGTAATGGCACATTTTTAAAGGACTGGAATAGTTCTCTTTTAGTATTTAAAAATGTTCAATACAGATATGTTACTTCTTTCTTTTTATTCTTTTATAATAGAAGAATTTTATAATTAAACAATTATACAATTGTAATTAGATAGTGACAGTTCCAAAACTGAACCAAAAACATTGACAAAAAAATATTTTCAACATACACAAAAAGGCATATATATATGTAAATATTATTAAAAACAAAGTGAAATAAAACAAAAATAGCATATACACATTTATGGAAAGAAAATAAAGAAATTAAATGTGTGAAATATAGTTTAGAAATATATATATAAAGCTTTACCAGTAGAATTTAAATAGAGTGACAAAATAAAATATAGTATGATTATAAAACAATTAAAAGTTCCAATATAACACAAACATATGTATGAAAATCGCAATAAATTTTGATAAATAAACTTAATCACAATAAATATAGTTAAAACCGATTTGTCATTAAATCAAAAAACCTTAATAGCATCATCATTATTTATCAGACTTATTCTTTTCTACAAAAAAACATAATAAAAAATTCAGGTATTCACTTCTATTCAGATAAGAATAGTGAATAGCATATAATTATTCAGGATATAGCTTGGAATATAACAAAATATGCAATGTATGTAGACATGCTGGAATTGATGAAAATTGTAGTTATGAAAAGACAATTATAAATATAAACACAAGTCAAGAGCAAAAAGAGAAAAGGATTTAAAAATATTTTCAAATATATTAATTCAAAAAATGCATATTTATTAAATGATTCAATGACTGTTACAAATTAGTGAAGAGAATTTAAAAAAATAATGCAGTATACATAATACATATTAAATTCCTAATCAAATAATTAATAAAATATAAAAAAATATATGTAAAAAGTAAATGCAAATATGCAATACTTGATGATAATTTGCAAAGTATAAAAAAAATATTGGATGAACAAAAGACAAATTTAAAGACAAATTTGAAAAGAAATATTAAATTAATTTATATAGGGGAATATGCCAAACATATACTTACATGTTATATCCTTTTACAATAAATTAAATCAGAATATATCAGTTAAATTATAAAATGCTTCAAGATAATATGCCAAGTAGTAATGTGGAAATTAAAAAACTGTGAATCAGAAATGCTTGATAAAAAAAAGTCTAACAATTTTGACAAAATTTTAGAAAATAAATCTTCAATTGATACTGCCTTTATTTAAGTTATCAATAGAAGCATATATTTACCACTGTATATTTATTTCCATTAACATTAAAATTGTAAACTTTATACCATCAAATGGTACTATTATGAGGAACACACTTAATTTTATTAAAAACCAGAATGGTTGAATATCATTAAAGTATTTATCATGTTTAATCCATTGGCTTAACCTTAGAAAGACTAAGGTGTTACAGAATAGGAAATAAATATAACAAGGTATTTTAATATCAAAGAGATGTCATATTTTATAGCTATCATAAATATAGCTGGTATAATTACTTTCAATGAAATGTTAAATAATTTTTCTTCTTGATAATATAGATGTCTAGAAAAGTCAATTTAAAATTGATCCAACTTTTTATTTAATATTTGCATAAAAATTTTAATTAACATTTATTATTTTCAGTGTTTTGGTTAATTTTTATCAGTAACTTATTTAATGTATAAATTATCTTTCACATAAAGTGATGAAAAAATAGTGACTTAACGTTTTTTGATAATTAATTTGGTCAATAAAAAGAAATAATTATCCAATATATTGTATGTTTCATTTTTGTAAATGTTTTTTTAACAATTCTACAAACAGATATAAAAAAATAAGAGGCAAATCTTTATAGAAATAAAAAAATATCACTAAATTGATGTATAAAAATGTGAGTTATTAAACTTTCAAAAATAAGATAGAAATATAATGATGATATACAGTTGAGATACATTTAGCTTAAAAATGTGAAGGAAGTAGTAAGAATGAAAACAAATGTTGAAATATTTTGGAAAGTGCAGTTAATGGGTCGTAATGACTGAGGAGTAATGATGTAATAGTATTCAATAAAGACTATTTCTTTGACTTTGTTGTTAACTACAATAAACAATTACTAATTTGATTATACATTGTTTGAAAAAAGTTTAGAAACAGAACTATACCATTAGTTATTCACTTCTGTATTCTTTACATACAACATATGGCGATTCTAACTGCAGGACAAATACAGGTTGAAAAGAATTTGCATTACTTTAAAATGGATCTAAAAGTTTGTACATTCTTAAGTAATAATTGATTTTGTGAAAGAAACTGTCAAACCTTATAATGAAATTTAAAACTCAACACAAACTTTACTAATTAATTAATTAGTCAACAACTTTTGTAACTTTTTTTCTTGAACTTTGATTGCAATGATTCATTTACTTCATTAAACAAAATAATGTTCAAGTCTTTTTTTTTTGTTGTTGTTATTTTAGTTTTGGTTATTATGTAGATTTGATTAACACTGCGAGATCTTTAATTCATGGAAATTGATAATATATCATACTTAAGGCTCGACAAGATTTCTTGACATACTGCATTATGAAAGATGTAAATTTCTTTGTTTACTTTAATGACTATCAATATATTGAAATAATTCAATAATATAGTTTAATATATCAATTTCTGAAAAATTGCTTGCTGCTGAGAGATCATGAACCAAATAATTTTTTTACTAAGAGGAATCAGTTCTTTTCAATTTGTGATTTTGATATTTAAATATTATAATCCTGCATTTCTGTTACCAATTTTTATTATTTCTAATTTAAAATACATTTTAGTTTATATTAAACCTAATACATCTGACTCATTTCATGAGTATACATCCAAAAATCTATTGTACTTGATGCAGACAAAAATATTTCCTGAGAATGAATGCTAATGTGAAAAACGTTTATAATCTTTTTATACAGAATATTTCTATTTAATATATCAACATAATTTAAACTCTCAAGAATAGACAAAATCGTTTTTGGGATTGACCAATAGAAAGATCTTCAATCTTAAGATCTCATCAACTATGGAATTTATATCCCTAAATAAAATTAGAATGCATTAAATTAAACTTGCACAATCAGCCCTCTAACTTTTAAATCCTAACTCCAGTCATCATTAAATCACATTCTGATTAACAGCTCAACTAAGTCCAAGCAATAAAGCTTTAAATGTAACCGCATTAATTATTATAATTTCAAATAAGTCAATAGAAAATATAAACTATATCCTATTCATTACTAATTTATTAATAATGGAGACCTATTTTCTATTACAGTAAAGACTAAAGTTTCAGAAAAATTATTGCAAAAATTTTTCAACAATAAAAGTTTTTTAACCCTATGATCAATTAGTCCAAATATGTGGTGCACAAACATTATGACCCTTAGTATAAAAATATCATTTGATTAAAAAATTTAACCTCTTGAACCTTCTGGGGTTGAGTTAGCAATGCTGCTCCCATTCCTCCCTAAAAAAAAAATAATTGTTTATATACATATAATAAATGACTATATATATATAATACAAATAAAATGGCAAATAATTAATAATAACAATAAAAATAATACATATAATGGTAATTAACTATTATATGCAGTCTTTCAATCCACAGGAGTACTTTTGGTTAACCCTTTAACCCTCCACAACTGCCATTAAATTCAAAAAGCATAATGGAAGCTAACACCGTCAATTCAAATCCCATAAATCCTGAATTTTAACATTAGCATCTTATTTATTATTTATATTCATTTTATTTCTATTTATTAAAATTGCTTCCTTAATTTTTTTTTCTATTATGGTTTCTTTCTTCATGAATAATCTTAATACTTTCAAAATCAAACTTAAATTTATATTTACATGTCCTTTCATGACTCAAAAAAACTGAAGCACTCGTTAAATCATTATTATTTTTATTTTTTACATGCTTGTATAAACAATTCATGCTCCTTTAATCTTTTCTCAATATTGTATCTCAATTTACCTATATATATATATATAGGAAGCAATATTTTTTAAATTTGGAAAATGGTGTTGAAGACTTTAATAAAGAACTTTTTAATAATAATATAAATTATAATATCAATGATTTGTTAAAACAATTAAAATGTTGTATTTTAAATAAAAGGGTTTTAAAGTACACTATACAAATAATTAATAAATGGTTAAAAAATAAAATGAAAATTGTTAAGTTAAATATGGATATTAAATTTTTAAAATTTTGTTATGATAATTATATTTGTCCAAATTTTATAAAACTGAATGTTTTTGAAGATATTTTACATAAGGTGTTTTTAAAAAAATTAAAAAGAAAAATTTTAAAGGGTTATATTATAAATTTATACAAAAAGAAAAAATGGATGTTAAATGATATAAAAAATATTTATGGGAATTTAACAAAATTAATTACATTTAATGAAGAATGGTTTTTGAAAAAAAATTTTTATAGGAAAATGTTTTTGTTTAGAAAAAAAATTTTAGATAGACATTATAAAAAAATTCAAATATTAATTATTAAGAATAATAAATGTAATAATAATAATATTTATTACAAAAACTATATATATAATAAGAAAAATAATTATGGGGGTAATAATAAGCATAATTTTGTTATTAATTTAATTGATACAGTTTTTAAAGAAGAAGAAATAAATGTTTTAAATAAAGGTTTAAAATATGTTCCTAAAGAAAGATTAATTACTATGGAGAAACAAATTATAGAGGTTAATGCAAAAATGAATATTTTAAAGGATATTTGTTGTAAAAAAATAGATGAAAAAAATATTAGAGATAATGTGATAAAAAATTTAGAATTTTTTAATAGTAAAATAGAATATAATATAAAAAGAAGTTTTGAATATAGGAAAAATGTTAATGGTGGTAATAATGAATTGAAAATTATAAAAGATATTAAAATAAAATATAAGGATTTGACATTTTTAAAGGGAGATAAATCTAGTAGTATGGTTATTATGTCGAAGTTAGAATATAATTTAAAGATGTGTAAATTATTAGATGATGTTTTTTTTATTAAAATTAATAAAGATGAAAGTAAAAAAAAGAATAAAATTGTAAACAAATTAATAACTGAAATGGAGGAAAAAGGATATATTGAAAAGTTCAAAATGAAACAATTGAAAAGATTAGATGTAAAATGTGCTAATATTATAGGTTTACCAAAGGTACATAAAGAAGGAATTCCAATGAGACCCATTATTTCATGTAAAAATACATATTATGAAAATATCACAAAATGGATATATATTAATGTTTTTAAGAAATATGAAGATTTTAATAAAAATGAAAGTAAAATTAATAATTCAAAAATTTTTGTAGATAAATTAAAAATATTTTTAGAAAATAATAAATTTAAAAATATTACATTTGTAAAATTAGATATTGTTAATATGTATTTAAATATTTGTCCAGAAGATGCTATAAATTATATTATGGATTTATACATAAAAGATAAAGGTGATAAAATAAAAATTGATTGTAATTTATTGTATGAAATTTTGGTTTTATGTTGTAAAGATTTGGTTTTTAGATATAATGAATGTTTTTATAAGCAAAAGAAAGGTTTATGTATGGGAAATTGTTTAAGTGGTCTTCTGGCGGATATATATATATATGTATAATTTTGAGAAAAAATATTTTAGTAATGGGTTTGGTCTTGTTTTTTATTGTAGATATATTGATGATTATTTTACTGTTTTTAAAGGAGATTATAAAAATGTTAAAAGGTTTTTAAAATATATAAATAGTAAAGATATTAATATTAAATTTACTATGGAAAAAGAAATAGGGGGATGTATTGAATATATGGATATAAAAATAAAAAAAATTTTTGTTGATTATAATTTAAATATAGAAACATCAGTTTTTAGAAAGAAAACTTTTCATGGTTTATTAAGTAATTGGAATTCTGACTTAGATAAACATTGTAAAATGAACATTATTAATAATAGAATAAAAAGAGGAATAAGAATTTGTTCTAATAAAAATTTGTTAAATGAAGAATTAAATATTATAAAAAAAGAATGTTTATTAAATGATTACCCTTGGGATGTTGTATTAAAAATTTTTTCAAATAACAATTTAAATAAAATAAAAAATGGAGAAAAATTAAAGAAAAATTTTGGTGATGATACATTTTTTATAGGTTTTAAGGTTCAAAATTTTATTTTTAAAAAGATAAAAAATTTGTTTCATGGATTTAATAAAAGATATGGTTTTAGTATTTATCCTGTATACAAGAAAAAAAGTAATTTATATAATTTAATTAATAAAGGAGATTTTGTTGATTTTTCAAATATAATGCAAGCTGTTTATTGTATAAAATGTATGGATTGTTTAAAATATAATGGTAAAGATATATCTTATGTGGGTAATACAAAGAATTTTTTAAAAACTAGATTAAAACAACATTTGTCAGATAGAAATTCAGCAATATATTTACATAAAGAAAAATTTGGTCATGTCAATTTTAAGATTACCCCTTTAGAATGTATAATTAAACAAAAAGAAAGATTTGAAAAGGAAAGTTTATACATAAAGATGTTAAATCCTGTTCTGAATAGAATATTATAATGTAAAGGAAAAGAGAAAGAAAAAAAAATTTTGTGAAATTTAATAGAATGTTTTTGTTTTTAACAAGAAAGGAATGTAAAAATGTGTTAATTGAAGATAAGATGATAAAAAACTATATTTTGTAACAATAAAATGTTTATTTAGGCAAAATGTAAAGTTGGAAGCTGTTGGGAAAAGAAATCATAGTAAGTAAAGAATATATTTTCCAAAATAGTATGTATATGTGACAGGATTTTTATTTTTGTTTGTTTTAAAAATTTTTATGGATTTTTTTTTTCTCCTTTTTATATATTTTTAGTTCCTTGAAAAAGACTATAGAAAAAAATAAAGAAATAGTCGAAACGTTGGAAATCTATTTTAATATATATTTCATTTTGGTGGCAAAAAAATAAAAAACAAGTTTTTAAAAGATTTGGTGTATGTTATAATTATTTTTTAAAAGTATTTTGACCACTTTTAATAAAGAATCTAAGGTGAAAGAGTTTATTTTTATTTATTATGAAAACATACATCCACAAAAATTTGATACACAACATTACTTTTTTGCTTGACAGGTATGACACTTTTAGAATTATTATTTATAATGCAAAATGAAACATTAAACACATCCTTATAAATATCTTTAAAAATTTTTATTTGAGTATTTGAAATCTTCAACTCCTTTAAATTATGATAACTCTTTTTAAATTGACATAAAGTATTGTTAAATCTTATCAAGCAAATCCTTGGCAAATATTTTAATATTTTTTTAATTTATCACACTGGGGTTGACATAATTTTTCATTACGAAACAAAAAAAGATGTAAAATTTGCCATGTTATGCATAATTGGTACATTTGAATTACAATTTACATATCCCTTTTGTGCAATGGTTTGATTATTAATTTATAACTTAACATACTATTATTTCTTATAATAAATAAATCCAAATACTTAATACTTTTGTCCTGTTTTTTTTTTAAATAGTCCATTTCAAACCATTCAAATTATTTATCTCCTCTCCAAGCAAATTTATAGTATTGCTTGTAGAGGAGTTAAATAGTATGAATGACTTGAAATGGAATATTGAAAAAGAACAGAACAAAAGTATTAAGTATTTGGAACTTTTTATTACAAGAGATAATAGTATGTTAAGTTATAAATAAGTAATCAAACCATTGCCAAAAAGGGGGTATATAAATTATAAATCAAATATACCAATTATGCATAAGATGACAAGTTTGAGATCTTTATTGTTTCGCAATAAAAAAAAATTATGTCATTACTATAAAAAATATTAAGATATTTGCCAAGAAATTGTTTGAAGTTGGTTATAAGATTTAACAGATTATCAATACTTTATGTCAATTTAAAAAGTTATAATAATTTAAAAGAGTTGAAGATTGATAATAAAAAATGGATATCTATTCCATATATTTCAAATCACAAGTGAAATTTTTTAAGAATATTTATAAGGATAATTATCAAATTTTTTGTGGATGTATGTTATCATATATAGCTGAATCGAGGTGCAGTATTGAGAAAAGATTCAAGCAGCATAAATTGTTATACAAGCATATAAAAAATAAAAATAACTGATTTAATAAATGTTTCAATTTTCTTGGCTCATGAAAGGTCATGTAAATATAAATTTAAGTTTGATTTTGAAAGTGTTAAGATTCTTCATGAAGAGAGAAACCATAATAAAAGAAAAATTAAGGAAGCAATTTTAATAAATAAAAATACGATGAATATAATTAATAGACAAGCTGCTAACATTAAAATTTGGGATTCATGTGATTAGAGTTGATGATGTTTACTTCTGTTATGTTTTTTGAATTTAACAACAGTTGAGGAGGGTTAAGGAATTAATCGAAAGTACTTCTGTGAATTGAAAGACTGCATATAATAGTTAATTACCGTTACATTTATTATTTTTATTGTTATATATATATATTTGGATTACAATATAAAATATGAAAAAAAAATCATTTTTATTTTTTACTATCTTAAATCACTATACAAATAAAAATACATAGTAATCTGTTTAATAGCATCTAATTATAAATGAACGTTTTTTTTATCATCAGCAATCTAGACAAGTTATTAATGGAACACTCTAATGAATAAAGTCTGTTGTGCAGAGAAAGCATAGCTACTTAATATTTTTTTAATAATTTCATGATCCATCATCAAAATTTTAGAAAGCTTCATTATACTTAATTTAGCATTCATGTACAATAATCTCTACAAGATATTTAACAAAAGATCAACCAATCTGAAGTATATATCTGTCATATCTTGAAAATAATTTACTTCTTTGTTGACATCACACAAATGTAGTTATGGGTACCTTTATAAATAAAAGTGTGATTAGCGGTGAATTATACATACACATCCATATTAATATTAAATTGTATGTTTGTGAGGGACTGTAAATTTATACACCCACATATAAAGATAATATAAATGCTGGCTAAAAGAGTGGCATAAAAAAAAAAAATCAAGTTTATTAATATATATATATGACTTGTAATGAAAGTTTTTGTTAAAAAATAAAATTAAAGTAGCTTTAGGGATCACTATGAAGAAATCTTCAATGATAGGAAGAATACAGATCACATTGTTATAACTCTTTGAAAGAAATTCTGATTCAAAGATGTAATAAAAATTCTTTACAAAATTGGGAAACTCAAGTTTCAATGAAATATGTATATTCTTGAAAGCAATTGTGATGATTTTTTTAAATACAGTAATTGAAACAATGTAGTGACAATAGATTTTTTATTTATTGTATTTTTGTTTGCATTTTTAAATTATAGAGATCCTTGTTTAGCTTTTTCCCCAACCACCAGCCAACTAGCAATAATTAAATTTAGTTAGCCAAGAAATAGTTGGAAATAATTTAAGTTTGTTTTCAACTTTCTCTGTTTATTATTGATCAAAATTCTGATAACAAAAAATAAGAAATGAAAAGTCTATAAAAGACACATATTCTTGCTATTATTTTAGAAATTGCAGCAACAATTTTAAAGGCACAGTAACCCTGAGGTAAATGTAAATAAATGAGACTTCAGCAAAACTTTGGCTGCCCATTTTCTAAGCCTGTGAAAATCTTTTAAAGAATTATTACAATATGATCCAATTTGTTTTTACCTTAATAAATTCTATCAGTTGTCAAGTACTTCTATATAGAATTCCCCAATGCCTATTTTAATTTCATATACATAATGCATCATCTGGGATCAAACCCAGATCAAGGTAAAGAAATTTTGGAAATATTTTTTTTGTGTGTGTGTTAGATTTTTTTTTTTTTTATTTAGTCTTAAATTAACTTGTTTCCTTTTGGAAAGAATTGAACGTTTTCTATGACAACTGAATAGTGATTTAAAATCTCTTACAATGAGAGATGATAATTAATTTCATTATTATCAAATATATAAATATTTGAAAACCATAATAAGGTTAAAATAATGTTGCCAATGTCTTTATTTAAACAGATATAATCGTCCAAATTACCTTTTATTAGATTCAGTTAATATCAACAAGTGCAATATTTGTTTCAAATAAGAAGGAGCATATCTGTGTGTATGTAATATTTGAATTGAATAATATTTTAAGAATGTTTAAAATACATTATTAATGGATGTGATGATATTATTTCTTCAATTATAAAGGCATGAATTTATTGGGTTAATTATATGTAAAACATGAAAAGTAACAGATATTAAAAAAAAATATTTTGTAATAAATGGGGATATTGTTTTCAGGGGAAAGACAGATCTTATTAATGTTATAAAGATAGTCTCAAAACAATATTAGAATGATAAGATTAGATGTATAATACAATAAAAAGCTATAATTAGGCAAGATGTTGACAACCTTCAGAAAAAAATATTTAACTATAGAAAATGTTAAAAGATAGCAATGTATATGTTATAAATAGATGACAGATTGATTTGCATAATCCTCACAAAGGTTCATATTTAATTTTTGATTGCCTACCTCCCTTTTTTTCTGTTGTTAGTATAGCAATAATAGATTAATAATAGTTAATGAATAAATTAGAATAAAGAATTAATCACATTAACATGCAAATATATAATTAACATTCTTGCATATTCTTAATCAAAGATAAAATTTACCTGAACAGAAAATGGCTTTGGACAACCCATATTAATATCTATAGCTGCAACATCATTTTCACTAAAATAGCAATATATATAAAATAAATAAATAAAACACTAAATAATTACTTGTCTTTACAATTGCTTTTAATATTTCAAACAAAAAATTGGTTTTCATCAAAAAATAGACCAAATGACTTCTTTCAAAAACTAAATATTAAAAACCATTTATATATCTGAGAAAGTGAAAAAATATTATAGGCTAATAATATTTTTTAAGAAGAATTGAATCAATCAATCAATTACTGATCTATTATGATTATCTGTTTGTTTGTTTTTTTTTTAAAAAAAAGACTATCTATTTTCTTACCAAAATCCAGAAAAACGTTTAAATATATTTTTTCATTAGTTAGTTAATTCATGTGCAATATATATATATGCTTGTGCAAAAAATGTAATTATGTATACAAAAAAATATATCTATAAAGAATTGTTGTGTATTCATATTAAATCTCAAATATACGAAAAGTACATTATTGTGTAATATAGTAAATAATAATTAATGAATAAAAATTAGAGCATTAGGAACTTAGATAATTCAAAGATGTAATAGTGCCTATATTTATTTTCATATCATGAGGATGTAAAGGTTTCAAATTTATAAAATAAAAAAAAAATACTTTTTGTTTTCTCTCTCTTGTAAAGAAAAAGTTGTTTTGTAATATGATCACTCTTAAATCATCAATTGAGTGATCGAATAACTAAAGTGTTTATTTTTATATAAAACACACAAATTTGTAATAATAAATAAATCTTTAATCAACTAATTTATGGTATCAGTAATAGAATATGTTGTAATCACATAAATAGCATAAAATAGCTAACTATATGTCCAATAAGTAATTCCATTTACATTTCATTTTTCTAAATGTAGTTATTTTGACTTTCATTGATTAGTAAGATTCAGTATATACACATATCTTTATACTCTAATTTCCACTATTTTGAATATAAAATCATTAATGACTATATTCTGAATAAAGATTGCAATGTCTGTATTATTTATAGCAAAGAAGTTATAAGATCATAGATTTTTCCATTTATCAAAACTTCAAGTATTCATTATTTATATATAAAAATATTAAGTTAAAATTTTTATTTTTATGTTATTTGTATAAAGATATATTCATATAAACAACCATAAGTATTTATGAGAATTATTTTTTAGATGACAGTACTCAGTGAATGCCTTTGAATAGTTAAAATAATTTAAAAACTAACTTTACATCATATCTGTAAATAATAATAATTTAATGTTTACAAATAAATTAATATAGTGTTAATTTATTTATTAAAAAAAATTAATTCCATCTTATTGTATCATGTTAAGATTATTAAAATAATAGTAAATTATCAGGATTACATGAGGAATTTGAACCTGGAAATATTAGAACTGATATCGATCTGAAGCGCATACATTCCAGAGTCTGAGACCCTAGTAAATAAATTGAGAATTATTGAAAAAATAATAATGTAAAATTCATTGTTCATTAATTAACATCTAATTTATTTGAATAGACAAATTCTTTAATCAGTTTTTTAATACTGAAAAGATTGATATGCTGATATTAATCGTAATAGTTCTACAGATCATGATTTATTACAAACTAAGTACTAATAATAACATACAGATATCTGAATAATTAATAGGTATTAAATGTTATCTATCCAAGGTTAAAACCATTAATGTGATAATAATAACTTTCATACCTAAATATAAAACATAAAAAAATTTTCTTTATGTATATAATAAAAAAATAATAAAAATTATTACTATTATATATTACTTTTGAAGAATGAGTTTAGGCCTTAGCAGATTAACAAAATTGCAGTCCTGTGTATTTGTCCACTTTTATTTTTTAATGGCTAACTCTAATTGAAGTCTGATCATTTTCATTTACGTATGTTTTCTGCCTGAAGGCAGTGGAATAACTGGGCAATAATTACTATGACCTAATAACAAGATTTGATCAGTGTCAGTGGTTTTTTGCCACTGTATTCCATTCTCTTAAGGCAAATTCTTCTAGCATCATAATTTTAGAATTATATTGCGAACTTTAATAAACCTTTACATCATTAAAATTCATTTAATATGATTGATATTAATTCACATTTTGGTATAAATAATGATGTCCCATTACATAGTTAAGAATCTCAATCCAAGTCATTTGGTTACAAACCTTTGCATGAATACCAAAATTCATAGACAATAGAAAATCTTATACAATATAAACGTTTTTAATATACTATATTATACATACCAGATAATTAAAAAAGTATATGCATTATGACTTCATCAAAAAATAATTAACAAAAAAAATAGAAAAATGCACTTATGAAAAAGACAGGAAAATGATAAATCTTGTGTGTGAGAGAGGAAGAGAGTATATTTATACAAGTATGTTCTGTAATCAAATCTAGATGTGTATGTAACATGAATGTGTTCCCTTGACTGTCTTTCTCAAAAGAAAAATAATACTTATTATTTTTCTTTATTTATCTTAAGATGAAAATTGTTAATAAAATGTAATAGATATTACTAAGCAACGTTAAATTTGTACAGTTCAAGTGTAGTGTCTGCATAGTAAACAACAATCATTTTAGCAAAAAATAAAAATGCTTCAATATCCTAGCACCTCAATGAGAAAACCAGTAGCAGAAACCGGTCTGGGTTAGAGATATTCTGCAAAGATTGTTAAGAACTTATTTGTGAGCTCTTTATATAACAATCATTTTCTTAAATCACAGTTTTTTACAGCAACAATTTCATGACTACAAATAGTGCCACTATGATAGCAAAAAATTATTACTAAAGTGTCTAAGACAAGAAAATGACTGTTGCTATATTTTATAATATGTATAAAATTTATTAAGTTTTATTTTACATAATATTTTTTTAAAACTAAGGCTAAATAAATCCACAGGCTTTGAGGCTGCAGATATGATGATCTTACTTCTTATGAATTTATATAAATTAGCAATTTTTAAAACTACTAGTATAGCAGATTCTCATCAAATCATTAGATACTTTTTAAAATATCATTATTTAATTAAATAGCCAATGAGCGACATATGGCATAGTTTAAGATAAATACAAATTTCTTTCTTTTTGCCAACATATTCCTACTAAAATAAAACATCAGATATGGCATAGAGCGCTTTGATTCAGAAATTTTAGCTCTAACGTTTGTCATACAATCACAACATTAAACCAATAAAACAACAAATTAAATACTTTTTTTTTTTAAAAAAAAAATCATAAATAATTAAAATAATTTTTATTTCATTTAAAATTTGATTTTTAAATATGAGAAATATTAGAATTCCTGAGTTACAAATGTTGAATGCAAAAAAATACATTAACTCAATTTCCACACTTAATGATTATAATTAGCAATTCATAAAATTAAAATTACCAGAGCAAAATGAAATAAATAAAAATTTAAAGCAAAATTTTCTTTTAAAAAAATCCACAAGTTATTAGTAATCACAAAGTGAATATTTATAAATTATACTATTATATTAATTGCATGTAAGATATCAACTAAGTAAAAAAAAAAACTCCTCAGAACTAAATTCAATCTACAATTTCTATATTACAATTTTTCAACTGCAACTAACAATTAGCATTGGTGATTATAACACGGTTTTTAAAAAAGTAAAACAAAAAAGTACTGTATTAAATCACGAATAACAATGTAATAAATGATTCCCTAAAAATATAAGTAAATAGAACAAATTGTGCAAATGCAAAATAATTATCAATATCTGTAACTATCTTAACTAATCCTGGCTGGTTTATTATTTGAATATATACATTAAAAAATATTGTCTTAAAGTAAACTTTGACAACAAAAATATTTATTGCATATACATACAAATTAATAATCATTCGTTATTATATATAATCATTCTGATTCCAGATCAGTTTTGAGATGATTATAAAAACAAATCTATCGAACATAACTACTTCCACATACATCATTTGCTTCTTCTTTAATATTTTATTTGAAATCTTACAATGCTATCTTTAAATTTCTTCAACAGCAAACTTTTTTTTTTTTTAAAAAAAAAAAAACTTCAAAAATTTGCCTCATTGTAGTTTTCTATTCTTCTAGTTCTCAATTATATATTTCCTATAAAAACTATCAATATCATCATTGGATGTGATGACAGTTGTGGATGCAAATGAAAAACATATCAATTGGTTCTATGATCTTACAATTTTTTTCCTCAATGATTTTATGTTACACTGATAGGAAATTTGTATTTAAATTTTTATACTATAAATTTGGCAGAATAACAGCCTTACATATAACTTGTTTAGTTAAAGTAGCTATACTACTCTATTTTAAATCAATAAATAAATAAGCAGTACAATGGAGTTTGTGCTGGATCTCAAAACCTAACTCCAACTTTCTATCTAAAAAAACCGTTAAGACAATTAAATTGATCCACATTAAAATTGTTAACTATTTAAAAATGACCTGAACAATTATTCAACCAAATTCCTTACAGTTTATATTTAAAATATTAGAAGTCAAAAAAAAAAACCATTTTTAATTTTAATCAATTCAAATTAAACACCTCATTACCAAATCTATGTTACATTTTGATGCCTGCATCATGAAGTTTTTTATAATATATTTCAAAACTCACTTTCATAAAAGTGAAACATAGTTAATTAGCAAAAAATCCCTGTTTTAAAAAAAAACACTATCTTTATTTTCAAAATGCCAGTAGTGTAGCAGCTATATATAATAATTAAATTTCTCATATTATAATACTACAGACTTACTTTCTAATATTTCACAATTTTTTTTGTTTAACTTGAATCAAATGCCTAGAAGAGGTTATAAAAACAATACATAAATCAGATTGTACTCATGACATTTTTTTTTGCAGTTTCCGATAATGATTTATCTGTTACTGGAAGCATCTTCTGATAGTATTCATGAATCCATACAGTAATAAAAAATTCTAATTCTTTTAAAGCAAACTTACAACCACCATGCTTTAAAATTTTTCCATGGATCCTATCAGAATTGTCAAACTTTTGTTTTTAAAATAGGTCAAAGAGCTATTTTAACTTCATCTAGAAGGATATCTTTGCCCAAACCTAAATAAACCAAAATACTCTCTTTCTGTCAGATCAAAATATCATCACAATCAAATAAAAATGTTATCGACTAATCATTTTTCATGTTCACATATTAATTTCAACATTTCAAAAATGTCCAGGATCAGCAAGTGATGATAATGTCTTTACAATTTTAATCCATATGTATAAGATCAAAAAGTGATAATATCATTTTGTAGTTTCAATTTATTGATCATTCTTAAAATTTTTTAATCAATTGTCAAACTTCAGTTGTTAAACTGCTTATTTATTTATTCATTCATTTTATTACTCAGTCAGTCAAAAAATGCTGTACATTTCTTTTTACTAAAGGCACTAATTCTAAAACCATTGGCAGATTTTTGGTTTTAGTGAATTCAAAACAGATCTAATGATATCCATAACACACTCCTTTAAAAAAATTCCACATTTTAATAACAAATTACTTTAAAAATCTAAAGTTTTCCATTTAACAATTGTTTACCCATTCATTCCGGAGTTAGGCTGGAACCCATCAGCATAAGTTTACCTTAACTACTGAGTTTGCGCAATAGTGATTAATCTCAAACCTATGAGTATCACTTCTTTCTGTCTGCCATCTTACTACCTACAAAAAGATGTACGTATTTTTTTTCTATGATAAAATTTCAATTTTTTACGATTTTTTTTTGAAAAATGCAATTTTTAATTATTATTTTTCCTCATTTTCTTGAATTAAGTTACTGGAAAAAAAATTTTCCCACAGAAATGGATTCACTCGCTGCTTATTGCAATTTTAATTTTGGCCTTTATGAAAATGTAATATCTACATTTACATTACATTTTCCCATCACCAGTGAGTACTGCCTTTTTTTGATAAAAAATTATGCTATATATTTATAAAATCAGGCTACACTGTAATATATAGGGTATTTGAACACAGACTTTCAAGCTCCCTCAATCCATCCACTCTATCTCATACAACGATACACAAAAAAAATAAATGATCCCCAATACACATTTCATGCTGAACCAGCAATCATCATTTTGTCAAGATCATCATCCCCACACATATGTATACTCAGTGCTCATAATAAATTTGTTTATTTTGATGTTTATTGATTTGCTTTGTTTTTATTCATTTTATTTTACAGAATGGTTTGTTTGCTATTTATTTTTTCTGAATACACTTGTTACTTGAAAAGAATAAATATATTCGGTCACCCCCCCTCATTATTCAATAATATAATAATAAATTATATTTTTTTCATATATTACAATTTACTAAAATTCTCTTTGCATAATATCTCATGCACTGTTCTTACTGTTATTTTTTTGTTTGATATTTATTTGAGTACACTTTTTACTTGAAAAGAATACACATTTTGCGTCACACCCCATTTTTCACTAATATAATATAATAATTAATAAATAATAATATAATTAATATATAATAATATAATACATTACAATTTACTAAAATTCTCTTTGCATAATATGTCATAAGCTGCTCTTACTGTTTAATATTTATTTTTGAGTACACTTTTTACTTGAAAAGAATATACATTTTAGGTCACACCCCATTTTTCACTAATATAATATAATAATATATAATAATATAATACATTACAATTTACTAACATTCTCTTTTCATAATATCTTGTAAACTATTACTGTTATTGCTTTCCCCACTAAAAACCAAACATATTCCTAACAGATACCCTGCATGAAAGGACAATCAAACATTTATAGAAGATACACTGATATGGAAGAACAGGATCTGGGTCAGCTAGTAAAAATGGAAGTTACCAATCACATTGTTTTTGTAATTTTTTCACTAAAAAATTACCTCAGGTAAGACATATTATATATCTTTTTTTTCAGCAATTTATGACAAATGTGATGCTGTTAATGAAAATATCATTTCAACATTTATCTTTCAAAATTTAGAATTTGTGAACCAATGTAAAAATAAACATTTTTAAAAGTATTAAAAAAATATATATATTTTTTTTCTTAAGTAATGACTATTTTATCATCTTTATTACATTCTTTCATATTTGCTCTTTCTAACAATATATATATTTATATTTATTGCATTCAAAGAGAAGATATGTTATAAATTATATTTGTTATAATTTTTTTAAAAATTCAAGATGACAGCATCAGGAGAATAAAGGGTTAAACTTCTGTGGCAATTGTCTCTTTAAAATATAAATCAAATTTCCTAATCATATATTTGGAATAGAACATATTTTTTAATGCCATTTTATTAAAAAAATTTTCTACCCAAACAATGTATTCATGATAGTCAATTTATCATGAATTTAATAACAAAAGATTATTTAAACTCAAAGAATCAATACTATTATTTTCAATAACTCAAGAGTCAAAATTTACTATCAAGACATGCATTAAAATCCCGCCAAAAAAAGTTATTCAGTTTTTTTAAGGGTAATATTAAAAAGAATTCATCAAGAAATAAAAACATTCTCTTAACCTTTTGATTTTGAAGAATAAAAACTAATAAATTAGATAGAGAAATTAATAAGAAAAACAATCATTAGCTTTTTATTATATCTAGAAGTTCCAAGAATAGCACATATCATATTAAACTTTACATCAAACAGTCTCCTTCAACTTAATATACTATCCTGCCAAAAAAAAAACAAAAAAACTTATAGCAATCTGCATGTTCCATTAAACTTTTTGCTTCTGCAAGAAGTTTCATTAAAAGTATCTACATGAATCGTAAGCCTCCAGACTAAATTATATATATATAATAGTCTTTAATTAATGCAATCATTTGCTAAGAATTTGGTCTGGAGCTCAAATCTGACTGAGTAAAACTAGTACATTTTTTCAAATTCTAAATAATATGATCATATTAGCTAGCTAAATAAGTATTTAGCTGACTTTAGTGAAAACATAAAACAAGAAAGGCAAAATAATAAAAAACCTTACTACTCTATTAATTGAATAGCTTAGTGATGTTTTTTCTTCACCATTTTGTTTGGAAAACTAATAGAGAGACCTATGCTCTGTAGAAAACTATTTAAAGACTGTTTTGCTTTATATTTGTAAATATAGATGTGTGTGTGTGAGTATAAATATAAGAGATAATATATTAAAGATGGTGCATATGAAAACTCTTATGAAAAGAAGAGTGCAAATTAATATACAATCATTTGTAAGCACATGATATCAAAAAATAAAATAGATATAAACGTATGTATATAAACTTACACCAATTTGGCAATTTTCAAAGCTCTATTAGCATCACAAGTTCCCTTAAAAACAACAAATAGACAAATATATATATATATATTAAGTCATATCCATATAATCGTATATATAGATGCATACACACATAGAAAATTAAAAAAATTATTAAAAAAAAAATGAATATACCATGATAGCATGAATATAATAAAATAAAATTTACAAGAGAAACTGTTTCAGGTTTATTCATTATGCATAACACAATTAAATAGTGATTTCATTTAAAGAATTAAAAACATAAAATTAATAAATTATCTTTTACTAAAAAATACACCTTAATTCAAGACTTATACCATTTCCATCTAACTATTTTATTACATTACATATTAAATCTTTCACATAACTCTTTTATTGTGATTCATATAACTTTCTATAATCCTCTTTTAGTCACATATTTACCTAGTTTTATTAATTTTATGCTTTAATTAAAAAAATTTTTCAACATACCCTTCTCTATAAATAATCTATATATATAATAAGATAAATTGTTAATAAAAAAAAAACATATTAACAAAATATTTTGAATAAGTGATTCAAAATGATAAAAATAAATTTTTATTTGTATTAGTCAAAAAAAAATGGAATAAAATAGGTTGACAATAATGAAAAATGTTGTGAAATCAATAGATGAGACAAAATTTGGCAAAATTCAGGATTTAGGACATTCTATTTGAAAAGCTAAAATTTACTGAGAAGTAATTAAAAAAGCCAATAAATCATTTTTCATCATTTGTGGTTCCATTAGAGAAAATGCTTAATGCAATAAAATGCAAGCCTTTTAGAACAATTAGTTTAATTTCATATGCTACTAAAATTATTATTGAAACTTTTGTACAGATATGTCTTTATCTGTAGGAAAATCAGGATTTAAAAACAAAAACTCCAATTAGAGTTGTTAGGATGGCATTAATATTTTTGTTATATTCTTCTTAAAATGGTTTTGAAAAAAAAAAAAACTGTTATTTTGTTGGACATTCTAAAGACAAATAGCCTAGATAAGAATGAAAAACAATTATTCATATAACTTTATTTCAAGAAATTTGATATAAGATGAGATGTAATGTAAGGGTACACTCTTTCTCTTATTTTTTTTAAAAGAAATGTTGAATTACCTTAATGAAACAGGATTTAACATTGTAAAAAAAAACAAACAAAGAATTTATTGTAAAAATTGACAGTATAAGATGACAAGGATAAATTTAATGAAAGGTTAGGTTGGATTAGTGTACTTGTGTTATATGTTTAGAATGAGAATAATTGCAACTATGACTAAAGTAGTAAAAGTATTTTAAAAAAATAAAAGTTTAATAGGATGGCAGAGTATAACGATCCGGATTTAGAGCTTAACGTAATCTGCACTACAGGGCGCCATCTAGACATTTGAACCTAGAAAAATTTATAAAGTAGGCAGATATGTAAGTGAAAAAAAAAAAAAAATTTTTTTTCTTATATATATATTGATTCCGGTCGTTAGCCCATGTCACTAGCTCAGGGAGTAGCAGAGATTTAATAATATAATATCTTATCTAATTATATTTCAATATTAAAAAATAAATAAAATAAGCCACTGCCAGTAATTAACATACAAAAATTTATTTACGCACATATATATATATATATAAGATTTAACATTATTATTTTAATATGTTTACTTTAACATTAATTTTACTTTTATTTTAGATTTTTAATTTACATTTTAAATTTTATACTATTATTAGTTCGCACAGATTTGTTTAAAAATGTTGAGTATAAATCGGTTACATAGATTATACGGTCAAAAACATTTCAAAATAAACATAACCAATCAAAATACAAAGTCATTGATACGTCAAGTGCAGAGGGAATACTAGAGACCCATTGGCATTCATCGTAAGATGCCGCAAGACACCAATAACTTAAAAGACATCCGAAATAAATACATCTTAGATACTCACCGTAAGGTATCAGAATTTACCGAATGTCTATATATTTTGATCAAGTATGAAAACCAAAAACATAATTAACTGATAATGAATCCATGCAAGCGTCTATAAACAACTTAAATTTAATGCATTTTTATTTAGTGTCGAGTATGAATAGACTACATAGATTTGCATTTGAAGATAAAACATTCTATCCCTATTTAACCTTAGGCTAAAAGTTCGCAGTCAAACTGGCGTCAATCCATCTGATACATCGATGTATTCAATGTAATACGAAATACGGCAGCACAAAAAGTTAAGAGAAGAAATTGCCTCTCGTCAGATAGGAATACTACATCTATCTGACAAGAAGAGCAATAAAAAAAAAACTCCATAGAAAGAAACTGCGTTCTCCGTCTTATAATTCCTTCCATAGGCAAACGGAAGTGTGCGGCATATACTAGCGATTCTGCCCGTAGCGAATCTTGCATTACATCTACTAACTACACCAATATATCCAATCCATTGACCCAATTCAACAACGACACAAATAACCTAAGATTACCCTCCCCTAATATAACTTTACAAATCTATACAGCCATTCATGCCCGACTTAAGTTTAACATTGATATATTTTAATTTATCGGAAAACAGAAATCATAATAAAACTTAAAGAACAAAAAATATAAATGGAAATGATTTAAAATAAAAATAAAAAATACATCAAATAATACTATTAATAAACAATTTAGTTTGGTCAGATAGGATTCTATTGCATTATTTACTAAAAGGTTTTAAAATTTAGAGTTCTTATTTTTTCAAGTGAGTATAAAGTTCTTACGATTTTTAAAACGTCCAACTTTATCCGTTGCTTGCCATGAACGTGAATTCCCACGCCGTCCTAAAGGGGTTGATATTCTGTAGGCCGATTTATTTATCCATCTGGAGGTTTTTGCTTTAACTGATCCTCAATGTAGAAAACGATAGTTCATTTCTCTTTCTTTCTTAGCACACTGAAGGGATTGAAGAGTGCGTCTTTTCAATCCCTTCTCCTTCGACTCTGCACTAACACATATTTGTCCTCTCGTAATAACTAATTAATTCTTTTATTTTCAAACCTTTCCTTTTATAATAATTTTGTGGATTAACTCAACATTACGTCATGATGGTGAAAACCTTTTTGTTGAGATCCGATTTGAGGGATTTCTTTCATTTGCTATTAGTTTCTATTGTTTTCCTATCTGACCGTTGTTTTTACATTTACATGCCCAAGGCTAGTTTACATTTAGCTAATTAAAATAATCATTTCCATTTTACAAAAGATTAATTAATCTGTTTTCGAACTTAAACATATATTTTTATCTCTAAATCTTTTCTGAAAATTTAGTTTTAAAATACTTTTTCTTTACTAAAGTTTTATTTTAATAATTATTTATCTGTGCGATTTTATATATATGCGAGTTTAAGATGATTTTTTTATTTTTAATTCTTAAAAAAGAAGTTTTTATTGGCGAACTTTTATTTTTTTTCATGTTTATTAATAAAAAAAAACAATGTAACGACATCTGTGCCTGTTACAATAGGATGGCAGAGTATGTGGTTTGCATATAATAATAAATTGAGAAATTAATGAATGTCAGTATTATTATATTATTTTGCATAATTAAATCAGGATAAATAATGACTTATGAGTAACATTATTACTCTTTATATTTAAAATAATTAATATAAATATTGATTTTGACAATGTCTAATCTACTACCATTTTAATTCATTTTTCTTCTCTGCTGTGTCATCTTCTGAAATTGGGAATATGAAGAACTGAGATGAAAAAGTTATCATCATCACTTAAACATTCACTCAAGTCATGGAACAAAATTGGCTTCTCCTATCTATATATTTTTATTTAAATAATTATAATAATAATCTTTTTCCAACAGTTATAAATTCTATATATGATGTCATTACAGAATCAAAATTTTGAGAGTAATATAGAATATTTAGTATTATAAAGATTTGAAAATATATATGTAAATATTAATATCATCTACATTTGAGAATGATTATATATCTTTTGAAATCTGATTTTGAACAGACCCTTAGGTTTGCTTGATCTTCATTAACCATGTTGACATATAGTAATAGCTTTTGATTGAGAATGAATAATAATAACTTTTTCCACAGAAAGTCAGATTAATGTATATAGTTGTAACTTTTATAGTTATTTATAGTCATTAAATTATTTTGCAGCATGGACGTATACTTAACTAATTTATCTCTTTTCTATTTATGAATATATTACAAGGATTGAAATGTTAATTTCTAAAGATCTCATCCAATTTACTTTTTGTCTTGTATAATTTATAATAGTGATAAAATGATGAACTAGAGAACTAAAGATCCCTGAATTAAAAGCTCAAGTCACTTCTGATATGCTTGTTTCCCTTTTTCTTTTAATCATTCAATTTGTAAAATAATTTGAGACTGATTTACTGATACATTATTTGGAATTTTAGAGCTGCATTTTGTACTGGGAGCATTTTTTTAGGTAAGCAAAAATAATTTTTTTTATAATTTCCATTGTTTGATTAAAATAAAATTCACTTAAGCATTGCAGTGATTGATATAGCAGAAAAAGTAATATAGAAAATTAAATAGGAATAATTAATATTATAAATTTCGATTTCAATTCTGTATGAGCAAAGATATAAAGTTGGAATGTATTTTTTTTTTTCATCTACAAATGTATATTATTGGAAAACAAATACTGAATGGTTCATTCAAATTTCTAAGTGAAAGGTGAGAATTAACTATTTGGAAAAATATGGCTTATTAAGTAATCTGTTTCAACCATTAAGCATCACATGATCACATTTCCTATACTAGCACATTAATTGTTGATAAACAGAGCAAAACTCTCCATACCGTATTGGCATTAGATAGGGATTTTATGCACAAGCCTTCTGACATCCATTGATTACTCTGTTTAGCACAGGTGGCAATACTGTATGGAGAGTTTTGCTCTGTTAATCTGTTTCAAATTAATATTTAATGGAACTACTTTTTTCCAGTAAAACTTATATCAAAAACAAAAAAAAACTTTTTTTAAAATAACTTACTATTTGCAAAATAACTTTGCCTTTTTCTCGGGCACATGTCTGAAAAATAGGGACATTATCTTCTCCCACAAATTCTATTGTATTCAAAACATCTGAAAAAATTAAAAAAAAAAAAAAAAGATGAAGCATTAAACTTAATTTTATAAACAAAATAGCTAAAACTACTACTTACTATTTATAGTTCTTCTGCAGTTGATCATTTTAAAGTCCACTAATTCCTAAAAATTAAGGAAACATTTATAAGCAAGTCATAATATATATATATAAGTAAATAAATTCTTTTTTGTATTAAACCATGTATTATTTTGTTTATTAAATTCCCAACTATCAACGAAATACCATTCATCATTGTCAAGGTTAAGGTCTTAATGAAAAACTGTTAGATCTTAAATAATAATAATCTTAACCTTGATAATGATGAATAGCATTTCATTGAATCACTGGGAATTTAATAAACAAAATAATACACAATTTAACAGAAAAAAGACTTTATTTACATCATATAACTGTGAAAATATTAAGTATAATATATATGTTAATGCATTAGTAACAATTTTACTCTTACATTTATATGCTTTTGAAATTCTTTATTCAATACTTTCAAATAAAATTTGTGATTTACACAAAATAGTAATTATTCTTAAATACAGTAAACTCAAGTAAATTTTAATAAGATCTTTTTGTAATGATCCTTCCATCAACATTGAAATCCTTTAAATAAAATACCTTAGATAGCATTCGGTCAATAATACTGCCCCTAAATTTTTGATGTATGTTTCAAATATACTTTTTGATGCTATATCTAAATATGAACAAACTTACTTCTTTTTTTTTTGTGTGTGTGTGATTGACATGTTTCAAATATACTTTTTGATGCTATATCTAAATATGAACAAACTTACTTCTTTTGGGGGTGTGTGTGTGATTGACATGTTTATATTTTCATCATGTGGCACAATCATAGGATAAAAAGATATATTATTTTATTCCAGGGTGAACATTATAGGAAAATCTAATAGCAATTGGTATAATGGATATCTTGAACAGAATGTTAATATAATCTCTCCAATTCTTTCTTGCTATGATAGATTTAACAAACACATAATAATAACTGCCAGAGAATTCATCTCTAGTAGTTATCAAACCCAATTCATTCAAGAATGAAACAAAACTAGCAATGATATTTATAGAAAATTTTTGTCTATCGAGAATCACAGATTGCCGAAGAATTTATAAAATCAATGAATGATGCTAGAAAAGTGGAAAGATACCATGAAGAAGCAAAACTTTACAAGATCTAGTCATAAAATCTTGTGGCTTTTATGAAAGCATGATAAATGCAAAAATATCTCTAAAAGAACTACTGCTTGCTAATATTATATGTCGAACTTTTAAATCCAAGACTGCTAGAATGATAAAAAGTATCATTGGAGCAGAATTGTGATTTTCTCTTTCACAATGCTCCTCTAATATCAATCTGATAAAATCTATAATGTTAATGAACTGGAACTGGTTCTTGATTATCTTAAACAAGGAAAACCTTCAGGAGTATATAGTACACTTTCAGAATTTCTAAATAATTTAGGTACCAGAAGTCAAAGCATGGTTGGAAAATAAAGAAATTATTGCAAAAATCTGAAGTAAAAACAAAACAACAGCAGTCTTAAAACCAAATAAATCTAGCAATAATCCAAAAATTATCACCCAATCATGTTCCTACAAGCTATTTGATAGAATTATATTAATGAGAATTTTACAAATAGTTGATAGCCATCTGTCTTATTAAGCAAGTAGAAAGAAGCAACTGTGAATACGTTTTATCTTTAATAACTCATAATGAAAACAACTTTCAAAATAAATTCAAGGCTGGTACTATCTTTATTTCTAACCTCATTTTTAAATATGGAAAAACCATTAATTTACTTAACAAAAAAAAATGTTCTCCAATACAAAATTCAAGTAACATTAAATGATAATCGTAATGCATATAAAATTTTAGAAATGGTTTTTGAAAGGGTTTAGTTCTCTCATCTACTTTATTTAATATATTTTGCAGTGATATTCTCAGAATAGAACATATGGAATTCATTATAGTTGATATTGCTTTGATATTTCAAAAGAGATTCTTTACTGAAACAAAAATCTATAAGGATATGAAAAGATTAGAAATCTTTTTTTAAGATTGAAATCTTATTTCTAATCTAATGAAGACAATGTGCTCAATTTTTTATCTAAACAATAGGGAATTATTTTATTATCTGAATATAACCTTTTGCAAAAATGAATTGAAACACAATCCTATTCCATGCTATTTAGAAATAATTTTGAGTCATAGCCTAACTTATTTTCCTCATTTAGCTAAGATTAGATCAAAAATTAATTTCTAGAAATATACCTAACTTGCTTAAAAAGCTAGCTGGCATTACCACAAACAGCTTGCTTAGCACTAATATTATTCTTTTGGTGAATACTGTGACCCTAATTGGAAAAAAAAAAATTTCCATATTGAACTTCTAGATACTTATTTCAATATTAACATGAGAAATATTAGCACACTCAAGTCTACTCCTTTGCCATGGCTTTCTATTTTTTTTATATATTCTTCTCTGAGATATCAGAAGAGAAATTGCTTTATAAAAAATGTATAAAAAGTTGTTAAACAGATCAGACTTGCCAATATCATAAGATGTAGTTTTACCACTTAAGACCCATCTCAAATCAAGATCCCCTTTTTGGATGTTCAACCAAAGATTTACAATAAAGAATTATGGTATAAAAAAGGGAATTTCTATGATGTTCCAGATTTCTTTTTCCAATTCCAATAATAAAGTTAGTTAGATATGATCTATCTAAACCCAAGTGGAGTCTCAGCAATAGATTCAGAATAATCCATAGTGTTGTTGCTTATATGTTTCATAAATGGAATTTATCAGCCATTAATCTGCGTAAATGTGAGCTTAACACTAATTATAAACCACACAATTAGTGATTGCCAAAAATGTGGATATAGTAGTGACAGAATTGAGGGACTTCATAAAGTCACTGATGAAATTTATCTCCTGTCTGAAATCTTTACAAATTCCTTTATGATATTTTTTCAAAAGTTATTGTCAAAAAAAAAAATCCATATTCTATATAAAAAAATATATTAGTAATAAACATATATTGTTTATTAAAACTAATACACTTTACTCTGGAAAAGATCTGATAATGTTAAAAAGATAAAACAGATCACAGCAGATGAATGATCAGGATGAAATATATTAAAACTAATTCGGACAGAGAATCAAATTTCTGTATGCTTGAGACCTATCTTAGTTTAATTGTATGAAACTATAGTATTAACAATTAGTGTGTATATTGCTCTTTTCTTAAGAATTATTTTTGTTAATTTTATATCAGTATTGTATTAAGGAGCTATCTTAATCATCACAATTCCTTCTGCTATATATATATGATATATTAAACTTTAAATCTTCAAAATGTTGACTTTAAATAATTGGTTAAAAAATGATATGGACTTTATTTCGACTATCAAATGAGTTCCTCAAACTTCTTGTTGACATAAGCAAGACTATTCCTAGGCTGGCTAGAGAGAGTATACAATGAAACTTCAATCTTGTTTTGTAAATACAAAAAGGGTCACTTCAAGATTTGGGAAGTTTGTCAATCAGTTTCCCATAATGCTGCATTTCCTATACAAAATCATTCATAACATGCACAAAGCTAGACCATATCAAAAAAAAAAGATAAAAAAATTCTGATCTCACACTCCAGGTTATCTGTTGTTCTGAGAGGGATCTGAATGATTTTGCCATGATTTGTATTTATCTAAAGAAGCAGATTTAATGTTTAGGTTCAAGATTAAAAGGTTGGAATTTCTGTAGCATGATAAAGTTTTGTTTTTAATGCAATCATCATAATAATTAATGTTTATTTTTCCCTTAAGAAAATAAACTTATGCTAATTTAGTCATGGAAGCTCTTTATTATGAACATAATAAGATAAATCTAATTTTTTCAGGTGACTTCTCAAAAAATGAGTTTGAAATCTGTCCTCCTTTATAACAAATAAATTTCCTTCCATGTCTATTACATATGTTGCAAAATCTATCTCAGCATCAAGTTGCATATTTAAAAAGATTCAGTTTCACAAGTATAAATGGAGAATCTATGAAAATACACTTTTGCTGAGATTGCAATCAGGTTAAGTAGTTGCTACTTATATGAAAAGAACAATAGGGAAATAGTAGGGATAAGCAAAACCATTACATTCAAGATTGCTCAAAATATATCTCAATTATTCCAGAAAAAAACAAAACATTATAGTTCACTTTTGATCACAGGAACATGACTTTCTCCTTTGCATATCAATCTAAATCTTACAAGAATATTATTAAAGTGCTGAGTAAACAATAAATTAGATATACTTATTTGAAAAACAAGTTTATCACGACAAAGGAAAATATTTTTATAAGTCTCAGATTACAGAATTGTTTAGAGAAGGAAAATTTGAAAAAGAGTTGAGGAATTTCAATACTGTCTGCATTTTTTAGAGAAATTATAAATCTGAATATTAGTCTTAAGTTATACCAAATAGATGGAATGTAATATGTCATTTCTGGACTTTCAGTCAGACATTTTTCTGGAAATCTGAATGGAACTAATGATGAGACATGAGCAATTTTATCAGGATACTTCTAACATTAAAAAACCATAACCAAGATTAGTGGAAGTTCAGTATACTAGTTGACAACTCGTAAATAATGGTGGGTGACATTACACTCCACCACCCATAGCAGGGAAAACGGCTATCTTACATAGTCACTTAGATAAGGAGGTGGCTTCCTATCTCGCTTTGGGTGTTTATATTCTGTATTATCAACTGAAATCTTTTCCCCAGGTTTTGGTATCTGGTAGTCTGGACTTGGCTCTGAATTATCAAGTCTCTTTTCAGAAGGTTTATTCCCATTGATTTGAGCTGTATATGTATATTGCCATTTTGGATTGATGTGATGGCGGATATGATTAAAATGTCTCTTGTATCTAACATTATCTTCCATTTGTACTGTAACTATATTCTTGGAAGTTATGCCAATTACTTCGCCCTTTATCCAAATTTGTCGTAGGCAATCTCTAATCAACACCTTCTCACCTACAAGAAACTTCTCTGACTTTTTATCAACAGTTTCTCTTGTTGGTTCGGCAGGAGTTTTTCCGCTAGCAGCAGTTAGAATAGAATGTTGTGCAAATGATAATTTCCTAGTCTTGCAAATTACTGGTATTGCGTTTTCTTTTAACTCTAGCTGAACTGGCTTTGTTTTCATTTGTCCTAAACTTTTAGTGACAAGTGATAGGAATTTAATCTGCATTTTGTTTCCGATATTAATTTTCTTTATAATATTGATCCTAATTCCCAAAGAATGAAACCAGTTTCTGCCCATTGAGGGTTTTATCTTTTTATTTAATATATATAACGGTAAAACTCCTTTATTTGAATTCAAACTGATCTTGACTATAACCTTTCCGATAATTTCGACTTTATTTCCATTAACGTCTGTTGTGCGAACTTCGGTATTCATTATTTTTTTTTTAGACTTATTTTTAAAAATAGATTTCCAATCCTTTAGGGACATTAGGGAAACATCAGAGCCACTATCAATTTCCATTTCACAATGTTTTCCTTCGATACACACAGTTTGATTAAAATCTGATTCTGAATTTTTCAGTGTTTTGATCTCGTATCGATCTTTTGAGTTGTTTTTTTCCAGAATCTCTCACTAGGGTTCCTCGTGTTTCAGACAGTTGTTTACAATTGCGTACAACATGTCTGGTTTTTTGGCAGTGAAAACATACGCGGTTATAACTACAATCCTTATCATGTTCAGCATTTTTCTGAATCGAACGAAGGATACGAGGTGATGCATTATTCCTAAATTCTTTTGCCTGCTCTATTACGAATTCGTGAGCTATTCCCTTTTTAATGGCTTCTTTATATGTAATATTAGAGTCCGCAAGTAATTGTTCACGAAAATTTATTTCGTAAAATCCGAGTAACAAATGTTCAAGAAGTGCTTCTAAAAATTTATCATAAACACAATTTTTAGCAATTCACGCAGGGCTGAATCATATTCCTTGAAAGTCTCATTTTTTGCTTGATGTCGTAAACGAAAATGTAGTCTAGCAATGTGCTTACACGGTAGCGGGCAGAACTCTGAAGTTAATCTTTCAACCACATCGTCGTATTGTAAAGTTTCTGGTTCAACAGGTTCACATAACTGGTTAGCTACTTCTAAAACCTTGATTCCTGCGAAACCTAGAAGTGTGGCAATTTTAATGTCATTTTGCTTAACTCTGTTTATCAAAAAGTGTTTGTCAACCAGTTTTACATATAATGGCCAATTACTGGGATTTTCAACATCGAATTCTCCTATTCTTAGTTGTATCATGGCGGCCATTTTTTCGTTCCAAAAACTGTTTTTCGGAGATCCTGTTCAACTGCGCCAATTTGACGTGTATGCGTCAACTTAAATAGGTTTATAAACAACTAACACAAATAAAAATAATGCATAGCTATAAAGTATGCTCTAAGACAGTTTTCTAACCAACTCTCTTCTATATAAGACAGAACGTTCCACCCTTCACGTTCTTCATTGTTTTAACTATAATAATGGCAGGTGACATTACACTATAATAATGGCAGGTGACATACAAAGATCACCAAGAGTCTTCTAAAGTAATATCTTAATTTAAATCTTCACAAAGAATAGGCTTCATATTCTAAAGATATTAATAAATTAATTTATAAATCAATCACAATTATGTTAAATTTTAAATATAATTTTTTTAGCATATTATAATTAAAAATTATACAATTACATACCTCACAGTAAACAATATCAGCTCCATAATCTAAAGCTAATAATCTTGCAGGCAATCGACCAATCCTAACCATTGGTGCCAAAATAATTTTCCCGACAAAATCTACATCTTCTTTTGATTGACCTAAAGAAGGCATCATCTATAAAATATATTATAAAATTAAGTCAGATCAAACATAAAATCAATAATATTTTTGGACTACATATTGAAAAAGTCAATCCCTTTCAATTCCTTCAATGGATTCAATTAAATTCGTAGAGAACTTAGAAGATGAATCAGATTAATTTCAAACACAATCATTTCTAAGCAATACTCTTACACTTTTTTTTTAAAAAAAAGGCTTAATAAAAAAATTTTTTAATTTTTATAATTAGAAATTACTTTGACCTGCTCCTTTATTCATATATTTCATCTTCACTCACTACTTAATCTTGTCTCTTCTCCATAATCATTTATATCATTACTTAATCTTGTCTCTTCTCCATAATCATTTATATCATTTTATATATATATATATAATCTCTACCAATGCAAAATTAGAAAAGCCATTGAGATACTTAAAAGGCCAGATTGTATCAATAAGCGAGATGATAATGCAAACTTCCTCCTATTTCGAAAGATTTTTTTAAAAAACATTCCTAAATTTAACATTTTTGCTATTGGTGGAATTTTAATGTTTTATTCAAATCAGTGATTGTAGCGCCTCTACAACCATCTTTCTACCTTTTATAACTCTGTGGATGACTTGTGTGACCAAGTCAAAATGTCAGTATATTAATATTAAAAGTTTTTAACACGGATGAACTCGCAAAATATATATTTTATATATATTCCCATTTAAGTTAACAGGATATGAAACTATGATATTGTTAATTGAAGCAGTTTAAAAATAAAACAAGAGAAGTTTAGATTTATATGAGAATAATAATAATAAAAATAAATAAGAAGTATTTACAACTGCACATATAATTGTTTCATGGATCAAACATATTTATTTCTCAGATATCATCATTATTTTTATGACTATTTCTTTACAATCTCATCCACTATTTTGTTAAATAAGAGTGATTTTAAGTGGTGTTGATGATCATTTGATCTGATATGATTATTATTTTTACATTCAAGAAACACCAAACAAATGTTGCAAACATACCATATGTAATTTCAGGAATTATATATATATACACACAAACACATGCATATATATGAATTAAGCTCTAATTTGGGATCATCAATCAAATGAATGATCAAAAGTTTTGAAATGAATTTCCCTGACAAGACTTTGTGGAATTTCTCTATACTAAATTAATTTCATAAATTCATCATTTTAAATATCATTAATAATATTCCTAGATTGGAAATTGCATGCTATCTACAATATATGACAATATATCTTTTAAATAATTACAATCTTCTTACATCTTTTAAGAAAAAAATATTTATTAATATAATTACAGTTTTCACTGTTCTTCGCAGTCTTCTTCAGATCTCATTCTATTTCTCTATTTTTCCCTTTTCACCATTTTATTTCACTTACAATATATGACTGTAAATTCAAATATGTCACGATTAGAATACAACACAGACAGAGTTAACTAACAAATATCACTAAAAGACAAATACAATCATATTGTTAAATATTTCTTTTAACTAAAACCAAATATATGAAACTTTCTCCTCAACAAGTTTCCATTCAAAACTTCAGTCATAATTTATTAAACAAAACATCTGAAAAAGGTTACACATGGCAAAATATTAATGAAGAAAATAACTATTCAAATAATGAAATATTCATGAATATTTTGTTTCATTAAAGCTTATGATTCAGATCACATCAACATTCATGGAAAAATTCTAAACAACCCAAACCAATAATGGAATATTCTTTATATATATCATGGCAAAATATTAAAACATACACAGCATATAATCTTCTTTAAACTCATATAGCTTTAAATAATCATCCTGACTTCAAAAAACACGAGTTACTGGAAATGAATTGGAGTCAGAAGGCAATGAAGGAAGAAAATAGAACAATGTCGGAGGAGTTTAAAGCTAAAATTATAAAGGAAATGAAGGGAGTGAGACAAGAAATAATGGAAAAAATTGAAAAAAATCAGGAAACTATAGAAACCATAGAAAGAGATCTGAGTAAAGAAATTCAGGAAGGTGAGATAATAAAGGGTATAAAAGAAGTGAGAGTTGAGTTAGAACAAGATAGTGTTAGGTCTGGTAACATAGAAATGAAGGAGCACAAGTAGAAGAAATGTGCCAGGAGTGGATAAATATGGAGAAAATAATGCAAGAGGAATTAGATATATTAAAAAAAGAAGGGATCCAGAAGGAAACAGAGCAGGGCATAGATGACATGGTAAGAAAGTTAGAGGTATTTCATGATATTGAAGTACTTTAAGATACTTTAAAATCTGAAGAATAACAGATATGTGTTGGGATAACAAAGGGCCTTGAGTATAAAATAGCACAAATGGAAAGTAAATATGAAGGCTTCACTACTAAAACAAGCAGTATGAAATAGTTCCTAGGAAAAATGAGTATAGAGGGTCAGGAAGTACAAGGCAGGAAGGACCAACCAGCAGATTTTTGAAGAAACAATTCCTCATTGAAACATTCAAGGCAAAGGTGGGAGAAAGCCCATTAAACTACCTCGAAAGTTTAGCCAGTTTGTTTCGAGTACAAGACTGGCCTGAAGGGGATAAAGTTACGGTCACAATTAGTCACCTTAGGGGAATGTCCTTGGATTGGTAACATACTTTATATGGTAAGTCACATATCTTTGAGAAGTAGACATGCCATTTTGAGGACATTCTGGAGTGAAGTCAGACAAGATGGGATACTTTACAGAGTATCCCAGGAGAAATATCCCATTATCCGCAGTGAAATGCATACACAATTTTTTTTTAAGACAGGTGGCAAAATTAAGATCGTTAACTGCATTTCCTCTCTCAGATGACCAGATCATATGGACCATCCAACATAATATGCCACTTACAGTACAACAAATGATGTTGAGCAGCAGCAGCAGCCAGTTGATCAAGGAAATGGCAGAATTATAAACATTAATAGATTATGGTAACATAGCCAGAGAACCCAAGGACAAGTTCAGGAGGCTGGACTACCATAGTGATCAAACATTTAGAAAGGAGCCGCCTGAAAGTAAATTTTGAGTAATCGGACAGATTTTTTATTTTAAAAAAAAGGATTTATTTATTATATACCTGTTTTTGGATAATGAGATAAAGTTAAGAAAATAATATGTTCTTTTAGACAAAGCACAGGGCAAATGTTCAGCCAGATTTCTGAGAGGTTTTTTTTAAATGTTTAAAAATTTTAAAAAAATTAGCAAAGGAATGCTTTTTTTTTTTTTGTGGTGTGATGGGGCAGTTGAACCAGATGCTTTATCCGCTTCAAAAGTTTCATCATAAAATTAAAACTCCTGTTTTCATAAAGTTTTAAAAGAAAGCTATTTGAAAGTTTTATATGTTATAGTGCACATATGAAGCTATATTTTAAAATTCTCTAATTTTACTTTTTAGCTTAAAAATAAGTTTCTTTTGAGATTTTTTTTTTTATCTATTTGTAAAAACATTCTAATTTAAAAAGTTTTAATCTTTTTTTTTTAAAAAAAGCATCTTAATTTTAATTGTAAAAAGTTTTGACTGCATTTGTTTTTTTCATTTTTGTTTGTAATCTAATTTTAATTTCTTAAGAAGCTCAGACTTAATTTAGCATTTACTGTTTTTTTTAATTAATTTTGGATAAGATAGGAGCCGTGGACAGAATTTTAATTAAGTCTGAGATAGAGATTTACCCTGGGCAAAAACTCCTAATTAAAGATGTCATGGGAGATATGAGTGCACATAAATAGCCCTGGGATTGTTATTCTGCTGTTATGAGTATTGATTCAGCTTCTTAGTACACTGCCTGTAATACATATTCTAATTGCTGTGCTACCTTATATTTTAAAGATTGCTATCTGCTATCATACTAGACTATTTGCTAAATAGCGATCGTCGCTGTGGAATGCCAAAACTACACGCCATGCGGAATCTTATCTACAACATGCAGTGTTAATTCAACCTAAATATGGTCCACAGACCCCGAATTGTTTTTCAAAGATCATGTCTTAAAAGCCTAGACCAGAACAGATCTAAAAATTACCTCCACACTGCCTACCAGAGATATAAATCTAAAGCCTTCATGATGGACTCGAGTCAGAAAGAACTTTGCATAGCCTGCTAGAGAAAATCTGACAGACTTTACATTAGACCTAGAGGCAAAATTTTCATATTCTAACCAGGGTTAAATCTCGTACTTATATTTATGTTAAAGTCTCAGCTTAATTTTAAAAGAAACCTGTCTTTATTATGTTTGAATATTCCTAAAATGCTTTTGTCTTATGTATTTTCTTATTGTGATGTGTAGTGGACTCTTAGTTTTAAGACTCCATATTATTTTTTTATTATGTATTTATGTGGGAGTGTATTGCGAGTTTCTATTTTAAATGTTTAGTGTTTTTTTTTTTAATTTTACTAACTCTTGGTAAATGCTTTGGCAGGCATTCGTAATTTTATTTCAACTCACCTGTTTCTTTTGTTGTACTGTATTTAATTTAGATAAGCTTGGTTTGAGTTTCCAACAGACAGTATATATTTTGAATGGTGATTTATTGAGTGTTGTTCTGTTTTTCATAAATCAGAGAATATGTTTCTTCTATTTAAGATTATGTAAATATTAATCTTTTCTTGTTCTATTTACTTGTCTTGTATTGGAAACAACCTTAATGATCTTGAATATGGTCATTCATGAGCTGTTCTGCAGACATATAACATTCTTGGTCCCGATGTTTCTTTTCTGGACCAAGGAAAACTCGCTGCGCTGTTTTGTTGTACTCCCTACAAGACCCCTTTTGTTTTGCAATCTCTAAATAGGAAAACTAGAATGTTTTTTTTTTTTAAATCACTGGCAGAAAGAAATTATAAATCCACTTTTAAACCATGGGTGAGAAAACGAACTTGTTTGCCAGGGCACCCTCTGATAAATACCCTAGAGAAATCTAGGTCAATCCTTATCCTTTTGTTTGCTTTGGATTTCATAGTGTTTTTTTTAATTTAATAAATTATGAAGTTATTTAAAATTATCTTGGCTGACGTTTGTCTCTGTATTCTTTTCTCAATTGTCTGAACAATGTTAAAGATCTCTTTCTCTCCCTGGGTCTAGCTGGTGGCATTCATCATCAACTCTTGATCACTGTAAATTAAATTTTCTAGGTAGTTAGTGACCTAGTGGTGCCTTTGGTGATCAAAAGAATTGAAGAAGTGACTGGTACAACAAATATATATAATTATTTCTTTAAAAAAAAAACCAAGTACTGAAAATAACTTAAATGAAAATGAGATTTAACTTATTACAAAGTTGAAAATGTATAAGATTTTTACCTTCACTATTTGGGTCTATATATTTTGATGTTTGAGCTTATTAATTCACAAAAATACATGGATATGGTGAAATTAAATAATTTAATGACCATTTCATTCCTAAACAATTCTATCTATATCTATTCTATATCTAAGCTTTCTTCCTATTAAACAATAGATGTCATGAAGTGACTATCTGATTATATTTTCATACTTTGGTGATAAACATTTGTATATACACATTTTTTTTTCAATAATAATATATATTGTTATATGCATTATTCCCATGTTCTTACAGCCACTTCCTTGGGCTCTGATGGAAGATACATTTTAACATCTTGGCATTTATCCTGAATATCTCTTTCATACTGGTGATTTCTTCTATTTCCTTGTCAATTTCTCTTTTGTTATCATTACACTAGCAGAACGATTATTTCCTATAAACTGCACTTGATTTTCTATATTGATGTATATATTTGTATTCAAATGGTGGATATGTTGAACCTTTTGACTCAAGTTCTCTTACTTTTCCACTAATTCTTTACATAAATTCTCTATGTCTATTATATTCATGAGTTTAGTTGCCTCATTAATGGTCATCCAATCACAGTTGATCATCACCTATTGGATAGTTGATGGCATATTGCCTGACTTTCCTGACAAACTGGTCTTTTTACAATTGGAATGCAGTTAGGGTTCTTAATCTTGCTACTTGTGATGAAAAAAATGCATATAATTTAATCAAGCTTTCACTTTTCGTGCAACATTCATTACAAAACTCCATCTTGCCTTTCTTCACTTCAAAATCCTCATAGAAAACAATAATCTTCAAAAATTTATGGCCATACACGTAAAAAAAATTCCACAAGTCCTTAATGGTTCCACATAGTTACATGAATTAGATATTTTCTGTTTCAGTACTTGAATACAATAAAAATAATTCACTTTATTCTTCTATAAGAATAGATCTTCTCTCAAGTTATCTCTAAGTATTTTATTCATATAATCTTTGCTAAAGTTAAATTCCATATAAGATTGACCATTATCTCATCTTGATTTCTCCCCCCCCCTCCTTTTTTCATCCAAGTTTATTGTTCCTTATTTTTCCATGTGAAAGAGAATCCATAAATGGATTACTGGATGTTATTTCATAATTATTTTCCAAGTTGTCTCTTCTTTCAGAGTGATTTCTTGCTATCATCAACTTTTTCATCATTTTGTTCTCAGTTTCCAGGTCTTGATTAGAATACATTTTGTTCAGTTTTTTTGACATTTGTTCTTCAAATTATCCTAATCTGTTCTATATTCTTCTAGAATTCTTCCCTGTCTCTTTATTTCTTTTAGATTGTTGGCTATATTCCTTTACCATTTCCTAAGTTCATCACTTTTTATTTGTTGTTTCTCCCTCTATTCTTCTTATGCCCTAGCAAGTTATTTATACATTTTTGCTGGCTTTCCTTGGAATCTATCTTGCTGGTCTTCTGTTCTATCTTCAAATAACCTTCAATCATGATCTCTGAATTCATCTCTTAGCCGCAGTTTCATTTTTTCCATTTTAATATGAACGTAATCTACTATAGTTGCTACTTCCTATTGAAGTTTATTAATCTTGTCCACTGAATTTTCCAATTTTTCTCTCTAATTGTTATTGAACTTTTAGTAATCAGTTTTCATTTGCTTTTGTATTATTAACATCTCAGTATACCTTTTTTCTGCTAGTTTTTATCCTTTTAATATCAGTTCTCATTTTTTCTTGTACTTCTTGTCCTTTTAATATATCAGCCTTCATTTTTTTCTTATACTTTTGATCCTTTTAATATATTAGCACTTATTTCTTTTACTTGCTTTTGTACTTTTAAATATCAACTCTTATTTATTCTACTTGTTTTAACAAATCAACTCTCATTGTTAGAAAAATGCTACAATGCTTCCTTGTTCTTCCTTTTCTCACATTACTTTTTATCCTTTCATATATCTTAGATGAAGCTTAATAATCTCCATTACCTTTTTCTTCATACATGCATTCAGATAAAAAAATTCTTGTTCCTTTTCTAGATGTTTCCTTTCCTTATCCATTGTATTTGGATCTCATATTCCATTTTAGTTTATTTTCTTTTTTCTATTTTATTAATTTATTGGTAGCAACAATTACGATATTCTGTTTATTATTTAAAACAGAATCTCAATCCTTTAGTCAATTCTCCACAACTCCTCAAATCATCTAGATATATTTTTTTTGTTTCAACTCCAAGTAATGTTTTATATAATTGCATATGAGTATCCTTGTTCACATTATATAGACATTCACAAACAATTGTTTTATGTACTTCTGATGTAATCCTTTCTGAAATGTTCCTGGATAAAGCCCTCTTTACATTAATATTTAATCAAAATACATCTCTTTTTTTTTCATTTTTTCAAATCTCACTTTGGCTATTAAATAATAGTAATGTCTCAGAATTGGTTTATTCAAGCATTACATTTGATCCCATTTAATTTTTATTGATCTTCTCAGGATTGTCCTATTCATTCAACACTTTAACTATAAAAAAATATCCTCTCACAATAAGATTACTCAAAAATTAATGGTTGCCATTTGAATATAAATATATCATTTTAGGATTGGTTTATTCATGGCTCATATTGGGTTGACACTTAAAATAATCAATTCCTTCCAATTCAATCATTGGATGCCATTAAGTTCAAACAGAATGGGTTAAAGCCCTACCTTTTCTAAACTATATTCTTATGTTTTATAAAGGCAATTTGCTAAAAATAATTATTTAAATCTTTATAAGTATTATAATAATAATAATTGGAATTAGTTACCTTGTTCTACCCTTTCCTTCATTCCAATAGCATAACCTTCACTCGTTACTCATCTCTATCTGTTCTCCATAATTATTCAAATTACCAGATATATTCATGACTCTGTGATAGAAGCTGTTTCAGAAATAATACAAAAAATCAAACTTGTATAAACGTAACAGTAATATAATTTATTAAATACAAAATGGCTACTTCACTATTATAGCTTTTCAACTATTTTATACTAACAAAGGCTTGCTTATTTTCTTAGGTATTTTAGCCTTATTTCCTTGAAAACTTATTTTCAGTATTTTCTACGATTAAAAGTTGTTAAACTTATACTAACTTAATATGTGCAGGGTATTCATTCGATCTGATTATTATGTTTACATTTATGAAATATCAAACATGTTGCAAATATATCATAAATGCTTTTAGGAATTCTATGTATATGCATAACACTAATTTTGAATCAACAATCAAATGAATGGCCATATATTTTAAAAATAAATTGCTCTGCTAAGACTTCATAGAATTTTTCTACACTATATTAATTTCATATTCATTATTTTAAATCTCAATAATATTCCTCTAATTCAAATCATATGCTGTCTACAATGAATGATTGTAAATTCAAATACATTATAATTTGAATACAATACAAAGTTAATTGACAAAATCACTGTAAAACAAATATGATCATATTATTAAATAACATCTCTTAACAAAAATCAAATGCATAATAATCTTTTTTGTCAATAACTATCTATTTAATACTTCAGCCATGACATATAAAAAAAATTTAAAAAGGCATTTTTATATGGCAAGTGAAAAGTCAACTGCACACAGCAAAATATTAAGAAACAAATAAAAGATTAAAATTTTATGTTTCATTAGAACCAGCGATAGAACATATTAAACGTATATGATAAAACTCCAAGAAATACACAATCACAACTGTAAAATAGTTTTGATCCCTGATATATATATATGTAATTCTAATATTTTCACGGATAAAAGATGTCATATTATTACTATTTGCGGGATAGAAAATAAATTTTTAAACTTCTCAACCAATAGAATTTAAATATGAGGAGAAAGAAAACAATAAAACGATTTTAAATCTCACACACATTCTTATGATTTGAGAAAGAGGATGCTCTGAGGAAGGTACTTGATATTGTACTGAAAAGTCAGCATTTAGCTTTTTTACTACACGGAATATCCCGCAAATAGTAATAATAATATAACACACATATATATATCCATTATAATGGTAACTCAGGTGAACCAAAGATATAAAAATATATAACAGTAAATTTTGCCTTGAGTTGGGCAAAGATAACGAGTCATCCCAAAAGTATTTTAAATTTGTTTTTTTAATTTCAATAATAAAAAAAAGTGAAACTTTAAGCCACCAAACCTTCTGAATAGAAAGTTTATTTTTGAAAAACTTACTAAACCTGATCATCATAATTTACAAATTATTACTGCCATCCCTGAATGTTTTGCAGTGGATTGCATGATTTCTCAGCATTGCAGATATTACTAGTCCATTGAATGTTAAAAGCATAATGTTTGGATTGAGTTTGATAAGTAAACCCAAACTAAATGGATCAATTAAAAAAAAACTTAAGTATTTGTAACAACAAATATATAAAACTATTGCTTATATAATTACAACTATCACTATATTTACAAAATATTAAAAGATAAAAAAATTAAAAGAAATTTTTTAAATTTTAGGCCTTATAATATCTATAATGATAAGATCTTATCACTAAAATATTTAAACAGATCCAAACCATGGTTTTTTGCAGATATCATTCTTTTAATATATTTATGGATGTCTTCACTAGTTCCTCCAAAGATGGTAGTTATCCTCCTGGTGCATTAGTGTTGTTAGATAAGAAATACAGCAGCATTGGTAACATTAGATAGGATATAGTATCAGTAGGTCTTAAGTCATTCTTATGGTCCTATCCACTTCTTTCTTCACAGCATTATTAAATCAAGCAATGGCTGGTTTTAGCAAACTTCATGTGTTTATTTCTGGATCCGATTGTACTTCCGGATGTTAGACTGGTGTGGTTTTGTTGCTTAGCCGCAAATAACAGATAATCTATTAGATAAAGTTATCATTTTTTCTGTTATAAATGAAATATACAAGTTACTGTGGAAAACAGTTTTAACCAGCGAATTCTCTCCTCTGCATGCAATCATTGCAACACTGCTTCTTGAATTGAATCTTTAACTAAATTAGAGTAGATTGGACTAGTCCTAATTGCTTATTTCAGACCTATTTATGCCCATTCACTGTTGTTCACACCTATTGCTAAACTCAGAATGTTTTCCAAACAGCATGTTAATCACCAATTAGTTGCATCTATTTACTTTATAATTACATGAACAAAAGAAAACAAGTTTTTCTGTCTTTATTTATGTTTGCGAAGAAATTGAACAATAACTTACTTATTCTTATTAATTTATAATTTTAAATAACATTTAGATTTGTCATTAAATTTACTTTAAAAAATGACTGAATTATTATTTAAACTTCCATTTAGAAAGCAGATTTAAAAGGTACAAAATGCTTTAGATTTTTATAACTATGCAATTCAAATTTCTTGCATATATCAAACCTATTTTTCTTTCTTCCTTTACATTGCAATTAACCATTTTATCATTTCTCAGTATTACAAAATAACTTCATAAATATTTAATATGATCAAATGCATAAACTAATTTTTCTTTTAATTTTTTACATCAGTGTACTCAAATGACACATATAGTATATATGCACATACACATATGACAATTTATACATTTAACAATAAATATATATTTTTATTAAACACTTTTTTTTCTAATGCAGTTTTGTAAAGTAACTAATTTAAGCTGCTATCATAAATATTCTGTTACAATATATATATATATATATAATTTTCTAAGACCTACGGTAAAAGGTATGTTAACCTGTTCATGGATTAAGGAATATCAGTATACAAATGCTGTTCATTTAAATAATTTTCTTCTTCAACAAAACTTATTAAATCATCCATATATATATATAACTTCAGTCATGGGTCAAATTAACATAAGATTGACAGCATGAATATAACTTATCTTTCATTTTATACATTTTAACAGTCTACCCGTAATCTTATTCTAAGAATTTAAGTAAGAACAAGTTATTACCCTAAGCTTCAAGTAAGTATATTTATGAGCATGGACTAATTCCCATCTCAAGTGCCAATCTTATCAATTAATAAGAATTATACTCCTCGAAAACAAAAGAAAAGGTTCCAGTGGATCCTTTTTGGGTACCTTATCCAGACTAATTCAATCTCAAGGTCTGGGAGACAATGTCTATGGGGATAACGAAGCCAAGGTTATCTTACAAAGAAACGTCATATATATACCTTGATAATTTTCCTATCTGCCCTATGAATCTTATTATAATAATCCAGAAGTTATAAGAATCCCATAATTCAAAAAAATACCCAAGTTATAGTTAAATTTGAAGATTTATTAATACACGTATATATCAATATCTCAAACATATGATTCCTTCATTCCGATACATATAAAATTAATATACACATTCACGAAAGAGTGCAACTACATGTCAGAGTTGTATTTATTAAATGATTTAATCTATTTCTAATTATTTTCTTTAAATTGGAATAAAGCGCATGTTTCTTAATTTATTATTAAGTGTTCATTTAATATATATTGAGAAAAGGTTAAAGTTACCTCATTTGAGAGCGAACGTTCGCATGTTTAAGGCTGATGATCTGTAAGCTTACAGTATTACAATGGTGATTGCTTTAGCGAGAATGGTCAGTCTGAAAGATGATAAAAGATTCCATAAGATTTTCACATAAGATAACCCATTCTAGAGGTTAGGTAGGTGATTCTAAACTTGATTGAACAAAAGTTCAAGCTGTTTGGAGTTCCGGGATCACTTCACTTGTTTGAACTAGACGGCAAAATCTCCATAGATAAAGTTCAAGTAGGTTACACAATAGCTGTCCACTGAGCCGGTCCAACGAATCCACACGATTATATTTACCCCAGCATTTCAATGGAGTCCATTATTATAAATTTTTATGAATTAATAATCACGTTATGAACTTTACTTTCCATGCTTCTTTCTTTCTAAACGTCCCTTTTCCGAATCCCTACCAAATCAAAATATATATATATAGTTCTTTTCTTTTAACACTTTTTCACCTCTTCTTTTTTTTATCTATCCATACACCGATGACCATATCTCAGGAATGCTTTTGGCTTCCATTGTTCCAAAATACTAAATTGACCAGTTCTTGGAATTCCGATGACCAGTGGCATTAACAGAAATCATCCGCAGCACAATCTTCAATTCTTTTTATTACTCTCCAGCCTTATATGTTTAATTTGCTTTCATTAAGAAACATATGCTACTAATGACATTATTTAAACCTATAACTTACGATATTAATAAACAACAAAATTATATAAACAAAAATATAAAATACAACTCCGCACATAACCGCTTCTCTTCATCTTCACAAACAAATCTGTTAGTAATTAATTCTACACAACACAATAACACATGTAATAAATATATATGTATACATTCATGCCTTTAAATAGTTAATGTATTTTATTCATACTCTTTTGTAACAGGGTTCGAATGAATATCTATAAATGTTCTAGCATCTATCAATTTAATTCATAATAATTATCGCAATAAACACTCTTTTGTAATTATTATTGCCCTTCACTTCCTTTAGTACCCGTATTCGAACCCAGCTACTGTTACAACATTAATTAAAAGAACCTCTCAATACTTTATATTTCTTTCTTTTTAAAAAAATATAAAAGTTGAATAACAAATACTTTTATTTCTATAATTTTAAATAACTCCATAAGCATTTCAAAATTTCATGAATCTTACAATTATTTATTACTTAATTAGTCATATTATTGATTTCCAAAACTACATAAATACCAAAATATATTCCTTATATACAAGACTTGTATATAACCGCTTATGCCCATTAATACCTCATATATAGTATTTAAAATCTTTATTTTTAATAATTAATGAAGACCATTCTAATTTAAAGTTCAGACCTGTAATTACAATGTAAATATTACTTTAATCAAGTAGATTTATATCTGATTTAATAATTATTCATGAAGCAAATATGTTTAATAAAGCAATATGTTTTAAATTAGCTAACTAACTTAAATTTTCTTAAAATTGATTATGGATTATTTTCTAATTTCTCTTTCATATTCTTTTAAAAATAATATGGCAATATACCTTCTATAAAAAATAAAATCTTAAAATCAATCATTCTAATGAGATCCTAAATCACACACTTTAAATTTATCTTATATTAAAAAAACATATTTCATATTGGAATCGAATAATATATTTCAAATGTTTAGTGTTTCCATTATTGGGTTCAATTATAAGTTAATGGAGTAATCTAATTCTTAGTAGGGATGGTACTACCCATTCTAGATTTACCCTGCCTTTGAAATAAGTTTTTAGCTTTAAATAATAAAAAATATTATTGAAAAACACACTACTCGTTATGTACTTTTCAAAATTATTTTTTATTGACAGTTGAACAATTTCAACTGACCAGCAATCCTCTTTAGCACTAACAAACAACTGTATTAAAATTATCTATTACATACAACATATAGTAATAATTTCACTTAATAGTTATATATATATATAATTAATGGAGCAAACCATTCTCTCCCCAGGTTATGAATAAATATCACTGTTGACAAAGAATCAAGAATAGAATGAATTCATCTACTGAAAGTACATTAATAATTTTTGTTAGACATTCATTAGACTATAGATTATCCACTAATAAATAATATTTCTGTACTATAATTTTCACTACACCATTTTCACACAGTTATCAGTTTTTAACAGGTACCTTGTGGAGAGGGATGTAATCATAAACATATGATCAACATGTGCAAAAGATGTATGATCCCAAAGGTGCACATTTTGTGCTGAACCAGCCCTCACAGCTGGCCCAGATAATTATCTCTTACACATACCATTATCATTGTTCAATATATATATAGTCAATTGCTACAATTTAATTGATAAGCTTCTGATGTTTGGAAGCTTATTCTTACCAATATTAATGAAAATACAGACCAAACTCAATATAGCAGCCAAATGAAGCTGTATCATTAATTATTATTAAATTAATAGTCAATTATACAATGAGGAAGACTGAATCTCACTTTTAATGATCTTGTTTTAAAAATCAAACTAAATAGTATTATTTATTCTTAGCTTGAGAGAAAAGTGATTTACTCCATTAATTATATATATATATATTGAACTATGCTAATTTAATGTTTACAATTATTAACTTCAGTTGATTATTAAAATAAGTATCATTAAAAATGACATTCAGGGTATATCCTTGTACAATTAACTATTAATTTAATAATTAGTAAAACCATGTCTTTATCTGGCTGATAAATTGAGTTTATTCTAAATTTCCATCAATGTTGACATGATTAAATTTATAGACATCAAAAGCTAAAAGAATAAGTGAATTCACTCTATTCTTGACCAACAGTGTTACTTATTCATAGTCTGAGAGAATGGTTTATTCCATTAATTACATATAAATTGAGCTATGTAAATTGAATGCTTACAATATATACATATCATAAACACTTAACATATACATTTTTTATAATAATCCAAAAATGAATCAAGAAATATATTTATGTATTTCATATATTATGAATAATGATAATTATTTGTGTATATTAGATCAAGTTATTATTGTATGTTTTATAGAGTAGATAACTGTAATACAATTGTTTTTTAATTCTAAAAAAAGTGCTAGTCAATTGAAACTGTTGTCAATAAAAAAATCTGAAAAGTGTAGAATGAGAAACATATTGTTATTGTTTTTTAACAATGCAATAAGACTAGAAAAAGTTTTGAACATCTTGGAAATAATAAATAAAAAAACATTATAAAATATTATTTTTGATATTATAAACAATTTCAATACATGAAATTATTAAAACTACATAAAAGAGTGGTTTCTGAGAGATTATATTAATAAAAATTAAATATTTGAATGACTAACTTTTTTTATTCAAAGTTCTAAAAAAAGTTAATAAACTTGAACAAAATAATGATTATTTACAGCTTTTATTTCCTTTGCTATATAGTTTCAGTGATTTTAAAAATAATAACATAAACAATCATCTCTGAACATGAAGTATAACTTCATAGCTAATTGACAATATTTAATTTCTTGCATGCAATTAACTTTTGATTTGAATTATTAAATATTTTCCCATGATAAATATAAGTTCATTGTTGAGACTGGTGATTGATGATTCAAGCAATATTGGTAAAAAAAATTTTTTTTAGAGATTGAACTTAAAATTATTACTAAAAAATCTTTACTATAGGATTTAAAGATTACCAAAGTAGAATTTTATTAGCTTTCAGGAAATCCTAAATGTTTTCATTATTCAGCTATGGGATCTGTTTGATTTTGCAAATTTAGCATTTCTCTTAAATTATCAGAATATGTACATAAAGATGACTTTTTTTCTCTTTATAACACACACATTCTCTAATTTTTTACCACACTAAATCATTGAATTTCCCTCACTGACTAAATACAAGTATTGTCTCTTTTAAACAATTTTTGGTTAGGCTTTTACATTAATCCAATAATATATCAAGTAGGCCTGATTAACTAATTAATACATATAATAAAAGAAAAATAACATGTATTTTTAGTGTTTTAAATTTTAACAAGAAAATATTAAATCTTGAAATACCAAATAGTTATTTTTGCAATAGATCTTTATCATAATATTAAATTCCTCTTTAAACAAAAGAATTTATTAAATCCTTTACCTTAATTCTCCGAATCTTTATTTTTAAAACATTCTTCAAATACCATATAAAATAAAATATAAAAAGTAATTTTATTTTTAAAAAAAAATGATGTAATAAAAATAATTTAAATAAAAATGAGATTTATTATAGAATTGAAAATGAATTAAATTTTATTTATTAAATAAATATTTATAAAATCTCTACTTTTATACCTCCATTCCCATATATATACACACACACAAATATTTCATAATGACTGTGCATATATATCTAAAGTTTGAGTTTATCAATTCACAAAAATATTTGGATACAGTTAAATAAAATAATTTATTAACAATTCTAGTTTACTCAATGCTGTATCTATGCTTAATTTCTTGCTAAACAATGAGATATTATTTTAATATGTATGAACCTTAAGAACAATAATATCTGCTACTTATAGACATATAAATTTATTAATTTGACCGTAACAATATACATTTATATATATTGTAATGGTCATGAAGTTTCTCCACATCTTTTTTTTTTCAAATTATTTTACATATATTTTGAAATCTTTATTGATCTTATGCTTATTTTCCTGATCCTAATAGCTTCCATTAAATATAGCATTGACTTGGTCTAATTGATTTACTTAACAGATATAGTCTCATATACTTATTATTTATAAACATGAAACTTTTTCGACAACTCATTGATCGTACACTCAAGTAGTCAGTTACACATACATATGTGTAAAATATAGAGATTATATATATTTAGAAAGAATTTGAACTCAAACTTTCAAACTCCTCACAACTATCCGTCCATCTTATACAAATGATACACATGGCCACATACATGTTAAAAAGATAAATATATATATAAAGAAAAAAAAAAATTAATACCATAGACAATATGTGCTAAATAATCAATTTCCACACGAATATGTAGATAATTATGGCAATCAAAAGCCTGGCTTAGCAGTTAATAAATATTGTATTTATACTTAATTTTGTTGCTGTAATTATTATCTATATACATGTGTGGAAATTGCTTATTTATTATATATATATTCAAAACAAATAAAAAATATGCATATATTTATATACACAGATACATACATATCATTAGTTATTAAAGAGTTTGTAGCAAGATACAATAATTATTCTAGATAGCCCCTTGCTAAAATCTTCAAAATGTACAAATGAATGAGTTTATATGTTACAACTAAAGAGAATACATTGCAATTAGTTAAAATTAAACTTAAATGATAACTATAGATTGGCAGCTCTTCAATAATAAATGGAAATATTAGTGTGTCTGAAAGTAAAATTTTGTTTACTAATGTTATATTGGTTAGCACACATCTTTGTGTATAAATTAGCTGATTAAAATAAATATTTTACTTTATTAATGAATGTGTAAATATGTTTTTGACAACAAATAAATTGGGATTATTTTTTAAGCTACAATATGAAATGTATTAAATTTATTAAAATCTGTTTAATATTTAAATACATGTATATAATGTCTATACTAAATTTATTGTAATTAGAAAGAACTTGAACTCAGACTTTCAAACTCCCTACAGCTTTCTACTATATCAGGTGTATTCAACATGTCCATCACCAAGAAATTTTAAGTCATTCACGCAAGCAAAAATAAAATTATTTGAAAAGCAACCATTGAAATTTGGGATTTTTTTATTTGAATCAAAATCCAATTTAAAACTAAAATTTTAAAAACTATAAACTTGTAAAAAAGTCAAATAATAAAAAATTGAAGAAAACAATTGATAAATTTACTATCATTTCACTTCGTCATGTCTATTTTAGTTATAGTAATACAAAAAAAAAACGTTTATTTTTGAATTTTCATTTAAGTAGGCAGATTAGTTTTGACATTTTGATTTTTTAAAATAATTTTTAAAAAGTTTTTTTCAATTGTCAAAAGTGGTTTCGATACTTAAATTATAATAATTTAATATTATACAACTATTTTTATTGATAATTCTTATTTTGTGACAAAAATTATTTGACTTTTCCCCCCATAATGAGCAATAAAAAAAGCAAAAATATATTATGTCAATAATGATTGGTAAGCATGTATAAAGAAAAGTGTTTATGTTTATTGTGTAATTCTACCATAGCTTTACCGAAAAGAGGTAATCTAAACAGACATTTTACTACTATTCATCCAAGTTTTGATGGAAACTTTCCTCCAAAATCTATAATAAGAAAATCTGAAGTACTGTATAAAGATTAAAAAGACCTCTAAATTCACAGAATCTATATTCAAAATAAGTAGCTGCAAAACAACAATGGCAATGGTGAAATCTCTCCATATGTGTCGACACTTTATAAGGGAAAACAAACCTTTTACAGATGGTGATATATCCAAAGCATTTTGGCTGCAGCAGATAGCTTACTACACAATTTCAAAAATAAAATGGAGATTGTTGATGCTGTAACAAGATGACTTGAAACCATGGTGATGGATTTAAGATCACAACTTAAATGGGATTTTGGAAAAATATTCATGGTTTTCACTTCAATTTGATGAGTCAACTGACAATTGTGATATGTCCCAGTTTAGTATATTTGTACATTTAGCATTTCCTTATTTGACTAAAGGGGAAATTTCTCAAAATCCCATTTTAAAAGAATGAACCAGAGAAGAGGACATCTACAATATTTTTAAAACTTTTGTAATATCTGAAAATCTTCCTCTTAAGAAGCACATTTCTGTTATTACAGATAGTGCTCCTTCTATGACTGTTTGTGAAAATGGATTTTTAGCATTTTATAAAGAGATATTGATTTTCCTAATTTTATTAATTAAGAGTTTGTTTGAGCTATTGGTATGCTCTCTGTATTACAATTTTGTAAATACAAGTTTATAAAAGCAATGTCACATTATATATGACTTGCTTTATTGATTATTCTAATTTTATTTCATACCACTGTGTAATTCATCAACAATCATTATGCGGATGATGTTATCAATACAACTATTAAAATAATCAATTCAATTAGGGTGAAAGCACTATAAAAAAGATTATTTCTGTCATTTTTAGATAGCATTGATGCAGATTATAGTGACTTAGTTCTCATAATTCAGACAGATGGTTAAGCAAAGCTAATGTTTTAGAAAAATTCCACAAGCTGTTGCCACATATAAGATTTTCTGGACATAAAAAAAAGATCCCCTTGTGCTGTTTTACTTCACAATAAAGTGTGGTTGCAAAAGCTAGCATATTTAATGGATCTAACAACTAAATTAAATGAATTAAATCAAGATTTGCAATGACAAAACAAAACAAAACAATAAATGAAATGATTAGCTCCATCAATATATTTAAAATGAAACTGGAAATGTGGATTTCTTAAATTAATAAAAAAGATTCGAAACATTCGCAAATTTAAGAAAAAAAATTGGGTCAAACATCGAAACGTGTGATTGCCAAGAATTTGGAAATATTTTGCAAAACATTTTTTCACAATTTCAACAATGATTTCAAGACTTTGAAAAACTTCAACCAATCACTTCATTTTTCAAGTCACCATTCTCTAAAATAAATATAGAAAATCAAGCTGTAGTAATCACAAAAGTATTTAACATGGATGTAGGTAGCTTGGAAATGCAATTAATTGAACTACAAAATGATATTAGAATGAAATCGCATTATCAATTTGATATATGAAAGTAAACTACTATTGAAAATTATCCGCTACTGAAAAACATGCATCTGTTAGACTTCATTCATGTTTTGCATCTACATATTTATGTGAATCATCATTTTCTCATATGAACTATATAAAATCTAAATATTGTACTTGTATGATTAAAAATCATCTTAATGACTGTTTAAGCTTGGTTGTTTCTAATTATGAACCAAATTACTCAAAAATAGTTAATAATATTCAATGTCAATCACCACAGTAAATAAATTTGTTTAAAATTTTAACTGTATTTATTTCACTTGTAAATTGATTCATTTTGCTTTTTTACCACCCGTTTAGTTGATCATCATTTATTTGGAACATAAAAAGTAATTCTTAAATTCTAAAAGATTGGACACACCTGCACTATATCTTATACAACTGATATACATAACCAGATAATGTGAAAAAGATAAATAATCTCTAATATACTTATTTCATGCTGAACCAACACTCATCAGTTGGTCCAAATCACCATCTTCCACACATACATGCAGTGAGTGCTCAGTTTATGTTAACATAGCAAATCTTCAAACTTTAGTAGACAAGCTTCAATCTTTTCCACCCTCCAACTCTTCATCCATCCATGCCATTGAAAATCTGAGGATCATGCCAATATTATTGTCATACCCATGTTGACTTTAAGTCATTCTGACCACTCACATGTAAGACTTTATTATATCCATTTAAATATACAGAAGAATGGGAAGAATATAAAAATACATATACTGGAGATCATTTATCTTTTTCACATGAATGTGGTCATGTGTAATAAGATGGATGGATAGTTGTAGGGAACTTGAAAGTGAGTTCAAGTCTTTTCTAATTACATTAAGTTTAGTATAGACAATATACATGTATTTAAATATTACATATTCAATCTGTAATCTGCCCATTCCTCTTCTGTGTATTTAAATGGATGTATTAAGGTCCTATATGTGAAGGGTCAGAATGACTTAAAATCAACATTTGGTCAGACAATAATATTGGCACCAACAAGGGCTTTAAGTATTCCATCCTTGGATTTTCAATGATATTCATGGTTGAAGAGTTGGAGGGTGGAGATTGAAGATTGTCCATTAAAGTTTGAAGATTTTCTTTCTTAATGTAAACTGCACTGATTGTAAATATGTGTGGACAATGGTGATCTGGACCAACTGATGAGTGCTTGTTCAGCAAGAAATATGTATATTGGAGATGATTTATCTTTTTCATGTGTATGTGGTCAGTTATAAAAATAGATAGCTGTATGGAGCTTGAAAGTCTGAGTTCAAGTCTTTCTAAAATCTGTTTAATATATTACATCCAGATATCATAAGGCAACACATGTGTGTGCACACACATCAAAATATTCATATCAAAAAATATATAGTACTATGGCATTTTTATTATAATTTTTATGTAAGTGAATATTAAACAATTATTCTTTTATAATTATATAAACATAAATCAGTAAATAATTTATCATTTTATCTAACCAGCATATTTCTTGATTTAATTTTAAGTAAAATAATAATTAATTAATTTATTTGCATACATTGTTCAGTCTACCAATTTGAAATCTGAACAAATGTTCTTCCCATCACCCTTCACAGATATAAGTCCATATATTCAGGAAAAATCAAACATTTTCTTTGATATCATTGCTAAAAGGAGAGAAGATTTTTAAAATGTCAATTTTCCAAGTTGGTTATTTCTAAATTAAATATTTTTCTTTCTTTTTTCTGGTTTTAGGATAAAAGAATCTAGTTTGATATAATCATTTCTTTTATGAGGAGTCAACTCTTATTAAATATATATGAACTAAATATGATTGAATTAAAATAAGCATTTTGTGTCCATTTCATATTATGCAAATCTGACAAAAATTATCTAAAAATAAAGTAGTGTGTCCATTAAGAATTTAGTCAAACTGAAAATTATTCCTAATTTACTTAGAATTGTAAATGGTTTTATTTATTAGACAAAATATAAACTGCTCTCATTTAAAAATGATTTTTTCCAAAAATAAATAAATTTGCATAGTGTTTCTACATTCATATTGCTTATATATAAATAATATTTTATAAAGCGCAGACGGTATTGAAAATTAAATTGAGAGAGTGCAAATTTCTCAAGCGCTTGTGACTATTAGTAACCAATCAGATCTTAAGCACTGGGACAGGGAATTTAATAAGAAAAGAGTGGATTCCACTCTCTTCTTTACTTGTCTTTCTATATTTCCAAGCCAGTCCAAAATACTTATATCTGAGAGCGTGAATCTTAAATATCATCACACTTAATTGACTGAGTTCAAATTATAAACATACAGCGTGAAATCTTTCGATTTACTACGCAGTAGTTTTTCGATGTTATAACTTTGCAGCAATATATATAAATAATATTTTATAAAGCGCAGACGGTATTGAAAATTTATAATTTGAACTCAGTCAATTAAGTGTGATGATATTTAAGATTCACGCTCTCAGATATAAGTACTTTGGACTGGCTTGGATATATAGAAAGACAAGTAAAGAAGAGAGTGGAATCCACTCTTTTCTTATTAAATTCCTTGTCCCAGTGCTTAAGATCTGATTGGTTACTAATAGTCACAAGCGCTTGAGAAATTTGCACTCTCTCAATTTAATTTTCAATACCGTCTGCGCTTTATAAAATATTATTTACATATATTGCTGCAAAGTTATAACATCGAAAAACTACTGCGTAGTAAATCGAAAGATTTCATGCTGTATGTTTATAATTTGAACTCAGTCAATTAAGTGTGATGATATTTAAGATTCACGCTCTCAGATATAAGTACTTTGGACTGGCTTGGATATATAGAAAGACAAGTAAAGAAGATATCCACTCTTTTCTTATTAAATTCCCTGTCCCAGTGCTTAAGATCTGATTGGTTACTAATAGTCACAAGCGCTTGAGAAATTTGCACTCTATCAATTTAATTGCTTATATATTAATTTTAAATCATTAAAGAAATTAACTAAGAATTAAATCTCAGAAGCTTTTAATTAAAAATAATAATTAATTACTCTAGAAAAGATTAATTAAAAATAACTATTGATTTTGAAAAATTATCATTGAAATGATATTTATACAAAAGTACCATACACAAACATTGAAGTATTCTCTTAAATAATATTTCTGTAGTGTAATTTTCACTACACCACCCTCACGCAAGGAATGGACTGGTTTCTATCACTTTTAACATTTTCAGGAGGGATATAATCATAAACATATGATTAAATATATGTGAAAAAAATGTATAAAATGCAGGTTGCACATTTTGTGCTGAATCAGCATTGATCAGATGGCCCACATCATAATCTTTTACATGTATTTTTATCAATAGCCAATTACTATAGTTTAATTGATAAAGTTTAAAATCACTGTTGTTATAACTTGACACAAATCACTTGATGGAAATATATTAATAATTTTTATTAGTCATTCATTAGACTAGAGATTATCTATTAAAAGAATAATATTTCTGTAGAGTGATTTTCATTACATCACTCTCATACAAGGTAGGGACTAGTTTCTTTCTATTCTGCTTTTAACACCTTGTGGAGAGATGTAATCATAAACATATAAAAGAACTGTAAAAAAGATTTAGAATTCTCAAGATACGCTTTTCGTGCTGAATCAGCACTCATCAGTTGGCATAGATCATAATCTCTTACACACATTTTTATTCTTGTTCAGTATATATAGATAGCTAATATGAACAATGATAAAGGTATGTGTAAGAGATTGTAATCTGGGTTAATTGATGAAAGCTGCTTCAACACAAAATGTGCATCTTGGGGGTCATATATTTTTTTATATCTTTGGTCATATGTTTATGATTACATCCCTCCTATTAAAAGTTAATAGAAACCAGTCCCTACCTTGCATAAGAGTGGTGTAGTAAAATTACATTACAGAAATATTATTTATTAAGTGGTTAATCTCTAGTCTAACAAATAACAATTATTGATACTGAAGTATTCTCATTCTAATTTTCTTTATTTAAATTATTTTTATATAAGTTAACTTTTTTTATTACCAATAATTTCTTGACAACTTAATTTTTAATATACAAATTGTTCATTGTTATTTAACTAATCTAGTTTATTAAATTTTGCAAATATATAAATATTTATTTTGGTATGCTAATTTAAGAGTATATATCAATATTATTTAGTAATGTCTATAGGTAGGGCTTTTGTATTTAAATAATTTTAATTACAGTGAAGCCTTAAACTATGCTATATCTAATTATGCAATTTTAATTATATGATATCCAAAGTAAAATACAAAAATGTAAATAAATCGACAACCCCCCCCCCCATTAAAATTCGCAAATTTTAATATTTAGCAGCCATTTTTCCTTTTCTGAGCCAAGCACATACAAATTACCTACATTAATAAAATATCTTCATTTTATGTTGAAAGCACATATGTTTTAATCTTCTTTTATTAACCTTTCTAAATTTGAAGTATAGTATTTTGCTTAATAAAAATATTTTTTAAAAGTAAAAAGTTTTACAAGATTTCAGAATAATATTTAAGCATTAACATAAGTGGGAAAGAAAGTAATTTCATGAAAAAGAGATGAATTTATTTTTCTATAAGAGAAAAAAGTTACTGGAAAATATATATATATTACCCAGAGCATATTTTGCTATTTACTTTATATTCTTATTTCTTCAATAGATGCATCAATGAATAAATAAAATAAATATTCCTTCCATTTATTATTAATAATTACAATAATTAATAAAGCAAGTCATATGTGCATTTTTATTAATAATTACGTAATTCATTTAATATCTTATCTCTTTTCTTTGCACTTGTCATTTTAAATATACAGTATAAATGTTCAGACATTTATAAAGAAAAGGTAGACATGTTACTTTAAAAATTGGCTTTATTCATGCTGAGCATGCTTTCATTACCATGCGTACCATAATCATAACTATACATTTTGTTAATACTATAATTTTGATTTATATATACGAATAAAAAAAACCCTGTTATATATATTTGAGGGTTTTGAAAAGTACTATATACTTACAGTTCAATAAGTAATATGTATTCTATTCTAAGCATTGTTTATCAACAATGGATGAGCTATTATACATTATTTCCTTTGAATGAGATGGGGGCTTGGATTAAAATATAGCTTTATAGCTTCACTGTACTTACATAAATTTAGAGTATGTCTCAAAAAATAAATAACATTTGGAAATGGGAATACTTTTAAGATTGATAGAATCAGTCTTTAGTATATGAGAATAGAATCTAGTTAAAGAAAAGTATTAAACACAATCAATAGAAATCAGAATTGTAATTAAAGCATAGAATGATAAAACAGTAATATAATTCTTATATCTTATAATGTTATTTCAAAGATAAAAAATATCTCCTTTAATAATTGTAATATATTTTTTTAATAGCTATACACACATACAAATAATAATAGTAATAATAATAATGAAATAATGTAAAATCATAAAAGATGAACAGATCAACTGATAGAAAGAATCACCAATAATAATGATGAATAAACCTGAAAAGACAATAGCCAAAAATATCTACTTCAGTTGTTAAATAAAATTATAAAATAGAAATTATATTAAATGATTTTTTTTAAATTTCAGCATTATTCTAATTTCCAAAACTAGTTGCATAAAATTATGTAAATAGTATAAATTAATTAGATATACTTGTATAGTTCAATTTTATTCTAAAACTTTGTTCTTATGCTATCCAATTATGGATTACTTTATCTAATATCTTTTCCTATCTTATAATAAATTTTTAAAATTGACATTAATAAATAGTTTTTATATTTTAGAATTGACATTCAATATTATTTGAATAAGTTTGTTTTTTGTAAGATGTTTCCAATAGAAATAAAAAAGAGATAATTTAATATCAATAATTGCTTCATATTACTGAAAATATGTATTAAATATGCTCATTTTAATATTAAGAGCAACTTTTATTAAAAAAGAATTAACTTCAGTTAGCTTAACATATATTTTTATATTCAAATAACTTTATGAGTAATGCAGCTTTTTCTTTTAAGTCATGCATAACTGATATTATTTATCATTAATTTTACATTTACTATATATTCATAAAAACTTTACCACTTAAGTCATCCCTTCTACATAACTTTTCAAAAATCTTTTCCATTTAATTCACTATTTTATTCATAATTCCTTTATTATTTTTCATCTATTTTAAAGAAAAACCTATATTATTTTTTTATCATAAATTTTCTCTTCATATCTTTTTTTTTTTTCTGGATATTTTTATTAAAACTGCTATATTTTAATACTACATGTTCAACATTTTCTGTTCTATATCCATTAAATCACATGACAAATAAAAAAAAATTTCATTTTTTTTTTTTAGTATATCCTTTTGTCTCAAGATTTTCTGCTCTGACCTTTAATAATAATTCACTTCCTCTTTTATTATCATGAACACTATTAGCTTCAGTATTGATAGTTTTTTTTTTTTAAAAAATCACATCTAAAATTTCCTTAACATTTTTTCCCCCTTTCTACCTTAATCCTTAAAACATCATATATCTAATATTCTATCGAAATTTTCATTCTAATTTCTGTATAGATATAATGAAAAATATTATTTTTTATTTTTTCATATAAATATGTGCCTTAACCCATTTATAAGATCTCTTACAAACATTCAATTAAAAATTATTTTAACAATTCTGCTTCCATCAATAAATTAGTCTTCCAAACATTTTAAATTTGTTATCCATTTTAACTTGTAAAGCTCTAATATACAATCTTCCTTTAAATGTATCTTCTCGTTTTCTTTGTGAATTTTATTTAAAGCTTCTAATAAATCATATGTATGACATACTGTATTATTTCTATGAATGAGATTAAATGCAGCTTTCTTTCCATAAGAATCTATTTCTTAGCCAATCAATTTTTAATAAAAATGCAAGCAACTCGATCTTGTGGCTTGAAATTTCTACAGATTTCTTCGTAAAAGAGTGTCAAAAATTAACTTGCAAAAATAAAAATCCACAATGTAAATAATTACAATAATTTTAAAATTACATATATATTTGGTGGAATAAAAACCATTGTTATTTAATCTACATGTAATCATACAAATCACAGATTATAATATAGCTTTGAATAAAAGAAACAAATGCTCTGCGTGGTTTAGTGCAGTGATAGAGGCTGACTTTGGAATGTAAGGTCCTCGAATTCATTCCACTTCTGGTCCTTCGGGTGCTCGAATTTCTTATGAACTCTCGAGCAATAAAACCATTCGATTATTTACAGAAATTGATATAGTTTGTGTTAAGTAATGTCAAACTTTAAGTATTACCTTAGTTACAATACCCAACCACCCAGACTAATAATCGTGCTTGGGGGGGGGGGGTGCATAGTCATGAGTAGTAAAAACTAAAAATGTAATATTTTCTTAAATATCAACAAAAAAATAAAATCTATGACTTAATTTAATTAATTAAATTGTTTTTACCTTTTAACAAAATTCAATTTTAAAGACATTCGATATTTTTTTCGTATAATGCAAAGGAAAAAACTGGATATGAAAAAGCTACGATATCTAAGAAAGTTTTAGGTACACACTATTATAATTATCTAAAGGGTTATCAAAATTAAAACTATACACATCGACCATCTTTAGGAATGTGTTTATTTATTTTTAAAATATTTTTATTTCAAAAATTATTTTATATAAAAAAAAAAATTAAGAAATTTCCGCATATATATTATATTAATAAATATAAAAACATTTATAAAAATAATTATTTAAATACAATATTTTTAAAATAATTATTCTTCAAATAAATATCTAAATCTGCATAATACGATTTTTGTTTGGCGCTTCACGTGTGAACAGCCATTTTTTTTAGTTGAGGTTGCTCGTATAGTTTTTATACTTAAAAGGTAATATATTGATTTAATTCATTCTTGTTATTTAATTATCCTCTTAAGAATTTCTTTTTTTTATTAATATCTTAATAGATATAAATTATTAAACTTTATGAATTGATTATGTGTGAAAATCTATAGTTTTTAAAATTATTTGACTTTTATAATATTGGAAATATTTATTTACTGAAGTTAGGCAGAGTCACATCTCCGTTATATATCTTGTTCCAAAAATAAGAAACAAATAATTCTAGTTTACGGTTGTTGTTTTTTTAGAGTTAGCTTCAACAAACTACCACGTTTACATAAAAAGTTTTTAAGCTTCAAAAATTAATCTATACCAGATGATAGCGCTGAATAAATTACCAACCTTTCCCATCCTAATATACCCAGACTAGTTTCTAACTTATGGCTGTCATCAGTTGATCTTGGAATAAGCTCATCCTAGCAGCCCTCGTTTACTTTTGCATTTATTAGTTTCTAAAGCTTACGTTAGGTGACAGCTATGATGAAAGAATATGTGGCTAAAACAATGTAAGCTATGGTCATTTGACAACGTTGCCCATTCAAAAATTTATTTGAATTCATGTAAAATGATTAAAATTTTTCTTTTTGAGCTACACTTTAGGTTAAAGAAAATTAGCATTTTTATATGCTTTGATATACATTTATTAAAATTTAACCTATTATCAAATTTTTATTCAAACTCCTGATTTTGTATCGCCAGATTTGAATTTTTTTCCAGATAAAGGTAATGGTGAATGATGAGACTCATTCTGGTCAAATGTGATTTAATTGTGTCTAAAAAGGTTAAAAAAATTTCTGGGATTTGCATTTTAATTCAAATTTTACTGATAATGTATACTACATGGGTGTTAGTTTTTTTTTTTTGCTAACCAATCTTCACTAATTGCAATTTTCTGTCTGGTTTGTATGTTTACATACTGACAAAACTCGTAATCATTACTATTACAATGGACATTGTTTCAATTTGATGATAACATGATAATTGCCATTAACTAACAACAACATCATAAGGCTGTAATTGAATTCTATTTACATTATTACCGCAGAAAACTCTGCGAACCAAAAGGCTAGGATTAATATTGTGCATGTATATCCACATCTTACTGTATACAACAATGAAATCTTGATAATACCATTCATGCTGTCATAAGTTGAAATTATTTTTTATAATACAAATTTGCTATTATATACCCAGAGCTTTAGTAAGCTTTTGCACACCTTTATTTTATCAATAGACAATAGTTGATCAATTCACAAGCTTAATGAATAAATAAATCTTGCGTGATTATTGATAAAATAACCATAAGAGTACCTAAAATAATTGGACACATTTTATTGAATAAGCAGTGCAAGAATTACATTTAAATATTAACTTAAGAAAAGGAATGAATTGAAATAACTTGTAAATGTATAATAGAGAAGTTAACATAGCTTGATTAGAATCGTAATGAGAAATGGAAATATATATAAATAGCTCACTAAATCTGTTTTTTTGTTTTTTTTGAAAAGAGGTATTGTGATTATATGAATTTACATTAAATATATCAATAATCTATAGATTTTATTAAGAAATTTGAATTAAATACTCGAGACTAAGTAATAAAATAAATTATAAATCCAAACTGTAAAAGTAAATACAATTTCATCTTTGGTTCGATTAATAACAGTTACACATAATTGGGCATGTAAAGAGAAATGATTTAATTGTCGTAATTATATAATATAATAGGAAGTATATATTTATGAATTTTAATTATCATTCTTGAGTTAAGTATTATTTTAAATTCATCACGGTTAAGAGTATGATAAATCGATTCCTAGTTTTCTGTACACAGCTAAAATTATTATTATATATGCACCTAGATATATATTTTTGCAAATCTTTCATTTTGAAATTATTTTTTTTACCTTTTATTTTGAATTTTTGTTTTTTGACATTTATTAACTTCTAAATTCTGGTTTAAGGGCACATAGTTAAAATTATTAAAGCTCATAGGAGAATATTTAAAAAAAAAAAAAAATGTGTATAACATTCTGTATTGCTAGAGATAGAAAAATGTAAACATCGATAATTACATTTTAGATGTCAGCCATTTTTACAAGTCTTTCAATTTGAAATTATTACAACAAATATACCTAGGTGAATACTTTTAAAAATCTATACATTTTTGCTATAGTGTTTCAAATTATTATTTTTTTTACTTCAATGTTAATCCATTTTAAAATTCTGTTTTTAGAGCTTGTGATAAATAGACATTTTGGTGATTACTTTTATATATAAAAATAAAAATTTATGTAACATTAGTTGAAAAGGTCTATTTATTAATAGATGAAACCATGGTTGTGGAAGAATTTTAATAAAGTTTAGTTTTTTGGCTAGTATTGTAATTTTATATGAATTTTTACTTTAATTATTATTTCTAGTATAGTGCTTGGCAGTATTTAAATTTTATATAAAAATATGTACAATACATTCTTACCACTACAGTTAAAGGTAAACGAATTAGTTTGATGATAACTTTTATACAGAAAAGAATGTCTGCCATTTTATTGTTTATTGTATATCTTTGTATAATTTAGTGAGAAGTATTTATTTGCTTTAGAACTCTATAGCAGGCTTCATTATATCTTTCTCCATCTAAACATAATGTCTTATTAATCTCCCATCAAATTAAAATTGTGTTTGTCATTTAAATGAAGCTTTAGGATCTGTGCTTTTCTTGATTGTGCCTCTCTCATTCCTAATGTATACATAAATCATTTATTCATAATCCTGAGTATTTATGCTCTAAGGTGAGAAACTATCAGAATGCTAATGTGGAGGATACTTGATAGTATTACATTATCTTTGAGAATCTTTTAAGATACCCAAAAACATGTTATTAACATCCTTACTATACATAAAGCTATCCATTGATGTGACTTACAAATCAGTCATCTCATGGAAGGTTTTTAAATTGATGATGATCATGAAATATAGCCCATAGTTCTTATATATTCTATGTTATCTTTGCCGAAAAAGGAATGCATAATTTGATCATTATCATCCTAAATATTAAAGATGAAAATCTTGCAATATATCAATTTGATATAAATTATGACTTGCTTATTAGATAATCTCTTGACAACAAGATAAACTGTTACATAAAATGGCAATCCAATATGGCTGCAACTAAGTTTAATCATCTGGTATATAAATGTTTTACTAGTATGTGTTAATCGTGTAGATTATTTATTTCCTTGTGTAAATCATACTAATATGGGTGCCATTCTTTTTGGTACAATATATATAGAACTAGACATTAGCAATTACAACATAGCACTTTAAATTCATGAGTCAACCCAGTGTTTATCAATGTTTTAAGTAATTCAAAATAGAATTAAAAATGTGTGTGCATCTTTGCTTTAATGATTCATCAAAATATCAATTTGTTATTTTACTAAATTTTGTTTTTACCTATAAGTGTTTCTAAAATAATTTTTTTTTGTAATGTATGAAAACTATTCAAATTTTTATTTTTGTTAATATTTATTGTTTTTGTATTTCTCGAGATTGCAATATCATCAGGTTTGTTCATTAATTAGAGAATAAAGAAAACAATTGAAAAAATGTGTGTGATTGATGCTATTTACACAGACATTTTTCAAATGATTCTCTCTTTGTATTAGTCTTTTGTATCAGAAATGTCAATATTTTTCATGTTGGCTTATTAAATGCTATATTTTTGAAAATATATACTGACAACAAGTAGGTGTTCATCTACTTATTGACTACTATAAAACAATTGTTGAAGCTAACCAGAGTAGGTGTAACTTTTTTTTTTTAATTATTATTGAAACACCATAAAAATGTATTTTTCAGAATGATCAATAAAATATTCAGTCAAATTTTTATGAGTTGTCTTTTTTTTTTTTTTGGAAGATGGATGTGGATAGTGAGAATCTAGGTGATTTAATGCAACAGGCAGAACAGTTAACTGCCCACATGGATAGTGGTGGAGAACTGCCTCGAATGGAGCGAAATCTTTATCAGATTATGGAAGCAGGTCAAAGATTGTGGTCCCGCACTGCTCAAGTGAGCAGTAAAGATACTGCTCAGATTAAAGCGTAAGTATTTCTTTTGAAGTAAAAAACAACATAATTTCATTTATAAAATGCATATGTTGTGTTTTTGATAATATTTAAAATGATTATTTATTTTATCGACTTTTTATAAAAATTTACATAATTAATATTTATTATTAAAAGCTTATTTTTTTCTTAAAGAATGGATTGGTACTGTTAAAAAACCTAGTATAAGCATCGTTTTCTACAAACCCGAATGATATATGTATATGTCATCGAAGCAATAATAGCCTCTTGGTGGTTAAAATAGAATGAATTTAGTACTTTATAATAATGAAATAATGAATAATAAATGATTGAATAAAAATTTCAGATTTTTTAAAGATAGTTTCTAATGCAGTATTGGTTTAAATTATTTAAATCTATTTAAATTGATATAAAGATTTTATAATCTGAAATTGTATTGTAGAAACATGTATTGATTCATATAATTAATTAACGATTGAATAAAAATAATATTACAAAACAAAATCTAAAGTTCTAAATTAAAACTTAACTATGCAGGTTTTTTTTTACAGTTTCCAACAATCTTTTGGGTCAATTTTGGACTTTTTATTTTAACAAATAAATCTTTATTATTTTTTTAATTTTTCCATTTTTTAAATTATTTGAAGGCAAAAAATCGTTAATATTTCAAATTTGCAATAACTGAAATATTTAATCTGTACAATAGATTTAGGTTTTTTTGTCCTTGGTGATTGAAATTTATTTGAATCGAAATAAAAAAAATTTTAACTCCATTTAAGTCACTAAAATAATTTTTGTACCAATTTCTACAGAAATGTTTTATTTACCAAAAAAGTTTCACAGCTAGCAAGAAGCAAAATGACAACATCATTAATTACCAAATAAAAGTAATATTGATTCTATTATTCTTCTGAAAACTAATAGTAAAAAAAAAAGATATTACCATAAATTGTAAATTTAGAGGATTTGAACTCACTTTCAAGCACCCACCATCCATCCACACTATCTCATACAACTGATACACATGACCACACATGTAGAAAAGATAAATAATCACTAATATACATATTTCATGCTAAACTAGCATTCATCAGTTGGTCCAGATTATCATCTCCCACACATATAATCAGTGCTCAGTTTATATTAAGATAGCAAATCCGCACACTTTAATGGACAGGCTTCAATCTACTCTATCAGCATGGGATTTGGGCTTTCCATCATCAGATTTTCAATGATATGGATGGCTGAAAAGTTGGAGATTGGAGTAGATTGAAGCCTGTCCATTAAAGTGTGAGGATTTGCTATCTTAATATAAACTGAGCACTGATTATATATATGTGTGGGAGATGATAATCTGGACCAACTGATGAATGCTGGTTTAGCATGAAATAATGTTATTGGTGATTATTTATTTTTTCCATGTGTGGTCTTGTGTATCAGTTGTATGAGATAGTGTGGATGGTTGGTGGGTGCTTGAAACTCTAAGTTCAAATCCCCTATATTTACAATTCAGTTCCAGGTTTGTGAAGAGTGCCTGGTTTTCAAATATTTACTACCATAAATTGAATCTTTTCTGAAAGTCAAAATTTTTTTTATGTGATTCTTATTCAGTGTCACCTGTAAAAAAGTAGATTGATCTTTTGTGTAATAATCTTAATATAAAATTGTTTTGTCAATATGAATTGCTGCTCATCGCTTTTTTTTTTTTATAAATCTGCCATAGATCCCATTTTATAATCTAAAAAATAAAATAAGAAAATCATATAATTATAGCTTTCTAAGAATTCTAATTAAAACTATTTACATTATCAAATGTTGATAATAATAATAAAAAAGTTGACTTAATGAATGTTTAAGGATTACATTTATTTAAGGGCAATTGTAGCTTTATACAAATATACTAACAGTGATGAACTTTAAACATCTAAATAAAACTTATTTGGGAAAAACTTTTCTGATATAAAAGTCAAGGCAACTGTTATGCAAACTTATCAAGAAGAATCAAAAATGAAAAAATTTAATCAGTAGATTCAGAATGTATAAATATTGTGATGCCATTTTTAAAATTACAGTGGTTGTTAAGCCAATATATAAAAATACATTAAGTTGATACATATTGCCTCCCAGTAGCAAACACTAATAATGCATTATTGTATGAAAAATATCTCTTATTTTAGTTCATATTTATGAATTCATTTAATCTTTTAATTTTTATAGATTTGAAATGTAATGTTGATTTCTGCTAACTTCAATTAAATTGCTCAAAATTTTTTTATATTAATAATTCTCTAAAATGTATTTACAACTTAAAAAATGAATTTAGCAATATTTAAAATTATTTTGGGGCATGTATAATAAATGATTATCAAATAATAGTGAAAATAATACCCATGGATATCTTGCATCAGTAACTTAATGGACAAAATGTTTATTTTAATTGCTAACCCAACCAAAACGAAGAAAGGCAATAGCAATCATATATGGCACACTAAAACAATGAGCCTTCATATCATTGACATTAGAATTTCATTTGGATATAATATATTGTTTCTTATTAGTAAATTATGGGAGGGGGGTAGTTATTAAAAAAAGTGAAAATACAATAACAATTATTCTTGGAGTATATTTTTTAAAAGTGGAGAAGGAAATTAAATGAGTGTTGAATTTAGATTTTCTCTAAAGCCATGTTCAGTAAGCCTTATTTTTATATTTCTCTTAAGAAAATTAACTAAAATTCCTTATGAAATGTGATTGAATTTATTAGTCTTCCATTCAATTAGACAATATTTATAAAATTAAATAAAGATAATAGTAGTTAGAGGACCAAAAAATAAGATTTAAAACAAAATTAAGCAAGTAAATGACAGCATATTATGTCTTACCTCACTATTATGATTAAAAAATCTCCATCAAAAAATGCACTAACTGTTTTTACAACTCTTATTTCATATATATCTTTGCAAGTGTTTAGAGTTAGATTAAAGGAGATTTTTTTAAAAAAAAAAATTATTTATCTCAAAATTATTTTTAAGATATTGTTTCCATTACAGTGTTTAGTGGTTGACCATTTAATAGTTTTAGATATAGCAGAGAACCATATTACTTTAAAAATTGTATTTACATAACTGGAAAATTTGTAACAAATTTATCAAAATTGGGTATATATATTGTACTCTGCCAATAACAATGACTCCTAAAAAACATGACAAGTCCCTAAATTAGCAGCACTTCTATTTTATCTGGGTACAATTTTATACTCTTAATTATTTCTGAATTATGTTTAATTTATACCAGCAATTACGAGACCCACTTACCCCATTAAACAAGATCACGTACCTTTTAACATTAAACAAATAATGTATTTGCTCGGCATAAGAATACCAAGACACTCCTCCTTATTAAGTATCTAAATATTCCCATGACTAACAATAATACTTAAATAAATATAATAAATCATTTATAATCAGTAACTTTTAAGTTAAATTAATTAATAAGTTTAAATTATATTTATTTCTTATTACTTTTATAGATTAGAATTAATAATAACCATAATAATAATATTATAAAAAGATCTCAGGAATATCATTGATTTTTTAATTAGCTATTCATTCCACCTATAAGAAATCAAAAGGGATTTTACTTAATTCTATAGGTAGTGTATTAATTAAGAAAAGACTCGTCACCTTAATCTATAAGTAAAATTATACTATTATTTTATATTTATGTTTTTTAATATTTGAATAATAAATAAATACTGTTATCTAAATTATAATCATAATCTATAACTCCAAATAATAACTAATTCATAATCTGTTTAATATAAACATACTTTAATGGATTTACAATATATTTTATTAATGTCTTATGTGGTCAAAGGTAAATAGGAATGAATTAATGTATCTTTTATGAAATGTTATGCTCTTATAGTTATTACACATGTTGTATTTAATGGTTTCTTGTTCAAATTTTAGATTGTACACTTTAATTGAGGTGTATAATAGAATTAGTACTCTATAAAGATGGTGTAGTGATGATGACTCAATCAAAAGAAATGCAACTCATTATTGAATTCAACTTATAAATATTAACTTTATTTACATATTATTTACAAAATCTTTTAATAACTATTTTTGAACTAATAAATGACTTAACAAACAACAATATAAAAAATATTATATAATAATATTATACAGTAAAATATTTAACATTCAAACATTTATATTTCTTTTCATTATAATTACATCTATCTTAAATTCAATACCCCATTTTATAAGATGTGGTTCTATTATTCTTATGAACTTTATTTTCTTATATAATAAATCATGTATATTTACTAAATAATCACTCCCTGGCTAGAGACTTATATTTATACCCATTATTCCTTATAAATTATACTTCAAAGATATGTTTTAAAAATATGTATTATTGTGTTTTTTTTTCTTAAATAAAGTAATCTCATTTTAATATTATTAAATATTAAACATTTATTTTTTTATATATCTCATGATATTTATCATTTGATCTTTTTTTCTATCTTAAGCCAATAAAATAATAATTCCATAATTATTGAAACATTGATTTTTCATTGTGTCACATTCAATTTTTCAATGGCCTTATTAACTTTGTGACCGAATAACTAAAAAAAAATAAAGATATTATATGATACACTTTCAAATATAACAACTTATAATATTATTCTGAAATAATTTACATTTAAAATTTACGATACTATCCTAAATGTTGATATAATACTTTTATTACATCTTAAAATAACAAAATTCTAATATTTATTATATTTAAACAATTCAGCTATTAGCTTTCTATTTCTAATTTTCAATGCAATTTTCCTTGCTTTCACCTCCAATGTCTATGTATTTCTTATATCTCTTACCCATAATAGACTAGAATGACTTATAAATTATGATTAGTTATAACTCCACCAGAATTATATTAAGTTATTTATAGTTAAATGTAAGATCAAAGTTTAAATATCACAATCTATTGTTTCAATATTATATTTGAACACATACAGATTCCATCTTATAATAAACATAAGTGATTATTTTTATATATATATATATTACTATCTTATTGTTTATCCCTCTTAATCATTTCTTTAATAATATTTACTAAAATAAACAAAATTTGAAACAATTATATCCAACTATATAACACAGATTGGTAAATGTTATACATTTACTTATATCCTTATTAAGAATAATTCTATAAATTATAAAATTTAAATGAGATTCAAACACTTTGTTAACAGTTTTTTTTTTCTTTTAAAACATAATACACTTTTACCTAGTTCATCATTGAAGATCTTTAATTTTTATGAGAACCAAATTATTCGTTAATGTCTCCCCCCCCCCTTCTGCTCTCCTTGTTCTCATAATAATATCCCAAAATACAAAATTCCATTGCAAACAGATTATTTACAATTTATCAGGGGATAGGGGGTACCAATCAAATATTATTTTCCACTCACGTACTATAATTTTATTTATAAATTTCTTGAGGTTATTATATCATTTCATCCATCCACCACTATACTTCAGTCTTCGCATTATCCCTTATGTATTCCTTGTCAATGTTATCCTTTGGAATATAGTATTTTACACATTTTCTTTTACTGTAGACTGACATTCTCTTTAATATATGTGTCACATTTAAAATAATATAAGGTCCAAATATTTCCACTCATATCCTTATTCCTTATTATCTGTCCTCTATAGTTATTTACTTTTTCCATCCTTATCTTGCTTTTCCATTTCATGGCATTTATAAATAATTCATTTTCAGAGCAAATCACTATAGTCTTATTGCAATCGTAAATACAATCTTCCTTTAAATTTTTACCTTTTGCTTTGTACCATATTCATATATCCTTTTAACTTTTTATCCTTCATTTACTATATATAATTTATCCTTAAAGTTTATTATATATAACAGTTGTACTAAATTTAATCACTATCTATTCATATATATTATATCATTGAAATTATCATTCAGATACATGTTCTCCTTTTCTATAGGCAAATATTTCCACTATCATTCTTTACTGATTTATTTTAACTATATAATAAATTTATACTTAACTGTCAGGAATAATTTTTTTTATTATTCATTCACCAATTCCCAACATATCAGAATTTCAGTTTTTTTGATAACTAAATCATGTATTAACATAATACTCACTGTTGTTTCCTTGAGTTCATGTGTTACTATACAACACAGGCATAAATTTACAGCTTTTTCCTTCCATTTTTTTAATATTTTTTTCAATATAATGACTCCAAGATATTTCCCGAAATTATCAAACTTGATTTCGCCAGTTTTAACAAAAAACTTTTATAATTTATAGTTTTAAATTCTCAAGTAGATCATAATGAATTACTTTTTTAAAATAATAATAATATTTAAAAGAATTTAAATAAACTTTTAGAAAACGAAATTACTTTTCATCTGTTCTGTAATCTTTTTTCTTTTATTTTCCCTCGATTTTTTTTTTTCTTCAAACATTGCTTGTTTTTTTTAAAAAATATTCCAAATTGTGCTCTCTCATTGATTAATTCTTCTACTTCTGTGGTTCTGAATATTTAATTAATTACATCTAGCTTGACTGTCTTTTAAAAACAAATATCTGTTTAAAATATTTATCACTAAAAAACAATAACTTTCATAAACTTAATAAAATATTAATTTACTAAGGCTGTAACCTTAGAAATAAGCATCTGAAAAATACGAAGGTAGGGATGCTTATTTCTAAGGTTACAGCCTTAGTAAATTATTACTTAATATAATAATGGGCGTTTAATAAAATTTATAATAAAATATTACAATTTACTTTAAACCAATTCATATTATTTTATTTTTATACAGACTAGATCCTGAATTAAATTTACAAACTTTTCATTACAAAATTAATAATATAAATATCTTTTTTTTTTTTTTTTTTCAAATAAATTAAGATTTTACCAGAAATAGTCATTCCTTTATAATATTAGATACACGCAGGGCAAGATTATCTATATAATGCATATTTTCATTGGTAATATTAGATTTGAATTTCCCTACAATTTTAAATATTATTAACAATTAATTATTATCAAATATTAAATTATATTTTATTATTTTATCTCTTATATACCTTTTAAAATAAATACTTTAACCAAGATTTATATAATTTATGCTATTTCAAATGAACTAATCCCAAGTTCAAATCCTTCGATAACTAAAATGTTCTTTATTTTTATTAGTTTAATAAATAAATATATTTGCTTTATAAAATTTAGAATTATACACCTTAAAATTTATTTCCGTTTTACTTTATGATGGGATGTACCAAAATAAAAGGGTACAATATATATTAATGCTTAAATTTTAGAAGCATCTACTAAAGAATTACTACTATTATTTAAAAGATGAGGTAGTGGTTGATTAGACAAGCATGCTAATGATGGCATTTTTTTACGTGCTAAAACACAAAAATGCCGTTTACGCGATCCAAATGGCATAATTACATTTTTAAATTACATTATACATTTCATTGCTGTTGACATTTTTAAAACTACTTTTAAACAATTTACGAACCAACATTATTTTCTAAAATAAAATACTTAGTTTTAAATTACATTACAAATGTTAGCATGTAGCGCTGGAATGAGTGGGTCTGGGGACCAATGTTTTTGCCAATCCGAATGATCATCCAAATGATGCACTACTCTGATCAAACCAACATTTTGATTTTCCAAAACAACATGCAATTTTGGTTGTCTTGTAGTTTATCTGAAAAAAAAAACACTATTATAAACATTACGGGCTGACATTCTGCAAAGTATTTGTAAACAATTTACGAACCAACATTATTTTATAAAACTTAAGAATTAAATTTTTTTGAAATTGAATAGTTACTTTAGAAACGTCAGCACATAGTGCTGGAATGTGCAGGGCCAGGAACCGATGTTTATGACAATCCAAAGGATCGTCCAAAAGATGCAGTACTGTGATCAAATCAAGCTTCTGATTTCCAAAACAATGTGCAACTTCGGCCATTTCATTTGTCTCGTAGCTGTTCTCGCGCAAACATGCCTTTTCATGTGAATTCTGTGAAATTGTGCTTGTCCCTACAATTTTGAAATTTTTTCACCTTCCAAGCTGTGTAGGGAAGCGCGGCGGCAAGCTTACAATTATTAGTACATAATACTATGTCAGGTAGGGTGTAAGATCATTAGTTAGAACGCAGATTACAAGAGTTATGGTCAGTTGAATTCCATGCATCCTCACATGATACAGTAGTGATCTGTGAACTGTGTGCATTTGGAAAGTGTCGGGAAGCACATCAGTAGGCCGTAATATCTGTGTGCAACGCAATATAGGCCCACAACGGCTAATATGAACATCATTGTTTTATAGGCTGTAAACTTTGGGTTGCATAAACTACATTTTTATGTGTTTTTGCACATAAACAACTCCGTCTAGCGGCATGTGTGTCTAATCAACAAGTACCCAATAAAATAATGAAGATAAAAATTAAAATTGATCATGATCTTCAATAATAGAAATAATGATGCTAAACAAAATAATCTGCTTTTCAAAGTTAGAATATTTTGAGAAAAGTGCATCTACATATATTTCTCTTGTTAAGAGTCAAATATCATATTCATTCTGGTACTATCTAAACAAAAGTGGAGATGAAAGTTTATTATTAACTTAATAGTAATCTTAACTGTAATCAAGATGCTTAATGCCAACTAAATACTAAGAAAATTATGGATTTTCCCATTTACAATGAACAAGTAGGTCGATTACACAACATTGAACCAAATAAAATAATAATGTGTGATATATCTTATAATATATAAATCTAAGAAAATGGTAAATAAACTATAAATAACTTCATGTAAAATTAAGCAAATGTTGCCATTATATTATACAAACTTGTGTATCGCACATAAGCAATAAAAAAATTTTAATTAACGAAATGAAAAATAAGCATAAGCAATTTTGAAGAAGCATCTGAGCTTGCATTTCATCCTGATTTTGAAATTGATATTAAATAAGCATTTTATATAAAGTTCAAAGCTAAGTAAAACAGAATTTTTGAAATGAAAAATTAAGACATTGATAAAAGTTAAATAGGCCAATTATCCAGTGTGATAGGTATTTTAACTAAACAAAATACATTAAGGATAAAAATAAAATGAAAATCCATCTTGATTATCTGTTGTTATTGTGATAAGTCTTTTTTAAATTTAAATAAATTTCTTAAAAACAGATTGGATAGGGATATAATTTATGGAATAATGCTGATTTCAAAATGAGTTACTGTAAATGAAAGTATATGATTGAGTGTATGATAGGCAAATTATTCAGATTGTGTTGTTGGAATGGGTAAGGGATGTTTGATGAATTTATATTGAAATTGAATTGTGCACTCAAGTTAAAAGTAAAAATTAGAGATTTATACTTTCGTGTATATAATGTATATATATATTTAATACATAGAAGACACATTTATGCTAAACTATTTTAATGAATTATTTATACAGCAATAATAATATATTGATGTTTATATAATTTATAAAAATGTTTAATTGTAGTTGGTTAAATTCCTTATGATGGGATAAGTCTTTCATCATAGTAAATAGCTACTTATTTATTTGTTTTAATATATAAATGTTGAAAAATTTCTTAGTCAAATTCAAATTGAAAATGTATGCATCCTTTGTAAAAATAGTGAAATAAATGTCATAACTGCATATAATAGTGATAAATCTCCAAGCTCTAGCTATGTTAATGCAATATTCTCTAGTATCAAAGTAATTCACTTTCATCTGCTGTCCATGATCTTATGTAGATAATTGATTAGACAATAATTATTATTAGGGCCAATTTTCAAATCAGTTAAGATGACTGTGCAGCCTCATTCGAATTTGCTTATAATTTAAATTCTATATAACAGAATTAATATCCACTCATTTTAATAACCTTATAAACAAATTCCCAAATATGGGATACTGCAGTGAATTATAAACAAATTGGAATGATACTGTTTGGATATTATTGATTTGACAATTCAGCCTAATAAATATTGTCTAATCCAGCGTTTCCCAACCTGTGGTACGCGTACCACTGGTGGTACGCGAGTTGCTGGTTGGTGGTACGCGAAAAATAATCAATAATGGCAGACATAAAAAAAATCAAATCATAAAAATATCATAGAAACGTTTTTTCCTATAATTCATAAAAATTATTTTAATTAATAATATTATACAGTAAAGTTGTTAATATGTACAGTCGATGCGAAAATCCAGCAATCGATATCGTTTTTTTGGAGTGCATTTTTAAATTTAGCCGTTAGCCATTAGTAACTTGAGATATTGCCGCCACTGTTGTCATGGTGCTGCACTCTTGTTCACTTCACCGCGCGGCTTACAAGTGACAGGTTATTGTTTGTGATTGTATCGTCTTTGTTTATTAAAATTCATTGATCGCCATATAACCCGCTTATTCGAATTTAGACAAGAAGGACAGTTTTTTTTTTTGAAGACAATTCTTTTGATCTTTCTTCGAAATTGTATGATTTTGGTTGGCTTCATTCAGGTGATTGCATATTTAACTGATATTTTTTTGCAAATAAATAACTTAAATTTGACACCTCAGAACAACTCGATAACGATCTTTAATGTTAATGATAAAATTGAAAATATGATTAAGAAATTAGATTTTTGGAAGCAGTGTATTGAAAACAATCAATCGGAAGTATTCAAAACTACATATTTTTTTGTTTGAAAATAAGGTTAGTCTGTCTCAAGATATACGAGAAAATATAATAGCACATTTAACAGGATTAAAATTGTCTTTAATGGAATATTTTGCAAAACCCGAAAACACAAATGATAAGTGGATTTCAAACCCCTTCTATGAAGAAAATTTAGAAAAAGCTACATCGTTATCAATAAATGAGAAAGAAAATTTAATAGAATTATCGACACAATCTAATTAATTTTGGTTAAACATTAAAGATTATGAACAACTTTCTGAGAAAGCTCTTAAATTATTATTACCATTTACTAGTATGAAATTAGTAGAGAAAGAGCTTTTTCTTCATATATTTAAAAAAAAAAAAAAGTATTGAAACAAATTGAATGCAGCTGTAGACTTAAGGGTATACCTCACATCTTTTGAACCAAATTTCAAAAAATTATGTTTTTCGAAACAAGCACAAGGATCTCATTAAATTTATTTTATAAAAATATTTGATTATGATAAAATATATTAATTGGTTTTTTATAATTTTGTGTTTTTATTAAAACCATTTATTAGTAAACGAAATATGACAAAATAGTAGATAAATATGAAACTTTGAACAAACACATATATATATATGTTACAGTGAATTTATATTTTCAGTGAGTTTATAATCGTTTAAGCGTGTTTCAATGTAATTTGTCTCATTGTGATGTGAATACATGGTCACCCTATAATATTTATAATGCAAATAAAATAACACACTCGCAATAAATTTCACAAAATACAATCATTTTTACGAAGTGGTACAATTTAGCGTGATGTATTACCAAGTGGTACGCGAGCCAAAAAAGGTTGGGAAACGCTGGTCTAATCTATCCGTATATGATCTTGGATGAAAGTAATACTAGAAAGTTTTGCTAACTAGTGGATTAGCTCCCATTTTTACATTTATTTGATTTTTACTTAGTGCTATATATATATATGCAGTGTATTAGTAAAAAATATCTTTCTCCAAGCTGCCTGCAGCACTAAATTTGTATCAGCACATGTTTCGTGGTAACACAGTTTGGCTATTATTCACAAAAAATTTTAAGGCATTAATGTATCTGGATCACAAATTATAACATGAAATGTGACAGTGTATTTTGTATCTTCATAGTTTTCACTGCTTTCCTGTCATCATGAAATCTTGCAACCCATTTGCAAACATTGGTGATTTCAAACATTTAATTTGTCCAAATTTAAAAAAAAAGTTTAATGTTAGCATGTTCCTCTTAATGAAAGTGCAAAACTCACACTTTCATATTTCATGTCATAACTTGTGATCCAGAAATATTAGCACCTTAAAATTTTTTATAGAGAATGGCTAAACTATATGTTTACATAATAGCTGGTTTGATTTAAAGATAGTGCTGCATGCAGTTTAGAGAGAAAACTAGTCACCTTTTCATAGGAAAACATAATATATATACACATTCATACAAGATCTGAACAAAATAACAAGAATAGCTGTCATATTAGTCTTATATTTTTTGATACATAATAAAACTTGTAAATTTAGTACACTCATAAAATATATAACATATAAAAATTAAATGATTAGTAAAGAATCTTTAACAATATTGTCAAAATGAATGCATTCAAATGATGTCACAATTTGTAAATTGAATTGCAGTATATTATTTGATGAATTTTAGCATGGAAATAGTTATCACAAGTAATATTGGACTCGTCTAGATTATGTTGTTGCTGTCCATTAACCAAGCATTTAAACAAAATTATTAATTGTTATTAATATTTAATAACAAGAGCCAATGATTCTTCTTGTTGATTTTTAAATGAAAAAGTTGTGTCTCAAATATAATTATGAAGTGGACATTTGCTAGGATGATTGATAATATTTCATGTCATAAAATCGGACATTTTATCATTTACATTTTTTCTTTGAAAAAATATTTTAAAAATTGCTTTCTCATAACTAGGAAACGTGTTGTAATTGAAGTGTCATGATGTGCAAATGTATCACTTTTTTTTTTAGTCTAGTCGTTACTCTCCATCGATTCACACTATTTGAATGACATCTATGCAAATATTTCATTGTTATCATAATATTTGATAATGCTTCAATTTGTACAGACTGCAAATAAATATTGGTTTCAGGAACATATTTAAAGCAATATGAAGCCTCTGTTTTTCATTTTAGAATTATGATTGAGATATTGTTATCCTCTATTGATTTTCTCTTTGAGAACTTAAATTTTTTTTCCTCTTGAGTAATCACTTAATATTCTTAGATATTGTTCAAATATTATGTAATTTTGTATTAAACAGAATTCAAGCAGTTCTTAATGCAGTTAGTGATCTACACTTTTTGATTAAAGGTATTCTGATATTTTTTCCAACTCCTACATGTGTGGGTTAGTATACTCAGATTTTTATGTAAAATAATTTAAGAACTCTATATATAATTATTTGAAGCAATATTATATTAACTCTTCATGCATGGTGCACCTAGGAAATTTTGTGGACTTTCGTACATTACCATGATAAAAAAAAAATTAATTTTATTTATATATATAATTTGTGAATTTTTATCTGAAACATGCTTTTTAACTTAAGATATTTACATGATTTTTTTTGTTGAATCTAATTTTATAGAAGTTCAGATTTAATGTATTTCAAAGTAAATTATAGTTTGTAATGTATAGTATTCCCGAGGAAAATAATAAATATATATATTTATTTTAATAATTTGTAATACAGAGGTATTCTTCTGGGATCTAAAGGCTTTGATTTGCAGAAAATTTCTGGCAGACTTGAAACCTTAAACGCTGCTAAAATGTTTGAACCTGTTGAACCTCTTAGAGAAACTGATGTGCAGGTTTGTACTTGTAAAATTTTATTTTCCGATTTTGATAGTGAACTTCTAATAAACAGTATTTTTTTTTTTTAACTAATACACGAGTTAAAAATATAAATGCTTTTAATGTTTCCTAGGGTTTTTATTATTATTATTATTATTAAAACATTTTTAGTCTGCCCCTCCTCCCAACAATGTTTATTTTATTGGGTTTTATATATATATATATATTAAAATAATGCTTCAATGCTTGGTTTTTAATTTATGTAATTTAGTTTTGTATAGCTTATATCATTGCATCTGTTACTTATTCCATAAGTTTTCCTTTATAATTACAATTTTTTATTATTATTTTTTTATTTGTGTCTACCATCTCATATTTTTATTTTGCTTTATTTCATTTGTTTTCTCTTGTTTCAAAACTTATACTATTTTGTTTGTTTGTTTTTTAATTTAATGAGCTGTTTTTTTTATATCAAAAATATATTGATTTCTTTATAATATTCTTAGTTTTAATTTTTTATATATAAATATTTAAATTTTTGAATAAATTGCAATATCATACCTTTGTTTTATTATTATAAAATAATGCAGTGAATATTTATATATTCATTGATATAGGGATATCTAAGAAATGAAAGAGAAAATGCTATTTTGGCAGTGATTGAGGAATCCCGTAAAAATGTAAGTGGCTTTTATATATAGTATATCCCAATAAACTTTATTTTTACATTAAATTGTATATAGAGATTATGTTGTTGCACTATTTTTGAATTATATTACTTAGTTCAAATGGATCTTTAACTAATGATAAAGAAAAATTTGTTATTTGACATATAAATTAATTATTAATTTATAGTCACATTTGAAAATTGAAGCAATATATATATGTTATGTGCATTTTTATTTAATTTATTGATGAAAATCTAAGAAGCAGATTCATTAGTGTTTGGATATAACTTAAAAAAAAAAAAAAGTTGTTGGATTAAATTATAAAAGTATAGCAAGAGTTCACCAGTTATATTATGTATATTGTTGGCTTGGTTATAATAGCATCCTATTGTTTTGATTGCTGAATCTACTACCTTCAAGCAAAGATTTTTAAAAATAAAGTGTTTACTTTAGTTTTAAATTTCAAATCAATCATGTTTCAATGCTTGGTTTTTAATTTAGTAATTTAGTTTTTTATAGCTTATATCATTGCATCTGTTACTTATTCCATAAGTTTTCCTTTATACACCCGGGTCTCGTTTTATGCAGATTTATTTAATGCGATTTTGAAGTTATGAGATTCATGTTTCTTCTTAATATCTTTTTATGCTGTTTTTTTTAATGCGATAAAAATTATTAGATCAGGAGTTGAGTCCGATAATGCGCTATTGCTTTAAATATTATAAATTTCGCGCACTCACGTCATATTTAAAGTAATAGCGCATTATCGGAGTTCGACTTCCATCTAATAATTTCAATATTTTCAGCGCTTTATAATAGTACTGTAATAGATTTTATGCAATAAAGAAGTTCAAAATTCACTTAAAATCAGGATTTCCCTATTTTATATACACACATTAAATTTTACAAGACTATAATGTAAATCTGTTCAAACGTTATAGATGAAAAATACTATATGTTGTTTTTGCATTTTAAATCACGTTCTATTTTTGCTTTTTATAAAAAGAGTATGTAATCAATTAATCATTTAGTGTGCGCAAGTTTATTTTTAAAAGGTGAGTAACAACGGTGGGCACAATTAATTAATTGTAATTAACAATTTAAAAATTACGTAACTTAATCTGAAATTAAGGTGATGTGAAACGATGAAATTTGATTTTTAAGCGGAATTGAAAATTAAAGACAAAATTAAGAATTTAATTTTTAATTGTTAGTTTTAATTACATTTTGCCCAACAGTGGTGAGTGGGTGTCTTTTTATTATCGTAAGTCTAAGTTCTTATTTTTATTTTAAACTTTTAGTTTACTCTAACGGAGAGAAAAAAAACACCCAAGAAAATGAATTTCTTTGTAAACAAAAATTTCAATTTTAGATGGCTTAGCGAAATGGGAAGGATCAACAGTAATTGGAAAACGTTTTAGTTGTATTTCCTCTTGACTTCGTTTAAGGAGACGCTACAGTACATCACATCATGACGAATCTGATGTCTCAAATAGTGATAATGATTAAAATACCATACATGTATGAAAAAAATGTAAATTATGCATAAAAATATATTGTTTTGAATAAAATTAAATACTATAGTTAATAAAAAAAGTTTGTCTTTTATCATTTTTTTTGAAATTTGAAATTTTTTATTAGTCATATTTTATTTATTTATTTTTTTTTTTTATGTGAATTTTAAAGTAATTTTACGTTGTTGCTTTGCTTTTATGCGATTTTCGAAAATTACAGTAACCTATCCCCATTTTTCAAGGTAAGTTAAGTCTATTTTTGTGCCAGTTTTTTGAGGAACCTATACACCGCATAAACGAGACCCAGGTGTAATTACACTTTTTTATTTTTTTTAATTGTGTTTACCATCTTATATTTTTATTTTGCTTTATTTTATTTGTTTTCTCTTGTTTTAAAACTTATAGTATTTTGTTGTTGTTTTTTTTAATCAAAAATATATTGAATTCTTTATAATATTCTTAGTTTTAATTATATATATATATTTAAATTTTTGAATAAATTGTGATAATAATTGCACTATCATACCTTTGTTTTATTATTATAAAATAATGCAGTGATTATTTATATATTCATTGATATATATCTAAGAAATGTATTAAATACTTTGAAATAAATTATTATGGAGTTTATTTAACCATGAAAGTTTTGCTGAAACAAAATTACTAGAAAGCAAAATTTTATTGAAATGAAGATTTGTTATGAAATTTCTACATTGTGGAGAATGATAATCAAATTGAGCTGACTATACATTAAAATGTTAGTAACTTTAAACTTTTAAATTAATATTTTAGTGATTTTTATAATCATCTTTAAACATTAAATAATTATAATTATTATATGGTTGAGATGAAGAAACACAATTTCTAGTTCAGTGCATTGATTAAAAAATTATAGCAATACTAAAGTCATTACGTGTTCTAACATATCTTCAAGTGCTCTAATTGTTAACATAGAAAACTTTCCAGATATTAGAGTTACAATATTTATTATATTTACTTTGGTTTCTAAAGTGCTACTGCATCTTCAATTTTTTCTAAATTTCAATCATCAAACATTAGTATTTCCATCCCATGAGATACTTGTGCCTACCACAAGAGCCTTTTGTCATTGCCTGCAATTGATAAACAAAGACTGTTGTCATGTATAACATAAATATATTTTTTATACATCCAAATTCCAAGTATACATATTGTAACGGATTGAAAAATATACTATCAACAGTCCTTTAAGAATAAGCTATATATTTAGGTTATATACTCATCCATTCCTCTAAAGATCTGACAGATACTGACAGCCAAAAGAATGATTAGCACTTCACAATTTTGAGATAGATAAAAGAACCTACTCACTGCTCTTAAAGTATACAATGTTCCATGAACACTCAGATGATCATCACATTTCAGTCACTCTAAGCTACTACAACCCATTATAGTTTTCTGCAAACACTATTGCACTGCCCTGCTTACATCCAAGTCTTAGGGGCTATTATTTATAAAATATTGCCTTGCTCATCTTTGGGAGTCTTAAAGGCAAATATTATACATATATAAAAAAAAAACTATACCTTACTCTCTCTGGAGTCTTAGAGGTAAAATCATGGCAGGACTACTGTTAACTGCTTCATGATAAATAGTAACTAACATTACAATTTGGGTTGGAGCAGTGAATGAGATCAATCAGTCACAAGTGACATGAATACATCACATCCTCAAGACAATGACAAAAATTCCCCATCCAACATCAATACTTGCAACAAAACCAACCAAACTTCAACAATCAAATATCCAATCCAACCTTAAAATTATGGATTTTCTACAACACAAATTTTCCAAATATGGATAAAATTACTACTCTACAATTTAACACCATCAATATAATTTTAAATTGAAACTAAGCTCCAAAAATGTAACGGACTGCATATCATATATGATCTCAAATGACAATAAACATATGTAATGGACCGAATTATATTTGATGCCTGGAAATCATTGATTCAATGCCACACAATTGGGCTCGCCAAAAATGTAACGGACCAACGAATATACAAACATATAGCCAACCGCATTGTGACATCAAAATGCAATGGGATATAAATAAATGATGAAAATTATAATGGAAAATTCCCCATCCATCATCAACACTTGCAGTAGAACCAACCATTTACCTAAATCCATCCCATTACATTTATCGAAACAATAATCCGGCTGTCCATGGAAAAACTGGAAAGATCCAATAACACTACAACCAAGAGGAATCTTTACTATCATTCAACCCCCATTCATTTGGCAATATGCACCGGATCCACCCAATTTTCATGTCAATCCATTAGATTCCCTAGAATTCAAACTCAGTCATAATCGAAGTACTTACTCTGTTCAGGTATAAATTATAAGAATATATCTAGCCAATGTGGGCAATGACTTGATGTTATGGCTTATATAGTACACTTATTGGATACATACTACATATATATATTTAATATCAAGAGACACGTGAATTCAATGATGTATTCTCAACAAATTATAGATAATCCTTGATGTAAAATCAATTAAAATCAACAAATTTATTTTATCTTAACATAACATATTTAAATATATAAATATACATTTTAAAACACCATAAATACGATTCTTACACTTCCACTTAATCTCATTAAAATAATAACACACACAAAAAAAAAATACATAAAATAATAATATCATCAACTATAGGTCATTCTTGGTATACATAGGTCTCTACCTTTCATGCCATCATATTAAAAAAAAATAATTTATGATCTTTCATACCAATCTAAACAAATGACATTGTTTATTTTTTTTTTTTTTTTAAAAAAAAGGTATCATCATATCAATATACAATTTATTATTTTATAAATATAATTGAATTAATGGGTTCGTATGTGAATATTATAAATCATGAGAACTGGAATTGCCATCAATTGATTTTATAAGTAATTGTTAGTATGTGTCTTGTTAATAAAGGATAATATAGGTTTTATTAATAATTAATTTTGTTACTAATGTTATGTTGTTAGTGAGTCAAAAATAAGTCTTACCTTCATTTATATTCATTTCATCATAGTCTAGTCCTTCTCTTTTTCCTAACAGAACCATTTATATATTTTTTTCTTTATTTCCAAAAATACATTTTATATCATGAAATATATACATCTAAATTCTTTGGTACTTCCAGCTCAAAAAAATCCAATGTGGAAGTAATAAAAAAAATAAATAAATACATAAATGAAGAAGAGAAAACCTTAAAATTATAGCATCAGTATGTTAACCATAACGAACAAACAGTTACATATCATCATAAAATTATGAACGATTTAGTAAACCTCTTGATCAAACATGAGCATCTTCTTTAAATGGAAAAATTCATGGTAGATTGAGAATTTTCAGCATCTTTTATTCGCTTCATTATCCAAAGTAGTGTCTTCCACGATCTATCCAATTCCCATAAGTTGACCAAGTAGTTTGGATAATCTTTGATTTGGCCACTTTCACCACTGATCTATGCAACTTCACATAATATCTGGTTGCCATTTTATATATATGTGATGGTGAGAATTCACACCTATGGATCGTGTTCATCGCCCTCTTCAAAACCCATCTGAGTTGCCTTGACCTTCACAACGATTTTTTTAGCACACCTGCATCATTTTTATGTTAGTATATATATACATAAAATTCTTTTCTTATATCAGCATTAGAAACGTTATAGCTATATACCAAAACGAAACACGATTAAAGTCAGTTTTTTTCTTTTGATGATAAACGTTATTAAATTTAAAACTTCCAACAGTTCTATAATTATTAAATGCTTGATTATGTAAATGAATATTTTATCATATTTTTTTTATAGCAAATAGTTCAATATAATTATCAATAACAAAAAGAAAACAAAATCTTGGTTCCTATTATGCTTTAATCAACAGGTTATAATTTGTTTATTTTTAAATTTTCATAGTTTATACAAAAGTTTAATTCCAATGGATATATAGTGATATTCTTTCGTTTCAGTTTTTTTTTTTTACACATATAGATCAAACTAACAACTTACAGTTCTGTGCATATTTACTGTCCAATAATTCTTTCTTTCAAAATGCTGAAAACGTTTTACCAAAATACAATTTTAAATTAACTGTCTTGCCGTCATTAGTGAATAAATAAAAGAAAATCTCACGTATAACCTTCTCTATACATATTTTTAACTTTCCAGCCATTAAAGAAAAAAAAAATAGTTGTTTGTTATTGTTATGGTTACTGCATATGCTCTATCAGGGTTTTCTTTTCCCTCTCCCATTTTATAACACTAGATTATAAATTTGTTTTTTTTTTTAGTTTTATTCTTTATAAAACTTTCTCAATTGTTCTGTCAAATTTGTTATTTTAAAATATTAATAAAATTAAATTTAATAACAAATTTATGATTTTGTTTCAGGCATTTCCAGTTCATTAAACTACAATATAATTTTATTCATACTGTTATATATTATCAATTCGAACTGTTCCATAGATGTATTAATTTTATAAATCAACACATCCATGTATATATTTATGTTCAATGCATTTAGTGATAAGGAGAGGTATGAGACTTATAGCGATCCTTACAATATATATATATAGAAAAATACTTTTATTCAAAATATAACAATAATTATAAGTTATGGAGTAGGGAGGGGTGATAATTTAATATCTATCTTCACAATCTAATTTTGTATATAGAAGTAATTATACTCCTATTTATTCATATATATCAATAATGATTGTTATATTTAATTTTGTATATGTGTCCATATGCAATGCAATCATAATTTGTGAAATAATCAATAAACTGTACTTTAAAAGTAAATAATACTAATTAAAGATTTATTATTCAATACAAAGAGAACTGTGGGTTTTTTAATTTAACTTTATAATAGAAGTATTTTAAATTAAAAAATAAATATTTTTATGTATATATTTATTTTAACCATTGTATGACTCAGAATTATAATAGAAACTAGGATTATTCAATGTAGCTAAAAGCATGATACTAAATAAAAAAATAACTTTATCAGAATTAATGAAAATTGTAATTTGCAACTATCTGACAAATATGATATTAAAATAAATATTAATTTATGTAATTCTGTAATTTTATTCTTATATTGTATTGCATTTGTTGTGCTAACATAGATTACTGAAGCAAAAATCTAAAAGTTGTTACTAATTTTGTATTCTGATAACATGTTTTTCTATATATTAATTGCATTCATTGATATATTTTTATAAATAATCTCATATTCATTTAAGAACATCAGTTTGCGTATATATATGTATAAATAAATTAATATGTTTTCTTTACAAAAACCTGTTCTGAACATTTTTTAAACTGTGTATATACAATAAAAATTCTCTCATTTCGTTAGTTTTACTCTGCTGGATTTCATTGGCTTTTATTATAAATTAGCTGATTAAGTGTGTTTATATATATATTAGTATTAAAATAACCATTTCAGTTTGTTGCAGAGCAAAAGTATTTCCACCAATCTTTCAATGAAAAAATAAAGGTGAAAACATCATTAGACTAACCAACAGTTGGGAGATGAGGATTTAAGGTTTTCTTTTCTTCTTTTATTCCCTAGCTAAAAATAGATAATTATCTATTTAATTATTTGGTTAGCTCAAATAAAAATTTTCAATTTTACCAGTTCCCAGTTTGAACTCCAAATATGGATGTCATGAACACATGCATTAATTACTGTGTTGTAAATTCCATATGTCAAAAAAAAATACTGATCTTTCTAAATTTTGTGTATCAAATTCAAGTAATTAGTAACTTTTATTATCAACAATTTTATACAGTCTGAAATTTTGTAATCCTTAAAAACGGCTCTGAAATGTCAAAATGATTGTTTTTATACATGACTTGCTAATTTTGGGGGGTCATCGGTCTTAGCTACAGTACAGTTAAATAGATTATTAATATTTATAGGATCTATTTATATATATCTAATTTGATTTTGTGAACTTTGTACTGTTTGTTTCATTAAGAATTTTTTAATATTGAAGATCCACAAAAATATAGTGTTAAGAGTCTTTAATAATGTAATTAAAATTACTAACATGATAAAAACATCATAATACAAAAATGACTTGTAAATATTTAATATCAATGATTTTACAACCAACCAAATATAATGTTAGGAATATTAAATCTATTTCTTGGAACACATTCGAGTATGCTACTAGGATGTATACCATGCAAATTTCAAAGAATCCTCTTTTAAATAAACTTGTAAATATGTTCACCTTTTTGTAATATCAGCATCGATCTATTTTGTCAGATAAAAGGAGTTCCTCTTCCATCTGACCTTCAGTTTGTTACATTGTAAGAAAAAGTTTGTATTTTAACTACATTAACATATTCCTTACACGCTTCAAATACTCTTTGTATATATCTTAATTACATTTATACACTTGAAGTTGTACTTTATTCACAAATTTTAACAAAAATACATATTTCTGAGGGATTTGAGGAAAGATATCAGCTACTTGGAAGATCTTATTTTGGCAAGAGCTTATTTAAACATTTTTAATTTAAATGGTTTGTTGATTTGATCACTTGGCATATCATACAAGCAATTCACATTTAAATTATTATATTTATAAATTATTTTTTTCATGTCTTGATATCATTTTGAAGAAAAATATATATACTAGGATCATTTTGATAATGACTTGCAGTTTTCAGAAGAGATATTATGTTATTGGTCAAAAACATATTTAAATATGGCACTGGAGTTTCAAAATTATTCTTGTATACTTGTAAAAACTATTGGTTCAAGATTGTTTACGAACATTAACACCACTGACTGAATTTCCCTTTTTATACTCTAATTAACAATAATCTCATCCTCTTGACTATTTGATGTGAAACATGTGATTGAAGAATCATCTGCCCTTCTTTAATATTTTTTTACATGGTAATTTCAAGGTTTTAGCAAATACTGAAGTATTTTCCATGCAATTAACAAAATTAATTAAATGCCTTGTAATTAATAAAATTAATTACATTAGCAAAGGGATTATAATTTTGTCTTCTAATTATCTTAGATATATCTTTCTGTTATATTTTTAGATGACAATTATTGATTTTATTTAAATTTATTAGGAAATGACATATATTTTTTCTATTATTAATAATAATTGCATTAATCAAAAATTTGATATTTAAATTAGAGTTTAAATTTTTGAAAATTATCTTTTAAATAATTGCAAGAAAATGCGTATAAATAATTTTATTAAGCTTAAAATTAAAAAATTGAATTTATCTCAAAAAAAAATGTGATTTTATAATTATCAGTTTGTTGTAATGTGCATGCACAGATTTATTCAGAAATATATTGAAATTTTGTTCTATTTGTACCTGTTTTAATTATTATTATTTTTACTACATACATTTAAAATTGCTACTTTATTTAAAGATTGTCTAATGAATTTAAATATACTTTATCTGTTTCTTTTTATATTATATCTTTAACTAATTTCTCTGTGATTTTTTTTTTTCTGATTTTTGTTTAATTAATTCTCTTATCCTTATTTCACTAAGTTAATTTATGATTGCATTGCAGCTACCATGAAATTGTATATATTTGTACAGTTATAATTTATTTTGTTTTTTAATTAATAGACTTTTGATAAGGCTGAAGTCCATCATTGGCATTCTTTAATGAATGAATGGGAACAAGAAAAACAACGTATTTTGAATACATTAATGAGTTCTGGACAAGAAATTGATCTTCCACAGGAACAAGAGGTTTTTACTGTTATTCATTTGCAACATTTATTATTTTAATTAAGTGTAAATAAATAAATTCTCTTTAATTTTTTCTCCCCAACTAATCATTTTTATTATTTTATGGTATAGTCTTTAATTGGTGATTTTGTAACAATGCAAGGAAGAAGTGCAATGGATAGCATTGAAATGGCTTATGCAAGACAAGTAAGTATTTAAAAATTATTTTTCTTTTTGAAAAATATTTTGTATATATTTTCTAATGTTATATATTTGGTTTTTATTTAAAATTCATTATTATCATTATGCTAATTATATATGTAAATTAATCAGTTGTCTCCAAGCTGTTTTTTTTTCATCTAGATGAACATTTTTCTTCTCTCTCCCCCTCACAAAAACCTTCATAATTTTTCTACTTCATTATTTCTAAATCATTTACTATTTTATAATTTCTATAATAAATAATCACTTTTTTTTTTTTTATTACTCTACATTGCTATCTATCCTTTCAGTCTTTTTCATATTTACATTTCAAAAATGTCAAGCCTTATTTTATTCCCTTTTTAAATTATCAAATCTATATTCCAAATGAAGCATCTTTTTTTTCAAATACAAATTCCTTTTTTTACTCTATATTTTTTTGTAATCATAATATTTCAATTAAATAACTCTTTATTTTATTAGATATTTACAAATAATATAAATTAACAACAGTGTTCATTAGCCCAATTGTATCTATATTACTGCTACATTTTCCTAATCTGAATTAATCTTCACACCAAAATATGTCTTAACAATATTGTTTGGGCTTTTTTTCCTTAAGGAATTATGATTATTTAAAGAAAATTTGGTGCTTTAGAGACGTCATTTCTGCAAAAATTGCAGAAAATATTCAGAGTAGGGGGCCAAAAAGCAGATGACGCAACTTCTGGCCACTAGATGGCGCTGTTCACCATGCGTATGCACAGCAACAGCATGCCATGTGGCCAAAAGCAGACGACGCAAAGTTCCAGCCGCTAGATGGCGCTGTTCGCCATGCGTACGCACAGGGACATTATGCAAAGTAGCAGCCAGCACTACTGCCCGCTAGGTGGCGCTGTTTGCCATAGGTAAACCGATCCAGTTCACATCGTCTGCTAAACAGCGACTACCCAGCATTCTAGGCCACTAGGTGGCGCTGTTTCTCCACGCCATGCGCGGAAAAAACGGCACCGTTTAGAAGCGATATTTACATTCGCTTGCTAGTTCCGGTTTGCCTCCACGTTCTTAAAATAAATACAGCATGTAATGGGAAAGTGTGAATAATATAGAAAACCATAACTATTTAAATCTGCTTTAAAATTTAATATTCTTACATTGAGTTTCACTCTCGGATAAATCTATGTATTCTTAAATTATTTTCTTTTAAAAATCGATGTCTTTTTTTTCTCTAAAAATGTTTTTTAAGGTAAGTTTTACGACTCCCGTTTTTCTGCAATCTTTCAAAACAATTCTGACCTTCGTTATTTTGAAAAGTGATTGGTTTTTTTTTACTTTTAAATAATATTTGCAGCAATTTTTAAAGCAATACAAAATACATTTCAGTTTATAGATCTTTTATTTAGCAAACGTGTTATTTTAAAAAGATAAATTTGCGTTTTGTTTACGTGCAAATAATAATTCGAAGATCAGTTTACACAATAAATTTATTAAAATTAATATGTTACCAAAACATCAAACAGATTGTAGTGCGTGGTGATTTATTCGGAATGTAAAAATCGAGTAAAAATATTCAAGACGTAAATATTAATTCAACTTGTATTTTACAACTTTAAAATCATTTTAATAACTAAAAATGTCATAACGTGTTATTTTAAAAAGATAAATTTGCGTTTTGTTTACGTGCAAATAATAATTCGAAGATCACCTTACACAATAAATATTTTTAAATTACTGGAGCCAAAACAAATAAAATTATCCTTTAAATATATTAAAAGATCTATTCAGTTCAAAAATAAATTTATTAAAATTAATATGTTACCAAAACATCAAACAGATTGTAGTGTGTGGTGATTTATTCTATGTAAAAATCGAGTAAAAATATTCAAAACGTAAATATTAATTCAACTTGTATTTTACAACTTTAAAATCATTTTAATAACTAAAAATGTCATATACTCACAAGGAAATTTCAAAATAATAGGTTTAATAAGTATGGAAAAGTAAGATATTTAGCTTCTCTTCTCCACATCACCCCTGCACCCTTTCTTATTTCATCTATCCATCTCACATGTGGTCTCTTCCTGGGTCTTCTACAATCTCTTAGAATCCAGTTTAAGATTACAATTGTCCATCTACTATCATCTCTTCTAGAAATATGTCCAGCCCAACTCCACTTTAATCTTTTCAATGAAGTCAGTTGCACCTTATTGTTCTCTTACCGATATATTGGGTTCTCGATCTCTTTCTTTTACTCCCAATATACATCTCTCCATACTTCTTTGAGTGGTCTGAAGTCTGTATTGCTCTTCTATTAAGTAAGAACAGGTAAAACACGTTTATTAAAAAATCTTTCTTTACAAACACATATGCATATTTCCTTTTAGTATCAAGTTATTTCTACTAAAAGCACTCCAACCAAATTTAATTCTATGATTAATTTCATCCATTATGTTTCCATCTGCATTAATAATCTGACCAAGGCGTTTGTAACTGTTAACTTCTTCTAACTCATCATAAACAATCTTTATTTTCATATTTTGAGAAAATCCATTAAACATTACTTGAGTCATTTTAACATTTATCTTTAGTCCTACTTTCATCTGATAACTACTGCAACATTTCCTGTAGATCTAAAGCATTATTAGCAAAAACAACTACATCATCTGAAAAATCTAAATGACTGAAATAATCATTTACTTTCACTCCTTTAGCTTTTCATTTTAATCCACAAAATACTTCTTGCAGCACTGCTGTAAAAAGTTTTGGGGATATGGAGTCACCCCGTCTTACATGTTGACTTTTCCAGTATCATTATCTAATCTAATTGCTGCTATTGCATTTTTATAAATATTCTTTAAAATATGACAATATCTTGGATCTATACCTTGATGATCCAATGCTTTAATCACTGAAGAAAAATTTAGATTCAAATGCCTTTTCATAATCTAGAAATCGAAAACATAATGTCAACTCGTATTCATTTGTCCTTTCTATAACTTCTCTCAATCCCTGGATATGATATCCTGTACTAAAACCACTTTTAAATCCAGATTGTTCTCTTGGTTGGTGGAAGTCCAGTGTTCTCTGTAGACGAGTTGTAATTATCTTCGTAAAAATTTTGTTTAAAATTGATAAAAGACTGATAGGTCTGTAATTTCGAATATCTTCTTTATCACCTTTTTTAAATATTAAGATTAATACTACATTCTTCCAATCATCTGATACATCTTTATCATTTAGACATTTGGTATATGACGTTAAAAAAATTTCTATTTTTTCAACTGCTTCTTTTAATATATCAATTATAATTCTACCATAACCTGGAGCCTTCCATCTTTTCATAAATTTAATTGCATGTCTCACTTCCTCATTCAAAATTCTGGTCAATTCAGAAGATATAATATGTATAGGAGGCACTTGTTCTTTATTACTATATAATTCTTGATAGAAGTCTTCTACACATTTTATGATGTCATTTCTCTTTTTAGTAATAATGCCATCTTTTTTTCTTATTGCAGATATAAATTTCCTACCAATACCAAAATGTTGTTTTACACTTTTTAGACTTAATGAAGTATGCATATATATATATATATATATTAGAAGAAACTATAAAGAATCAAAAATGAAATACATAGAGAGAAAAACAGGCATTACTAGATCATTAAAAGAATTAAGAGATTGAAGTGTAGCTGAGTTGGATATACTACTAGAAAAGATGATAATAGATGGATAGTTAAAATATTAAACTGAATCTCTAGAGATTGTAAAAGACTTAGGAAAAGATCACTTGTGAAATGGATGGATGAAGCTGATGTGATGTAGAGAAGAGAGTCTCAAGATCCAGAAAATTGGATTAAACTTGGAGAGACCCTCATCCTGCAATGGATCGATAATGTTTAAAAAATGATGATGATACTCCAAGAAGTGAATACTACACTTTTCTTAACCATTTTCATTTATGGTACTTTATAGAAGCAAACGTATGTTGTAATCAGAATATAGATCACTTCTTTCGGCATTTCCATTGTTATTAATATTGCATCAGTTTATAAGATGTAAAAACTAATTTATTGAATGACCACATATACAATAGATGAGGTACAATAATCCAGAGGGAGAGGAATTAAGTAATCTAAGGATTTTATCTATAACTATAGTTTTGTAATTTAAAAGCAATTTTGATCAAATATTGAAAAATTATGTTTGAGGAAGATAACTAAAAAATCCATATTTAATTAATACTCAATGTAGAAAAACTATATTCCATTTTAAGAGATCATAATTGATTTTGAATACAATGCTGTCATATTTTAAAATATCTCTTTAATAAATAAATAAAAAAATAAACTCTTCATTTATGTAAGAATCAGGGTGAGCATCTTTCTAATTTGGACCTGGAATCAATGAGCTTTTATATCTCATCTTTGGGCTCTATAATTTAAAATAATTTCTCTCCAGCAAATTATCTTTTGTGTATATGAGTATGCATATATGCAGCAGGTGGCTGGCTACTTTCTAGTTTGACCAAGAATCTAGGGACTTTCATATCTCATCACTGAACTTCATATTTTACAATATCTGACTCTAGCAAAAAAAAATTTAACTATTATCAAATAAATAAAAAATTCTCATAACAAATCTTATCTGTCATTTTGTATTTTAATGCCAATAATCATTTTCTATATCTGATGTAATATATAAATATATAAAATAAAGTAAAAAAAAGAGGTGGAGTCTTTTAATTAGATGACATAGTTTGAATTAATACAACTTGGACATCAAACATTAATATGTATTTATAAATGAATCTCAAAAATATTTAAAAAAAAAAAAATTGATATGGGTTTAGGAATTTAAAATTTTACACTCACATAAATTGTTTTCATATTGAATATAACAATTGCTTTTGACAAGAGTACTCCACACTGAAAATATATTAATGTTCTAGTTCACATTTTCAAATGGTGTTAGTATTGCTTTTTAATTTATTAATATGTTCATTCATAATATTGTACTCCAATAAATTTTTATATAATTTTTTTTGATGGAATTATAATACAATAAGTAGAATAAATTATGACAGATATAAAAAAAACAAATTAATATTGACATATATGCAATATTTGGTTTTATATATAATAATTAGTCTATATTGGGTGCTGTGTTCAGGCTTCCAGATAGTTGGAATGATCTTAGGATATGAAGACGAACTTGAATAATAAATAAACATTACCCAACCAAGAGTATTTCCTGCTGCCTTGTAGAAGACAATGCTAATTCATCAAAGTACTAAGCACTATTTGTAATACAAATGGTTTGTTATGGCTTCCTCTTTTCAGAACTTCTACAGTCATAAAAGTTATTGTAAGTCTCTCATGCCATCGGACATGTTACTACTATATGGACTGCTACATGTGAGTTTTTGAAATCACACAGCATTTCTGATCCCAATTCCATTTTTTTTTTTTTTTTTTAGACCAAGCCTTTGAGAATTAAAAATGCAATGATGGGGGCAGGCTTAGTAAGCTGGTAATTCTTAGAGGTGACCTTTGAGTGAGATAATGCAATCACTGAGTCAGGTTGGAACTATATTTAAGTAAGATAGGAATTTCAGCTGGTAAAAATTGTGTGTTTAGGCAATTCTAATTAGAAATCCCCTTGGTTACCATATAAGAAAAAAAGCATAGAAAATGTGATCTAAAAATGGCCTGTTCCATACAGTCTTGCTAGCTTGTTGAACATGCTGAATTATCCATTATAGTGATAACAATAATAATAGTAGTTATAATATCCATAGTAGTGGTAAAACAAAAATTAGTGGTAATACTAAAAGTAAATATTATAAATCAACATAATGAAACTTGTCTATCAGGGTAAAAACTTTAATTGTTAGATACAAGTTTTTTTTTTTTTTTGAAAGTCAGATCAGTCAATGAAAGGAGAATACATGGTGATGGTATTGGATTTGATCTAAAGTCTATCCAATGATACTCACTTTATTAGTGCTTATGCTCCAACCATAGTCAAGGAATCCAGATAAGGAAAGCTTGTATTCCTTGTTGGATAGTATTATTATAGCAGAATTAATAAAAGAGATTAAATTTTTCTAATGTGCTAGCCAAAAGTTGTTGGAAATAATGGTGTTGTAAATGCAAATGGTGTGTTATTGTTGAATTTTTGCACATCACATTAATTGACCATCAGAAATATTTTGTTTAAGCAGAAAAATTGCTATAAAGGAACATGGATGCATCCACAATCAAAAGAATGATATTTAATATATTACACTATAATTAGAGGTTGCATCAGACAAGCACTTACAAGTGCAGAAGATCATAAATTAGTATATTAGTTCCATTAAGAAACAAATTTCATTTCAATCATATTCATAAAAATATTGATGTTCATTCTTTAAAAGAATCTACTCTAAGCACACAATAACTATTAAACACTAAAAGTTTGAATTTGGTTCTTCATAATGGTCATATTATTATAGATACATGTCTTTTTAGTAAATCCAAGGATTTACTAAAAAGAATCGTCATTGGTTTTATCACAATGCTCTTATTATTAGTGATTTGATTAAAAGAAAGTAAAGTGTTTTCTGCTTGGCAAAATAATAAATTATATGTAGAACTTCACAATAAAAAAATTTTGTTTTTATTTTATTAGTATTATATTATTTTTGATAGTTGTCAGCATTTAAATGACAGGCATAAAGGTGGAAACCTTTTGAAGTTTTCTAGAAGGTTTTATATAGAAATGAAATTATAAAATGAAGAAATTTTTAATTTCAAATTATTTTTAAAAAGGTAAGTCATGAGTGAATCAAAAACAAAATACACAGATAAGGGAATAAGCAGGCCTTGTTGACATCACTGAAAGAATTAAAAATCTGAAGTGGAGCTTGACTGAGAATATTGCTAAAATAAATTATAATAGATGGATAGTTGAACTCTTAAACTCACTTCTAAGAGATTGTAAAAAAAAAAAAAAATAGAAAGAGACCACATGTGAGATGAATTGATGAAATAAGGAAGTTTCTTGGCATGATGTGGAGAAAAGACACTAGAGTTCAAGAAGTTGAATTAAACTCAGAGAGACTTTCATTATACAATGGATCAATAATGGTTGACACTAATATTGAAACCATAAGCTCAGTGTGAATAGGAATGAATATTTCCTCTATAAGTTATGAAGGCTGTGCTATGTCATACTATAATTGCAATTTTGTTTTATGATCAGTACACAGTCATTCATTTGAACAACTCATATTAATCTAGAACACCTTGAACTTCCAGATAATAAAAACTCATTTACCGATCAATAAATAAAGAGCTAAAAATATTGTCCATGGAACTTTGTTTAAAAATCCAAAGTTTCACTTACACACAAAACCATATTATGGCATGGAGCCAACTAAATTAATTATTATGTCAGAAAGCCCATCTAGATTATTTTGAATCAAAACACTACTGTCAAAGTTTGAAATATAATGTGAAAGAATAAAATCAAAACTAAATCAGCCAAATGTGAAATATGTTATTTTGACATATATTTTCTTGCTGAACAAAATATTGAAAGTTTAAAAAAAAACAAAAAAACAACTTAGATATAGGGCATTGTTGTCCAAATTGTTCTTTAATAAAACTAAATTGCACATTAATGCTAAAAGGAACATTAAATAATTGTTCAGCTTATTAATTATTGTGACCTACAAAGATTAATTTTAAATAAAGTCAATTTGAGCTTTTCCAAATATTGAATAATGGGAAAAAAAATTCTATAAGAATGTACATACAACATCTACACTTGATTTTTATGTAGATTATCTTAAAGTCGCTCTAAAGAAATACAATATTGATTGTTTTTATTGGTAAAATATGGCTTACAACAGAATACAATGGAAAACTACAATTAGACAAAATATTGAAATTTTTCAGAAAAAAAAGTCTGCTGCAGAAAAAGTTAAAAGACAGACAGTATCACAAAACAAATAAAGAAGAGATGGATTAGCATGCTCAATGTGAATATATTTGTATCTCAAATATTGGTTTGTATAATTATCCACAATTCATCTCTAATATATTACTACAGTTATTTTACCTTTCTCTTTTTTCTTTCTTTTAGCATTAAAATGGTCATCTCATTTGTGTGTGGCTGCTAATAATAATGATGATTTTACCTACCTATTCTAAAAATAATATTGCACATTATAAATTATTTTAAAATCTTTGTTTGCTTCATAACTGAAGTGAACTTTAAAAGTGTCTTAAGTATATATTATATAACTTCAGAAAGTCTAGATCTATGATCTTTTGATCCTTGTACTTGTAATTGACAGGTTTGTTTTGGAACTTTGAAATTTATTAAATTTCTTCTTTGGTTTTAAAAAAATGAAGGGCAAAATGTGGTCAGTTTTAAGTGTCATTAACTATTTTTTATGAAAACTATACTAAAAGGTCAAAATAAAGTTATTAGCTTCACATAAGAATAGATATCCTTTATTTTAAATTCAATACCAATTACAAAAAATAATCAAAATAGAAATGAATTCATTTTGTAACAACAAATAAAAAAAAAGTTTAAAGTGAAAATTATTTTCTTTGATTATCATTGCCAATAAACTGACAGCACATCATGAAGAAGGCTAGAAAAAGATCTAGTTCATGCTATTTTGCCATGGTATTTCTCAGCATATGTGATCCAGATGAAAATACAAAATAGTCCAGAAGATGTGCCTCTCATCTTCTTGAAAACAGCATTTGATACATGGTAGTTTGCTCTCAATATCATTAAAATCATTGTGGCCTAGAAATTTCAATGCTCTTTCTTCACTGGCAATTACTTTTCCATAGAAATCTTTGAAAACATATTTCTTTCAAACAATGGTATACCAGTCAGTAAGTTGACAACTTTCTTAAGATAAGAATGGTTAGCATTCTGAAATCATGAAGTCTAAATGAAGAATAGCAGATTTATTTTATTTCTTTTTACATAATTCATTCAATAAATTATCTCTTTTTTTTTGCAATTGTAACCTTAGATATATAAATTTTCAGCCATTTATATGTCTAAGATTTATTTCTTTTTAAAAAAGTGAACACAATAATAATAAAGCACTATTAATGAACAACACAAGTTTTATTTTAACATTTCTTTATAAAAAAAAAACATAAAAAAAAAACAAAAAAAAAAATTCATCTATGTAACACATATTTTGTTTTCTATTTATGTACATCTATTTTATGTATCTAATGTACACTGAAGCATAAATTCTTTACTATTTATCTCAATAATTTCATCGCATTGTTTTAAAGAATTAAGTAAATGTAAATGTAATGTAGGTAAGTACTCAATTCTATCAGTTCCTGATGAATTTACTGGGATGTATAAATTTGACAATATTTGAAGAGTGAAAATAAAATAAAATAAAAAACATTATACAATGCATAAATATTAGATTATGGGGTTTTCTTCTAATATAGTTTTGTCTCCTTCATCTAACATGATATTTATAATAATAAATGAAAGCAAATATAAATTATTCCACGATTTCAATCATTTTCTATTGTTGTATTTAGTTTACCATATATAAGTGTAATATATATATATATTTTGAAAATATATATATTAAAAAATTCAAAAACAATAAATTACAAATATTAATATAATAAGGCATAATAGGGCAAGCAACCTTCAAAACATTTTGATATTTTATATAGCATTGTGTATTCCCCCTTCCCGTAAATTTCACTCTTAAAATATTTGTGCATATAAAAAAAAATATGGAGAAAAATTATACTATGATTTTAAAGCAAAAAATAAATAATTCTATAACAGTGTTATCTATAAAAAGTTATAAATTATGGTACTGTATTGAGAATAAACAACAAATCATTAAGGAATTGAATATCATGATAAATTATAGTTATTTCCCTTATATAAACATATTTATCTTCAAAAATCAGTGTACTTTAAATAATGAAGCTTCTTAAATAATGGTAAATAAGGTTTTTTATGAATATAATTTGCTAATAATAAACAACAAATTAATATACTAAATCATATTTGTTGCCTCAATTAATTTATTACATAACAAAACAACAACAAAAAACAATAAATATTTAAAATAACTAAAATTAAACTGAAATTTATCTATTTATTAAATAATGGTTTTTGTAATCAAAATTAACATTATAACAACATTTTTAACAAGCTGTGCAAAGCAAAACAAACAATGTGGTGCTAATTAAACACAAAAAAGTTATTAACAACATCAATTTTAATACAGCATACATAAATAAATATGTAATTTTAAATTGATGCATTCAAAATACAACATTAGAACAATTCACATTCAATAAGTTCCAGAAAAAAAGAATGTGATAATTTTGATACATGGTGTACTATTTCCAAAAAAATAATGTTAATAATATTTAATTAGTGATAATTACTTAATAAAACTAATTAATCATTTTTATATTCATCTCACTAATGGTTGAGACAACTAATTAAAAAAAAACTCTATATAATATAGATTTTTAACATAACACAAAAATAGAATAATGTTGTAAAAAAGAAAGCGTAGTAATAAATAAATAAATGAGCAATCGTGTGACTGCACACTGATTGTGCAAAATAATGATTAACAGATTCATGACAAAACTCATCATACAGATAATTTATAAATTCAAATTTTTTATTTAATTTTTTTTTTCAACTGAGAATAGTTAAAGTATTGAAATATATACAGTATAATATATGTCTACATTTTTCTCAATCATTTTTTTAGTACAATGTTGTTAGAATTATTTTGTTGTTTAATTAATTTTGAATTATATATAAATATATTTATTAGTAATGCTAATTATAGAATATTATAAAACAATTCTACTATTCTTTTATGATTCTCAAGTACATAGAAAATTATTTGTATTTTTAAAATATTTCCATTCTACAATTACTTGACTGCAAAGGTGTGAAATTCTATAGAAAGAATGACATGAAAAATAAGAATCTCCTACAAAATATATATATCACAAATATTATAAATGGGTTCAATTCTCCAAAATTATTTAGTGTGAATAAAGATTAAGGTTTTAAAAGTTTAGACCAAAAAAATCAAATCTTAAGACAAATATATCTAAATCATTTTAGGTTTGTGAATGAGATTTCTAATTTGTGGCATTTGAAGATGGTCTTGAATTTCTTTTTTTTTTCTAGTAAATAAATGTTTAACAGATTTGTAATAACTAGTCACATTATAACAAACGAAAAAAAAAATTGAAAGATATTAAATACCAACTAAATTAAATATTAACTTTAACAGGTTGACATTTTCATAATTCTCCCTAATGACAATTTTTATAAGCATTTAACATTTGATTTTAGTAAACAAACTGTAATTTTATATTAGAATTTAATAAAATGGACTTGATTTGCTAAAAACATAAGTTTATAAACAAAACTACATCCTTAAAATTCATATTTGAACTTTGCAAATATATTTAAAAATTATAAAGTGAAGTACATAGTAAGAACAATTACTTTTTTTTCTTTTTGAAGTAATTATAGCAATATTGCTGAAAAAAATAAAAGTAATAAAATTTTGATAGTCTTCTCTTAGCGTGTTGAAACCGCGAGAGGGTGTACTTTCTATGCAAACGCACAGAAATATAACATTACCGGGCCTTTTTTTTTTATTTTCAACTTTAACATTATTTTCTAAAATGGAATAATTACGTTTTTAAATTACATTAGACATTTTACCACCTTGTGACAATTTGCAAACTATTTTTAAACAATTTACGAAACATTATTTTGTAAAAAAAATATTTCTGAAATACAATATTTTAAATTACATTCCACAAATCCACATGTAGTGCTGGAATGTGCATAGGGGGAGGGGAGGACCGATGGTTTTGCCGGTCTGAAGGATCAGCCAAAAGATGCAGTACTCAATTTATAAAGCGACATTATTTTCTAAAGTACAATAATTACATTTGTAAATTACATTAGACATGTCAGCATGGTGCACTGGAATGTGCAGGGGGAGGGTGATGGTTTTGCCAGTCCGAAGAATTGGTCAAAAGAGGCAGTACTCTGAATCAAACCAAGCTTATGATTTTCAAAACAATGTGCAACCTCAGCCATTTCATTTGATTCATAGCTGTTCTCACACAAACATCTTTTCACATGACTGGTGTAAAATGGTGCTTGGCCTGATCCTTTTGCAATTGTTTTCACATTCTATGATATGTAGGGAAGCATAGGGACATGCTTACAATTATTAGTATGTACTAGAACGTCAGTTAGGATGTAAGATCACTATTACAAAGGCATAATTGGATTCCAAACACCCTCACACTATACAGTAGTGATCTATTAAGTGTGCACATTTGCATAGTGTCATGAAGCACATCAGCAGGCCATAATGTTGGTGTGCAATGCCATCTAATCCTGCTAATGGCTAATATGAATAGAACTGTTCTATAGGTTATAACTTTCTATGCAAAAGCACAGAAATATTGGGCCGGGTAAACGGCATATTTCTGTGTTTATATAGAAAGTATGCCTTCTAGTGGTTTCAACACGCTAAGAGAAGACTATCAAAATTTTTGTTGATTGAACTTTATTTGTAAAAACCAAATGAATTAATGTTAAGTCATCACAAATCTATGAAATTTTCTTCTAAAATTTATAAAATTGATTTATAATTATTAAGATATCACAAAAGTTATGTACTACTATATTTAGCAAGCTATTACTTATAATTTCCTTTCTACCACTTCAACATATTTCTTAACTTTTTTTTAAAAAAATATATTTGACTAAAATCAAAGTGTAATCATGGATACTTTTGTTTTTAAATAATTATTATACAAATATTTTATAAAAATAATCATAAACATTTAAATAAGCTACAAAAAATATACAATTTTTTGCTCATTGCTAGCTATAATAAACGAGGCATTAACAATTAATCTCACAAAAAAAAACTAACAATCAGCCATGTGATGGGAAAGGTTCAGATCTTTGTAGTTTCTTTTGGCAGTAGATTTCTGAACTTTTCAGATTTTTTTGTAACTAATAAATTAATATATTTTCGTTCAAGTTTCTGTTGTCAAAATGAAATGCAAAGGAAGTTGTAAGATGTGAAATACATGTTAGTGCAAAACTAGAGAGACAAAAATTATTAAGAAAAACAATATTTACAGTTGATATTCCTAATTTTCAGAAACATTCTAATGAATTTAAATTAGAACTTACAAATAGGTTTCAAGTATTAGTAGATTTTGAACATGATTCACATTTGAATGAAATTAATATGAAAACAACTGATACACTTTTAAAAACTGCAACAAAAATAGCTGGTTGAAAAAAGCAGCACTTGACCAATAACATTTTTACTGAGACTAGCGAATTTATGAAGAAAAAAAGGAATATGAAAATACACAAAAATGATGTGTTAAAAAGGATTGAATATGTAGAATTTTGTAAAATGATGCAGAAAAGAGTTGAAAATGATATAAGAGTGTATAACTGTGAACTAGGAAGGAAAGCAGTAGAAGAGAATGAAAGTCTCAAGAGTGTAAAACAACATTTTGGTATTGGTAGGAAATTTATATTTGCAATAAGAAAAAAAGCTGGAATTATTACTAAAAAGAGAGATGACATCATGAAATGGATAGAAGACTTTTATCAACAATTATATAGTAATAAAGAACAAATACCTCCTATATCTATTACATCTTCTGAATTTCCCAGAATTTTAAATAAAGAAGTGAGACATACAATTAAATATATGAAGAAAGGAAAGGTTCCAGGTAATGGTAGAATTATAATTGATATATTAAAAGAAGCAGTTGAAAAAATAGAAATTTTTTAACAACGTCATATACCAAATGTCTAAATGATAAAGATGTATCAGATGATTGGAATAATGTAGTATTAATCTTAATATTTAAAAAAGGTGATAAAGAAGATATTCGAAATTACAGACCTATCAGTCTTTTATCAATTTTATACAAAATTTTTACGAAGATAATTACAACTCGTCTACAGAGAACACTGGACTTCCACCAACCAAGAGAACAATCTGGATTTAAAAGTGGTTTTAGTACAGGATATCATATCCAGGGATTGAGAGAAGTTATAGAAAGGACAAATGAATATGAGTTGACATTATGTTTTCGATTTCTAGATTATGAAAAGGCATTTGAATCTAAATTTTTCTTCAGTGATTAAAGCATTGGATCATCAAGGTATAGATCCAAGATATTGTCATATTTTAAAGAATATTTATAAAAATGCAACAGCAGCAATTAGATTAGATAATGATACTGGAAAAGTCAACATGTAAGACGGGGTGACTCCATATCCCCAAAACTTTTTACAGCAGTGCTGCAAGAAGTATTTTGTGGATTAAAATGAAAAGCTAAAGGAGTGAAAGTAAATGATTATTTCGGTCATTTAGATTTTTCAGATGATGTAGTTGTTTTTGCTAATAATGCTTTAGATCTACAGGAAATGTTGCAGTAGTTATCAGATGAAAGTAGGACTAAAGATAAATGTTAAAATGACTCAAGTAATGTTTAATGGATTTTCTCAAAATATGAAAATAAAGATTGTTTATGATGAGTTAGAAGAAGTTAACAGTTACAAACGCCTTGGTCAGATTATTAATACAGATGGAAACATAATGGATGAAATTAATCATAGAATTAAACTTGGTTGGAGTGCTTTTAGTAGAAATAACTTGATACTAAAAGGAAATATGCCTATGTGTTTGTAAAGAAAGATTTTTTAATAAACGTGTTTTACCTGTTCTTACTTAATAGAAGAGCAATACAGACTTCAGACCACTCAAAGAAGTATGGAGAGATGTATATTGGGAGTAAAAGAAAGAGATCGAGAACCCAATATATCGGTAAGAGAACAATAAGGTGCAACTGACTTCATTGAAAAGATTAAAGTGGAGTTGGGCTGGACATATTTCTAGAAGAGATGATAGTAGATGGACAATTGTAATCTTAAACTGGATTCTAAGAGATTGTAGAAGACCCAGGAAGAGACCACATGTGAGATGGATAGATGAAATAAGAAAGTGTGCAGGGGTGATGTGGAGAAGAGAAGCTAAATATCTTACTTTTCCATACTTATTAAACCTATTATTTTGAAATTTCCTTGTGAGTATATGACATTTTTAGTTATTAAAATGATTTTAAAGTTGTAAAATACAAGTTGAATTAATATTTACGTTTTGAATATTTTTACTCGATTTTTACATAGAATAAATCACCACACACTACAATCTGTTTGATGTTTTGGTAACATATTAATTTTAATAAATTTATTTTTGAACTGAATAGATCTTTTAATATATTTAAAGGATAATTTTATTTGTTTTGGCTCCAGTAATTTAAAAATATTTATTGTGTAAGGTGATCTTCGAATTATTATTTGCACGTAAACAAAACGCAAATTTAACTTTTTAAAATAACACGTTATGACATTTTTAGTTATTAAAATGATTTTAAAGTTGTAAAATACAAGTTGAATTAATATTTACGTCTTGAATATTTTTACTCGATTTTTACATTCCGAATAAATCACCACGCACTACAATCTGTTTGATGTTTTGGTAACATATTAATTTTAATAAATTTATTGTGTAAAGTGATCTTCGAATTATTATTTGCACGTAAACAAAACGCAAATTTATCTTTTTAAAATAATACGTTTGCTAAATAAAAGATCTATAAACTGAAATGTATTTTGTATTACTTTAAAAATTGCTGCAAATATTATTTGAAAGTAAAAAAAAACCAATCACTTTTCAAAATAACGAAGGTCAGAATTGTTTTGAAAGATTGCAGAAAAACGGGAGTCGTAAAACTTACCTTAAAAAACATTTTTAGAGAAAAAAAAGACATCGATTTTTAAAAGAAAATAATTTAAGAATACATAGATTTATCCGAGAGTGAAACTCAATGTAAGAATATTAAATTTTAAAGCAGATTTAAATAGTTATGGTTTTCTATATTATTCACACTTTCACATTACATGCTGTATTTATTTTAAGAACGTGGAGGCAAACCGGAACTAGCAAGCGAATGTAAATATCGCTTCTAAACGGTGCCGTTTTTTCCGCGCATGGCGTGGAGAAACAGCGCCACCTAGTGGGCTAGAATGCTGGGTAGTCGCTGTTTAGCAGACGATGTGAACTGGATCGGTTTACCTATGGCTAACAGCGCCACCTAGCGGGCAGTAGTGCTGGCTGCTACTTTGCATAATGTCCCTGTGCGTACGCATGGCGAACAGCGCCATCTAGCGGCTGGAACTTTGCGTCGTCTGCTTTTTGGCCCCCTACTCTGAATATTTTCTGCAATTTTTGCAGAAATGACGTCTCTAGCAGTGGCAGGACAGAAAATAAGAAAGCACCATTCATGTGCAGTCTTTCATCAATTCTGTGTGCTTTTGTTAACTATTCAATTTTACAATCTCATTATTATATAATTATTTTATTATCTACATTATTTTGTTTTTCAATTAACGTGAATAAGAGTATACTATTTCAATTGTACTTTTTCCATTTTTTTTTTTTTTATATCTAGCATTCACTTGCTTTGTTTCTGTTTCTGATTTTTCTATTTCATTACATTCTTTTTCTACTTGCATTTTTTTTAACATTCTATCACTCTTATACTTAAGTATTTATAATTTTTCATTATTAATCGTATCCCTTTTAATCCAAGCCATTTTTGCCTCTATCCCAGCTTTTTTAAAATTTTCCTTGAATGTTTCCTGCATTCTGGAATGAATTTACGTTACCATATATCTTGATATTATTTACATTTTTTTAATATATATAGTTTTCTTTTAATTTATTAACAGTCAGTTTTTTTTTTTTTTGTTTATTTAAAACTTTTTACACTTAATTTTTATTTAACTTCAATTTTATCATCATTAAATTGTATTCTCTCTGCTATTAAAAAGTACAGATGAAATCTTATCTAAATTAATATATAATCTAAACATCACATGATTACCATCTCTTATACTAGCACATAATTGTTATTAAACAAGGCAAAACTCTCCATACAGTAGTGCCACCCTGTGCCAACCAGAGTAATCAATATATAAGCTATTGAGCTTAGATTGAAAATATTATTGTGTTTTCAATTTTATTCTCATAGTTTTGTAGTTAAGTAGAGATAAAAGGTGGCTGCTGGAGGGTTGCATTAGATCCTAAGATCTAGCTGCAATGCTGTCAGATCCAAAGCTCTTCATTGACGAAAGCCACAAGCCAGAAAATAGTCTGGGGATATTGGATGAGTAGGCACTAGATAGGGATTTTATGCACAAGCCTTCTGGCGTCCATTCATTACTCTGGTTGGCACAGTGTGGCACTACTATATGTAGAGTTTTGCCTTGTTTAATATATAATCTAATTGAAGTCTGTTGTTGTGACCTAGTTCCTTCCATGCATAAATCTTTCTCTTTTAATTTTGCTGTTATTTATTCTTAGAAAAATTATATAATTCATAATTTCCTACATTTATTAATCTCTCACAGCATTCCATTCCCTCATTATTAAATAACTATTTACATTATTACAACTTAGAAAATTATATTTTTTCTTGTTTTTAATTGAATCAGAGTACCTACTCCATTATATTTGTATTCAATATCAAACAGTAAACTACACCGTTTCCCACAGGTTTACAATTCTTACTTTTTTTTTGGTTCATTTTAGTGAAGTTCTTCAATTTATTTTTTAATATTGGGAATATATAAATAAAATAACTTCTGCACTTTTTCTTTTAATGTTTATTCCTCCTTTTTCTATGATGTTTATAGATTAATTAGCAGACTTCTTAAATTGATAATATGTTATATCATTTTCTTTCTACCAATATATAAATACATGTACATTAACTTTATATTTTTTATATACGTAATTATATTTGGTACTTATTACTTAACCGGGCTTGGCTGCTTTGATGGCGTTCTGGCTTGCCAAGAATACTACAAATGCCGTTTACGCGGCCTAGACTTACGGCTAAGAAAACACTTCTGTTTATCTTAGCCATTGCAAGCCACTTGATGGTGCTGCACAGAAATATTACGGCCTGTTTTGTGCTTCATGACACTATGCGAATTCACACAATTCACAGTTGGCTACCATACGTCTGACAGGGTCTGGATTTGTAGTGGCCACAACTTTTGAAATCTCCATAGCAGAGTAATTTCATTTCTACTTAAATCATGCAGTCTGACTGACTAAGAATTGTCACATTGTGTCCTTCCCCCTTCCCTACACAAGTTGGAATGTGCAAAGCATTTTCAAAGGGTAGGGCCGAACACGATTCGGCTGAGCTCACACAAAGTCACGCTTTCTCGAGAAAATATACGAGACCAATAAAATGGCACTGACTGCAGCAAGCAGATTTTGAAAATGGGCCAGTTGCCGATGTCAGTGAGGTTCCTGCAACTGAAAGTATTCGATTGCACACGTTTCCAAATCAAAAGGTTGTGATTCTATGACATAAATCATTATAAAAAAGAAAACGAAGCTGAAAAAGTCAAAAGTTTTTTTTTTGTTTTTATTTTTAAAAAAAGGTAATCGAAATTGTTTTTAAAAATAAAAGTTTTACTGTATTAGCGTGGGGGTGGGTGAGAAATACTTTGTCATCGCTGGGACAAAGGTTATTTTTGGTTTGTTTTTATTTTTAAAAAAAGGTAATGGAAATGGTTTTTATAAATAAAATTTTTACTATATCAGTGTGGAGAGGGTGGGTTGAGAAATACTTTGTCGTCAGAGCAAAAGTTATTTTTGGTTTGTTGCTTCTAAAAATAAAAATTTTGCTATATCAGCAGTAAATATGTGTGTATTATTTTTATTATTGTAATTTATTAGTAATAATGTTTTTTTAAAAACCCTAAAAATAAAAAAATTAAAGATAAAATAATGTAATTAATAGTAAAAGTTGTTTTTTAAAATCGCTAAATAGAAATCACGTAATACAAATAAAGGCAATTAAACTATAAAAAAATAACCGTATAGCCAAAAATAAAGTCGCGAAATTGCTGTATAGCCAAAACAAAAATCGTGGCCTGGTAACGTGCTTTGTATTGTTTTTGATTGGCAACAACGCCATCAAGTGACCAAACCCGGCTAAGTTCTTATTCATAATATATATATATATATGTTCATTTTCTTCGCTTTATTTTTATAAACAAAATTTCTGTCATGATAGTATTTTATTTGCTTTATCTGACATATTCAACTATTTCTTTTCCTTATTGTTTTATATCATTAAATTGCTATGATTATTATTAATAATATATATTTATTAACTGAAAATTGGTTATTTAGTATATGTTATATATATTTATGAGAAAGAAATATTGATGATAAAAAACTAAATTTATATATGACTAAAACAATTAAAATGAATAAAATTTAATCATTATCAAAATTGTTTATATACTGATTTCAAAATTTTCAGATTGAACTTTAATTAAGACAATAAAATAGCAAAAATATAAATTTTCTTTAATGAAATATTGAAAACCTTCTACTTTTAATATAACAAAGTATATGAAAATGAATTAGTATTAAATGAATAAATTTCTCTATCTATTTAAAAACTAATCTGATATTTCTGAACAGAATATTCTGTTACATTTATAATGGGATCATTCTACCTACTCTCAAAATTCAGTTTGACATATATACTATCTGAACAAAATAATAATAGAAATTTATAAATAAAACAAAATTTTAAATCTAAGTTACAATGTGGATACATAGACATGGTTAGATGGATGTTACACCTGACAGGTTGGCACCACTAGGCAAAAGGCCTACACTTCCTCCTTATAGATTATTGTGAAATGTTCAAGGTGAATGGAGATATAGCCACAGGGATAGAAATTAATTTTACTAGCACGATAACACCAATTCCATTGATTATACGGTCATTTTTTTTCAATAGCTCACTCTGCCATAGAGATAAGAAAATTATTATCATTATAGTTGTTAACTGTGAATGCTATTTAAATATAGGGAATGGTAGATATATATCTATGCATATAATCCAAAATAATTTATGAAATGAGACAATGAAATTACATAAGAATAATTAATTATTAATAGCATGCATGTGCTTGAAATTTTTCTTCAGTTGGTTTTAAATATTGATAAATGAATAGACATTGTTAATCAGTGTGTTATACAAATTAAAATTAATTATATTAATATTCAAGAGTGATAATGTTATTTATGACTAATGATATTCGTAGAATTACGCAATGAGATTGGCGAACATTTCCATACCTTGACAAGTTTTTCTATAAAGACAAGTTAAACTGTCTCTGATATATACAAAATTAATATGGAGATAATCATCCCAAAGAATACTTGAGGATAAACGTAGTGGGCAATATAGATGTTATAAAATATAAGAAACTTAACCATTACTATTAATCACATAAGATCATGAGAGGAATATATTTGTTATTTCATTTCTTATAAATCTATGGCATATACATACACAACTGGCTCTTTATTAAGATAAGCCTTAGCTATATATAATTCATTAGCTCAGGCACATAGTAAAATATAATGAGAAGAAAATTAATAAACTGTATCAAGATTCATAGAAAGTTATACTCAGACCAAATAATAATACAACAAACCAAATCTTTTTTTAACTGTCAATTTCCACAAGTGAAATCAGTTTAATAATCTTTGTCATTACCCAATAATATCAAAATATATATGCATAAACAGCTATACATTATTTATGTAATTTTTATTATTGTTATTTTAGCTTGCGATGGAAAACTGCATTTGAAAAAAAATACTAACTTTATTTTTAAAATGTTTAATGGAATAAAGAAACATTAATCAACAATTTAAACTTATGAAATAAAAGTTTAATTTCTAATTGTTACACATGGATCAATAAATTTTTAAATTTAATGCTTAATAAAGAACTGATAATGATTATATAAAAGAAAATAAATAATAATTTTAGAGAAAGTCTATATCAGGTAAAATTTGTTTTTAATGGTTTAAAACTAGAATTTAGATTTAGGAATTGTCTCTTTGTTACCTAATCCAAGGGAATGGCTTCAGTTGGTGATTTGTTTAGGAAATGCCAGCAGAAACAATGAATGAAAGCATTCTGTGTTGATAGCAATATCCGTTTTCATACCTGTAATAATTCTGATGATAATATAATCATATATATTTTAAAGATGTTCCTTTATAGCGGCAAATGATGGTTTTTGAATAAAATTTATATTGATTTGATTAAGTTGTCAAAACTATGCATTTGATGCTTGCAATCTGTCCTCTTGGCTGGAATTGCAACAAAGTTAGCAATCCATTGGAAAAATTTACGAACACAATAATTTTTCTAATAAGAACATTAAAAAGTGAACCACTAACTCATTTACACCCACTATTTATACTTAGTTTGAGAATTTCTAGAAAGTTAGTCTTTTTTTTAAAAAAAAAAGCACTCCAGTAACATTTCAATGAAACAATGAATTATCTTTTAGTTTCTAATTAAAACATCTAATTATGACCATTAATTCTATAGATCAGTTTTTCTGCATTGATAAAATCACAATAGATTGACTTTAAAATTTTAGCAGAAATTGACTTTAAGAGAATAGGATGTCTACAAAATTATCAATAGATAAAATTTTTCATAATTGACTTAAACAAAATACATAGAGTTTGTTTAAATTCCACAACTGAAAATTTTAAATATTTTTATTTATCATTGAGATTTTCTTCTAAGATTAAAGTTTTAAAATCAGAATTTAAAATAAACATTTGTTTTTTAATATAGCCGTTCATATCTGTATTTAAATTACATATATATATTTTTACTTGTATAAAATTTCTTCTACAAATGAATTTTAACATGCACACACATTGAATATCATTTTAATAACAAAGAATATGAAAATGAATTTGTATTAGATTAAACTTTTCTACCCATTTAATTAAAAACTAATCTGATATTTCTGAAAACTAAACTTGAACATGCAGTTACATTTACAGTAGGATCATCTTATCCGATCTCTCATAATCCATTATTTCACTTATCTTCTGTCTGAAAAAAAAAAAATAGCAATTTATAAACATGACAAAATCTTAATTCTATGTTACAGAAGTAAAAAAAAACCATTGTCATTGCTTTTAACATTTTTTTTTTTAATTTTTCATTAATAAAGTGTGGAATGGATAAAGAGATTTTTGTTAAACATAAAACAAAAAGAGGATTGCTTCTTACACTTTTACATTGGCTTTTTTTAAATGCTTTTATTGAAGATAGAAAATCGATTTGTTTGTCTGTTAATTTTTTATCTTTTTCAAGTTAGAATGAAATTTTAAAATCAAGATTTCATTTATTTAAATTCAATAGAATTGCTTGAAATCATATATATAACTAATTAATATAAGCCTAATCCATATAAGACACTCTTTTCAATAGATCACCTAGTTGTTAGATATGGAACAGAGGGCTAATTTAATGTATTTCATATAATAGTCAATTGACGAAACACTTTATTACTTTTACAATGCTTTATTATCCACCCTTTCCTTCAGTTAACAGTTTCGATTGCCCCAGCAATCTTCTTCAGAACTGTTAACTGAAGAAAAGGGTGGATAATAAAGCCTTGTAAAAGTAATAAAGTGTTTCGTCAATTGATTATTATATGGTATACATTTGACAATGCAATAGGAAATAGTAGTTATTATACTTCGTTAAGAAGATAAAGGAATACTGGAAATAAAGAGTAACAATGAGATTAGGAGATATGAGGTTCTGAAGAAGAATGCTGGAGCAATCGAAACTGTTAACTGAAGGAAAGGGTGGATAATAAAGCAATGTAAAAGTAATAAAGGGTTTCGTCAATTGATTATTATATAGTATACATTTGACAATGCAATAGGAAATAGTAGTTATTAATGTATTTCAGTTATAAGTTCTTCTATTTGTTTAAATAAGGTTGCAAGAGGGTGATAAGATTTTTTTCTTTCAATTTAATATTTTTTTAACATTTTAAAATTGATATTTAACAGACTTAAATTAATATAACTTGTTGAAATTTTGTACATTTGTTTAAAATGTCTATGAAGGTAATAAGAAACATTAATTTTTAAAAAAATTTCCAATCAAAGTAAAAATGCTATAAACAATTTTCACTTAAAAGACATATATTATTATGTACACTGTAATGGTTTGGTCCTTTTTCAGGAATCTAGGTGTTCACATGTAACTATAGTCAGACTAAGAGTCTTCATATAAGATGCCATGGATGAAACTATGTAATTATAATCAAAAATTGAATCCATATTGAACAAGATAATTTTAAATCAAATCATTCAATATCGATGCAACCTAGATTAATTCATCCAATCTGCACCTCTGTTGATGGTTCCGTTATGCTCAAAATTCGAACTCAGGGCAGATATTGCATTTAACTTTCTTCAGGCATTACCATTAATACACCATAGTAGAAATTATTTCAATAAATTATTCAGAAACTAACTTATATGCTAATATATTAATTTGATATGATATATATGAGTAAGTATATGCATTCATCAATATTTTGTTTGATAAAATAACTAAATAAATAAGAGACTTCCTTGAATTTAAAAATCAACTTTAACATGTTTATTAACGAGTAACAATATGAAAATATTGTTATGTAACAAAATTAAAATTTTATTATAGCACATGCTGGTGTATATTTCTATTATTTATAGCATTAAGTTAATTATTACCCCCATATTTCCATCATAGAAATATACATCATAACATAAATACATTTTAATAATTTATAAAACAACTAAAAATTTCAAAATTATAATATAACTAAATGATTCACCTTATAAGATTCTTGTAAAGTAATATTAGTATTTTAAATAAATCTCTCCATGTATAGTCATATTATAAAAAAGAAATTTCATGCAAAGAGGTTAATCTTTAACACAAAGATTTTTAACAAATATTACTATGTTAATTAAAATTAGTAATAAACAAAATTCTGTTCTGTCATGTATAGATTCAATTTGGAGAATAACAAACTCTTACCTCCAGATTGAGTTGGTCTTAAATTTACCTCTGACAATGTCACTTATTTTTAAATGGAAGACCTAAATTTTATTTAGAAAATAAAATTAAAGAAGTGTTTAACGTAATGATCTTCTATTTCTCTTCATCTAGATAATTTTCTGGAATGAAGTACTCCCAGCATGAACAATTTTTGAAAACAAAAGAAATAAAATTTAGATATATAACACCCAAAGGTTGAATTAGATAGTATTGTTATATTCTTTTCCGTGATGAGGTAAAGAATGTTTCTTAATAATAAAGTTCTGTGTTCTTTGTTCATCAATCATCGCAGAGGCAATCAAGATATTGGGTTGTTTAGGATTCCTATATTATGTGGTTGGCATCTTCTCCAGATTTCTTCACTAGCAATCAACTTTTCATTGAAAATTATATTGATGAAATACATATATATATATATATTCTAAGCATTGTGTAGAAAATATAATTACATTCTTTGGTTAAAACACTGGCACTTCATCCCACAAGTGGTGGTTCCCCACTAAGTATTTTCAATGACTGTCTTTTTAAAATATTTAATTTCAATTTTTAATAAATATTTTAAAGAAATTTTTTTTTGTTAAAACTTGGATTTAGAACAATCTTTTAAATTTCGATTATTAATAAACAACAATATGCAGATAATTTTGTTTTAAAAATATAAACAAAGAAATTTAAGAATAATTTATCTACTCTTTTTATTGAGTGAATTTGGACTTCTTTTATAATGAAATTTCTATTTCGAAGAAAATTCTTTAAAGTTATTAATCCATCTTCTTTTTGTATTTCAAACACATCAGAACAAACGATTGTAGTGGTTAGTTCTTTAGCAGTGCTAAGATTAAATTATTAAAAATTTGGTTTGGGTTTTTATACTGGGATCAACTTACGGTATCATATAATATTTGCTTTTCACGATTTAATATTTTCCTATTGTTAAAATAGTTATAATTTGGTTCTAAATTTTATTTCCTTTGTTGTAGTTCCTTAGATACAATATTGACCTGAGTTGATCTCCATGTCTACGTCTGTTAATAAAATTCAATTAGTATAAACAATTATTTTTATATATAAGTAAATAATAAAATAATCATTTTAAAGTTATTAATTTCATTGATAACTATTTAAATAACTGTTCCTGTAACTTGAGATTTTAAGACTTGAATTAATTTAGATATCTATCAATTAAAAATAATCAGCTTACTAATTATAAACTTACATTTGTATTTTTTTCTATTTATGATTTAATATTATATTTGGATACATTATGCTACAACACATAATAAATATGATATATACATATTAACTTGTAGCAGAATTATCTAGTGATATATATATATATCAACTATAAGTGACCATGCACTAAAAAGAATTGTTTCTTCAACCACGAGAGCCCCAATTGTGGTTGAAGAAACTTTTTTTTTCTTTTTAGTGCATGATCAATAAAAGCATTTAATATAATAAAAAAAATCTCATTATTTTTAAATAAACATTGATAAAATGGGAAGGGGGTTTATATGTTAAATTCTCAAAAAAAGAAAATTACTTCTAGCCCTTTTTGTTTTTAATAGCCTATGCATACAATATACTACTGTACAGTAGAGCTGTGAGCTACACTATCAATGCTTTAATAGGTTTATAAATGTAGTTGATAACAATCAACCCTTAAGCTATCAACAATCTTAACCTGTAGTCAAGGCAATCTCCTTTAACACTAAAAGTGGTACCACCTTTGTTATTAAAGGAGCTTGCCTTGACTACAGATTGAGACTTGATAGCTTAAGGGTTGATTGCTATTATTACAATATTTTGTTCCAACTCCCCCTCACTACCAATATATAGTGTATAATGCTTTTGTTTTATTGATAAACAGTGATTAGATTAGAATGCGTATTGAACTGCGAGTGTATATTTTTCAGCACATGCGTATATATAATAGACTTCTTTATATATGCATATATAAATTAAGATTGTAGTATAAATAATTTTTTTTAAAAATAATATAATTATTAATAATAAATTGAGGGGGCATATATATACAAATAACCCCCCTCCCCCCAAATAACACTCATTCCTACAACACTTTCACTCGAACCCTGTTCAAGAATTAGGGAGGGGGGGGAATCTCCATAACACAACATTTCTATAATACTGGGTCTCTAACATGATTCGAGAGTTAGAGAAATTCCCGTATAACAGCATTCATACAATAAGTTTTGACAATGAAGGAAATTTCCGTATAACAAGGGACATGATGAGTTTGTAACACTAAACACCTCTGTAGATATTTGTCATTCGAACTTGTATGAAAACACTCAGTTCACGATGATTGTAGTGATAACAAAGAAAACATGGCATATTTTTGATCAATTATTGTTTTAATAAATATATTTCTCTTATAGTTATAAAATACACATAGTATAGGTTGTTTTGTTTTTAAATTTTGGAACCTATCTTGTATTTTGTACTAGTTTTTGTTTTGTATAATATGAATTCGCATAACATGGTATTTTTTAAGAACCTGTTGATCCTGTTATATGGGAATTACCTGTATTTTACTTTGTGTGCACTCATATATTCACTGAAGTAGTATGAATAATAAAAAAACTAACTACCGTATTTTTATTTTTAAAATAAGTTAAATAGCAAAATGTCTCACTTTTTATCACTATTAAATACACTGTAGGTGATATTCTCTTCTTTTTTTTCCCAATAACATTTTTATCTTATAGTTAGATAATTAGTCATCTTGTTATTGAGAAATTAGGATAAAATGTCTAATTGTTTTGAGATTTTTTAAATTGTATCAACTTTTCATATGTTCTAAAATTTTGTAAAACTTAGTTTTATACTCTAAAACTATTTTATTACACAAAGTCAAATTCGGAAAAGTTAATAAAGAATAAAATGTAAATGCTTTCAACATAAACTGATATTTTTTTATTAATAAACATAATTGTATACAGTGCTCCAAGGCTGAAAAACAGATACTCTTTTTTTTTAAAACATGATTACGTATTGCACTCAAGAGAAGGAAAAATGAATGCTTGAATGTTAAAATTTGCAAATTTTAATGGATTTTTTTGTTTGTTTGTTTGTTTACTTTTTTTTTGTGGGATGGCTGTTGCAGCTATTGTATTTAATTTTTTTTTTTTTAATGTAGTGGATGATATCTGTTATATTTTATTCCAAGCTTTCCTCATATATTTTGATTATAATAAAATATATATTGTTTACTGAAATACAAGTTTTACAGTATTATTCCACATGCATATGTATGTAGCACAAGATTTGTGTATATAGGATACATATATAAATGAAGATTATGGTAAAATTAAATTTTAAAAAATTAATAATGTAATTATTAATATGTTGAGGGAACATATATTTATTAAAAAAAATAAAGTAATACATTTACTGTACAGTATTTTTTTATTATTTTATTTTTAGTAATAGTATCAACGATCGTACTGTTCGCTTGATGGCGGTCTTGCTAACGAAAAACGATGAAATATAATGTTACCTGGCTGTGACCTTTCAAGAACTAATTGACCCTTACTTGTTTGTTTTTTTAATAACGACAAATACAGCATCATTTTGACAAAATTACATGTATTCTTTTTTAACAACAACAAGAACTAATTGTCATATATATGTTGTTGTTTTTTTTGTTAAATAACATTAAAAAAGTAAATGGCTTTTTTTTTAAGATTGACAAATACGGCAACATTTGTAAAAAAGTAAATGTATTCTTTTTTAACAACGACAATAACAAAATATTTATTTAGGACGTTTTTAAGATTTTATTAAAAATACGTTATTCTTCTAATACTTACAACAACAACAAAACATTAAAATGTCAGTGCATAGTGCTGGAATAGGCGTGTGGGGGGGGGGATTCCGATGTCTTTGACGATTCAAAGGATGGTCCAAAAGTTGCATTACTTGATAAATAGACTGAACGACAAGAAAAAAAATTGTATTTACGACCTTTTTTTACATTAAATTTAATATACGTACATTATTCTTCTAATAGTAAATTAAGTGTTTAAACAAAATTAAAATACAAAAACAAATCAATACATTAACAAACTAATGTCTTGCGAAGATATCGTGACTGTTTAAGAAGTCGAGCTTATAATAAAACTTTCCCTATTTTTAAACCATTACAAAGTCTTCACAACCACTGAGACGGTTTAAAAATTTTTTGGACATCATTTAAGTGTAATATAATACTTTATTAAATGACATTTCAAATGTTATGTTGACTTCAAATCTACACACCCTCAATTTATACGATAGCTCAGACTCAATACCGATCATTTGCAGGGTAAGAACAGACCACTTGAAAGTAGTGTAAATTGAGAGATAATTAGATAACACACTACAAGGCATTATTGGCTGCCTCAAAAACAGTATATTTAACTGTTTTTGAGTAGCACCAGCACTGTCAATTGACTGGTATGGTCGTTGATACTACTACATTTTTTTTAAAATTAAGTGTCAGATTTTTATCGCTATTAAAAACAAGTTCTGGTCTATTTTTTTTCTTCAGTAACTTTTTTTTTTCCTACGGAAATGTAATAGCAATTTCATTAATTAGCAGACTATAATCTTTCTAGTTGTTTTTATATTGATACCCATTTCAGAATCTATACACTTGTCTCTATTGGTTGTCATTTCAGATTCTGAATTAAACTCTTCAAAATGTAAGCTTTCTGGAGCAATATAAGAGTTTCATTGGGGTTTTTTTGGGGGCGGGGGGGAATATTAATTAATAGCTTTCATTATGTCACATAAGAAAAATACCTTACAATTTTATTTTAATTTTATAAAACTTTTAGCTATACATTTAAGAAATCATTTTATTATACAAAGTACTGTACCATATCAAATTTGGAAATGATTTTAAAAAGTAGATGATCACGTATGACCTCTACCGATATAAAATGGATGCTGCAGTTAAATTTATGAATTTTATATTTTGTTTATTTACTTGGGGGGGGGGGGGGTAGTATATTGAAATAGTATATATTGATACAATGCATATCATCACTTTGTTATAATTAAAAATCTATTGATTTTTCAAAAATCAGTTATATGAAAGAAAAATAACATTCACCCAAAAAAGAAGCATACTTTTGACAGATTTTTGTTTTGAATCTAATTACAATAATATATTTTTATTAATTATAATGAATATATTGTGCTAATTTTTAAATTAATTCACAGCTTTCTTAATATAAGCTTCACATTCCCATAAACTATTGACCAGTCGAAAAGATATTAATTTGATTGAATACATATGTTTCTATAGGATAGTATTTAATTATTGTACATACATATATTTCTCAAAATATGATATATAATAAAATATTTCATTGGGTATTTTATTTTAATGTAGGTAGAAATTCATCTTTACTCACTGACAAATGTTTTATAATAATTATGAGCATTAAAAATTTTTAGACTGTGCGTATATAACATCACATGATCACCATTCCTTATGCTTGCTTATAACTTATTAAAACAGGCAAAACTCTACATGTATTGCCACTCAGTCCAAGCCAAAGTAATCAATGGATACCAGAAGGCTTGTGCCTAAAATCCCCATCTAGCGCCTACTCATCCAATATCCCAGACTAATTTCTGGCTTGTGGCCTTCGTCAGTGACGAGCCTTGGATCTGAGAGCATTGTACCTAGATCTTAGGATCTAATGCAACCCTCCAGCAGCCACCTTTTATCTCTATTTAATTGCAAAATCATGAGTCTTAAATTGAAAACACTATAATATTTTCAATCCAAGCTCATTAGCTTATATAGTCATATAGGTCTGGACTCAGTTCACGTCCTGCCTATTGGGATAGTGGTGGTTATGGTTACTAAAGGACCAAAGTCACCAAAATGTATAGATACTGAACAGAGTCTATATGACTATATAAGCTATGAGCTTGAATTGAAAATATTAATGTTTCAATTTAAGACTCATGGTTTTGCAGCTAAGTAGAGATTTTTGGTGTCTGCTGGAGGGGGTTGCATTAGATCCTAAGATCTAAATGCAGTGCTCTCAGATCCGAGGCTTCTCACTGACGAAGGCCACAATCCAGAAACTAGTCTGGGGATATTGGATGAGTAGGCACTAGATGGGGATTTTATGACAAGCCTTCTGGCGTCCATTGATTACTTTGGCTTGCATTGAGTGGCAATACGTATAGAGAGTTTTGCCTGTTTTAACTGTGTATATATGTGAATGTGTGAATTTGATTGGGAGACTTTAAACTTTGGTACCAACAAAATCACAATCATTGTATTTAAATAGAATGTCTCATTGTTATTTCTCATTAAGAAATATTTATATTCTTAAATTTCTAGCTTGTCAGTTGATTAGATTATTATGAAAATTAGTTGTACAATGAAGATAATTCTTTCACTGGTCAATAGCCTATAAGAATGTGGAATTCATATCAAACTGAATTAATTTGATTGGATACATGATTTTCCAGTGTAGTACTTATTATTATGTGTGTGTGTGTTAAGGTGTCTGTATTTATATGTAAATGCTTGTGTTTTAAATGTATTTTTTTATTGGACTATTTCCATCATCTAATATGTGTGTTGAATGTCTTTAGAAAAGTTTAATTTTATTTAAATATTTTGCATATGCATTCAACTGTTAGTAATATCACAGCAAACAGGTTAATGCATATACACACATATTAGTTGATGGAAATAGTCCAATATAAACATACAGCTAGAACACCATCATCACAAACCTTCAGAAAAACATTGTGTTTTAAAATTTTTTTTTTTAAAAAAAAAAACATTTAAAACATCCATTTGCAAATCCACATTCATTAAGAATCTTGCAACTAAATATAGCAGTTATAGTGGCTTCTCTTTACATTGCTTTTATATATTGTAACCATCTCTATATGGATAACAAGAATATATACATAAAAAATAATTTTTTTTTAAAACCAACTAGGCTAGCGTGAATCAGTAAATCTAAGGAAAGTCACAAAGTATCGACAATGGTAAAACTAGCTTTAAAATCCATAAGCAAAATATTATTAGATAAATTTAATATTTGCAAAACCAATAAATAGTTAATAATCAAATTTATAAAATGAATATGCAATTTGAATTATGAATTAGGTGATAAATAAATGATGAGAACAAATAATAATTAAATAATGAAAATGAATGAGCTTAAGAATGAGGGGAAGAGAAAGAAAATGTGTTAGGATAAGGAATGATTAAGATAATGATAGAATAGGAGCCAATGAAGGATGAATCAATTATATTAATGAATTAAGATAAAATGAGGATGAAGAAATAAAAAAAAAGATCAAGATCAAATATGAGAACAATGTTGATGGTGGAGAATGAGATCCTGAAATATAAACTAATATTGTATTAAATGACAGTAAGATTGAATAAAACAAAGTATGGACGAAACCAGAATATTTAATCATGAATTTAAAATAAACTAAGCTTTAAAAACTAGAAAAGAAATTTACATTTTAAAATTATACAAATTCAATTAAACTGAAAATAAACACAACTCAAATAAAAGTAAATAAATAACTTTAGACCTAAAAATTAGCATAAATTCAAAATTACAACTGTGAATTAGTAATTTACTTTTCTCAGGATTCAAATAACTCAAATATTACTATTTTACAAGATATACTTGGGTTAGTGAGAGGGATTTTGCCACTACCCAAATATAACAAAGACAGCTGATTTAACAAATAAAATTAATAAAGAATATTTGGCAATCCCACTACCAGCAGTATTCTAAACTTTAAAAAGTACTATGGGCAGTATGATCAAGATTAGTTAATGATGTATCTTATGGTTCATATAAATAGGTTATTCCAAAACCAATAAACCCTTAAAATATTTAAAATAAGACATGAGCTTAAGATCAACAGTGTTCTGATATTTAATTAATATCTGATCCACCAAGCAATAATGATATAACATTTAAAATCATATGTGCTGGATTGATAATTCTTAATTAGCATTATATAGATACAGTATCTGAGGAATAATTATATTTCTATCTTGTTAATGTTTTCAATCTACATCGTAATAATCAATTAAGAAGGGAAAAGTATATTTGAAGGGGTTTACTAAAAACTTAACAAATAAATATACTTTCTTATCGATCTAAGGCTAGTACACTACTTATTAACATAAACTAAAATCATAATTTAAATTTATGAGCATACATAAACAAATATTTAATAGTAGTAACGAGTGCAAAGCTATTCGTTATCACTCTGAATATATGATTTTGAAACCGCGTGTAAATGACGACATTAGGAATTGATTATGTGAAGATAGTCTTGATTATATCTTCTCTAAAATTTTAATAAAACTAATGGCTCAGTGTTTCAAAACATTGGCATATAATCAATATCAAATACATTTTGAAACAACCATAAAGAAAATATAGGCATAACCGCAGTGACAGATAATCAAAAGTAATGGAAGATATTACTTTGTTTTAAATAAGAGTTATAAGGTGGGTAGACATGTTACATACTTTTAAAAAGATTAATTAATTCGAATAAGATTTATAATAATATTAATTTAAATGTTCATAGGTTAATTTACATTTTTAGCTAGCTTTAGATTTAGAGTTTTAAAATTAAATAGCAAATAATATAGAGCTCTGCAGTTTTGGATTCATATTATCGGTTATTTATTTCAGCTGGAAATGTAGGCGCTTGGACGTCAGGTTTGGGGATAGTCTTCCTTGGGCAGGTTTCTGGGGGTTTCTCTTCTTGCAGTAGGCTACAGCTTTAGAATTTTATCTTGCGGTGCTCCAGTTGTTGAGGCATCAGATGGTTGTAAACCCTGTCGTTTTCCCATGGAGAAACAGCAAAACTTTGCTTTCCAAGCCAGACATATTAAAAAAAAACAGAGTGGCATGGAATATGTTAAACACTATTACAAAAATGGATTTTTCTCTTCACGCTTAAAAGTATGACCTATTTATACCCCTTACATTCAAGCACTTAGTAATGAAGAATTTATTTTGCCTGAAAACCCATTAACTTAAGAAATTGCGTTAGATTGTACAAGTTGATCTTAAAACTTTTGTTTGAATTTTCAAGGGGTTATAAATTTTCCCCAGGCTGTTCAATAGTGCCAGTCCAGTGATTTTACTCTTAACTGTTTGTAATAAACAATTTAGAGTACCGCAGTTACTAAAGCTTGAATTGATTTTTCTTTATTTTTATCACAGGTGCCAGCTTAATGTGAATTTTTGTTTACAACTATTTTTACTTTAATTACTAAAACTAAAAGACTTAATAAAATTGAATCATGCTACTATATATATGTTAATAATATAAGTTGGATTATATATCTACATACAAATTTATAACGGAGTAAATTAATAAATTGACTTTATACTATTAAATCTATAACATTTTTTTAACAGCAAAACAAAATTTATATGCTGTAAAAATTAATGTAATTTGTACTTGCAGCGTTTATCTGTATGTACATATATAATGCCACACATATAGCCATGATAATACCATTATATAACTATTGAATCTAGCACAGATAGAGTTGGTACTCAGGCTGAAGATGAAATGGTGAGGGATCATATAGCCATGATAATACCATTATATACCTCTTACTTAATTTAGTTAGGTTTGAACCTAGCACAGATAGAGTTGATATTCAGGCTGAAGACGAAACAGTGAGGGATCAAAGGGTTACCGTTTCAATATATTATAATCATTTTAAAACAAAATGTGAATAAACAAAAAAAATAATATTCCAGAATTTTTGGTGGTGGGTGGGGTGCATAAATAAAAATCCTTAGTAGTTTGAAGATATATTGTTTTATTTCATGTTCAAATTTTAGTATTGCTCAGAAAATGGGGCATTCTCTTTAATAAAATTAATGGTATTTTCTAAATGTTTAAAAAGTTCTCACAAATTTACAATGATCTGTTCTTATTTTGATTTGATGTACACTTATGGCATCTTCCTCAGATTTTAATTCACTGGGTATCATTTAATCAATTTTTTCCAGCTCTTCATTTGTTATTGTGATTTCAGCAATTCTTGAATGCCACTTCAATTTCATGGAATCCTACACTTTTTATTAAAAGTTGCAATTTTCAAATTCATAAAAGAACCATTAGTGATCTCATATGATCGAACACCTTCAGGATATAAATTTTTTAGTTTCCATTTATGCAATGAATTCTCAAGTATTGATCAATATTTTTAACACAATCCAAAATATTGAAATTCTTACTTTCATTTTTTTTTTTTAATTAATTTAGTAAGCATAAGTTGTAAATAATCGGTTTTTAAACATTGATAATTTCTTGATTCATGGGTTGAATGACATAGTGCAAATTGTTAAAAATACAAATTAAATCTTATTACATAATTACAAAATCACAGTATGAATCATTAACATTATTCAAACTTTTTTATTTTGACAATATTGTTTTTACTTTCGGTTACAAAATAATCTTTTAAGTTGTTTGATAAAAATTTGTAGTGTAATCTTCAGAAGTTTTTTAAATTAAATTTCCAAACAATTGATCATGATTTAGAAATATTTTCAGAACTGTGGGAGCTTCATTTCTATAAACCATTATGAGATTCAATTTTTTATCATCATTAGCATTTCCATTAAGTAATTTTATGTGATCTTTTGATATAGCAGTTTTTTGAGTGTATGTGAAATGTAAGTATGGGATGGCATTTATTTGTAATAAAATCATATCCCATTAATATTATAAATTTGTTTGAAATTAGCTATCTTTTTCCCATAAAACATTTAATTCACATGGGAAGATTTTAATTGCATTGATGTCAGCATTTGCACTTTTTTACATTTTTTTTTGTTTTTAACTTGTAATCATTTTGAAAATGATGAAACCAATTACACCTGGGTCTCGTTTTATGCGGATTATTTTAATGCGATTTTGAAGTTATGCGATTCATGTTTCTTAATATCTTTCATATTTCGCTATATTTATTAGATATCAAGAAATTTAAATTATTAATAACTTATTTTGACTTGAAATTTTTTTTTTTTTTTTAAATATAATGTTATATTAGCAGCTAACGTGAATATGGCCTGAAGCTGTATTTAGAACTTAGCTTCTAATCTATTTATACTAATGAGTAAATAATAATAATAGATTTATACTTACATATAAAAATATCGCAATAAATATTCAAAAAATTTAAGCTTTTAAAACGTATTTTGTTATTTATAACAGAAGTAAATAATCTTTTAGATTTTTAAAATAAAAAACGAAGATATTATAAACGGAAAATAATCTTTCTAATGATAATGTATAATATTTTGTTTTGATTGTGATTTCATTTTTTTAAATATAGAAACAGAAAATCATTAACACAACATGACTGAAACTGGCACTAGTTGTACATCACATCACGAATAAAAATAAAGTGGCTAACAGGTTTCTCTGGGCATAATTGCTGAGAGGTTCTTGACTTCATTTAAGGAGAAGCCACAATACATCACATCAGATTGAATCTGATTTCTTACCAGTTTCCAAATGAACGCTAGCGTTAATGATTAAAATATGTATGAAAAAATGTAAAATTAAATACTGTAGTTAATAAAAAATGTAAAAAAAGTTTGTCTTTATTAATTTTTTTCAAATATTTGAAATTTTTTATTAGTCATACTTTATCTGCTTATTTTTTTAATGCGAATTTTAAAGTAATTTTTCCTTGTTGCTTTGCTTTTATGCGAATTCTGAAAATTACAGACCCTATCCCCCATTTTTCAAAGTAAGTTAAGTCTATTTTTGTGCGATTTTTTTTAATGCGGGTTTTCTGTGGTACCTATCTACCGCATAAAACGAGACCCAGGTGTATTAGAAGATGAAAAACTTTATATCCTTATATTTTCCCATTCTTTAAAAATATCTGCATGTAGGGATAAGGGTTAAACTGATAGGCATATGCACATAATAAAGAATTTAAATGCAGACAGATTCATAATAGTTGAATGGTAAAAGCTTGTTGTTGATCTGTTTTCCACTTCATTGCTTATTAGATAAATTCTGATAGTGGATGGACTCATATTTCTAAATAATGAGCAATATCTACATTTCAGTTTTTTTTTTTTAAAGAGTTGATGTTATGAAAATTTAGTACAATAAAAAAATAAACTGTCGTAGCAACAATATCTAGATGTAGTATTAGTTGTTAGATATATAAAAGCCTGCAAATAAATTTTAAAATGATTACAATACAATAAATAATAAAATAGTTTACTTCCCGTTATATATAAACAAACACAAAAACTTATAAGTAAAGTTTTAGTAGAGAAGTTATAAATAAATTGTAATAAGCTGAACGTTTTCGAGGATCCATGCCTCATTCATACTTTTCTTAAAAATATATAATAAAATATATGCAAAGATATTTAAATTAGCACGTGTTACATGGCCCATTTCTTCAATATAGCAAAGTGTCTTTTCTATTTATAGCATTAATATTTCCATTAATATAAAATGCTTCTTTTATTTTTCTCTTATGATCATTCGATTCTGTGCATATAATTACAGGATTAGCAAGAGTAAAATTGTGTCCAGATTTCATGGCATGCTCCGAAAATACAGATGTATTGATCTTCTGAGCTCTATTGTAAGTGTACAGGTGTTGAGCAACTCTAGTATTAATAGTAGCTTTAGTTTCACCATAATATATCCAACTTGGCATCCGTCTTGAGGGCATGAATGGTAATTCTAGGAAGTTGAATACGTGGTACAATATTATTTATTTTATTATGGAATTTAGTAATTTTATTTTTAATAGATTTAAATTTAAAAAGCTGCTGTCATTAAATCTTTACTAAAATTATTTATATTTTCTTTTCTGTCTGCTTCATATTTGCAGAGAAGCAAATTTCTAAATAAGAAAGAATTTAAACCAGCAAATTTGTGTGATGCAGGTGAGTTAGATTTAGGATGAATACAGCTTCTAATTTCAAAAGACTTAATTATCATCTTATAATCTATCATGTTATTATTTATTGATAATGAAAAGTCAAGGTATTTGATTTCTTTGTCGTTATTTTCATATACAATGCTAAGTAATAGATTAGATAAATTTTGAAGTTCTTGTCAAATGTATAAAATATTATCCATAGTGGCAATAATAAATATATCATCCACATACCGAGTATATGTAAAATCATGGGTGGTATTGTAATATTTTGGTATTATAGAGCTCTCAAATTTATTTAAGTAGACATTAGATAAAATGTCATTGACAGGTAAGCCCATTGGCCATCCATCTTTTATAGTATACCATTTGTTTTCAAAGAGTGTAAAAATGTGCAAATCAAGCCAAGAAAGGAAAGCAACAATAAATTTAACTCTTTCAATAGAGCAATGTGTTCGCAAAAGTTCTTCATGCACTATTTGAATGGATAATTTTCTATTAATGGATCCATATAATTCTTTCACATTCATTGTAGCTATAGTGGATATATTCATAAGTTGAATGTTTTTGATTTTAGAAATGAATTGGAAAGAATTGATAGTATATGAGCTAAAATTAAGGTAGTCTATATATGTGTTCAAGTGTATCAGTGATATGAGATAGAATGATGAGTGGTGGCTCATGTGAAAGTCTGTGCTCATATACCCTATATATTACATATATTCATACAGGTATATAATAAGCCTGTATTTCAGTTATTAATAATGATATATTATATAGATATTGGAATATATATTTATTTGAAATTTTGATTATTATAATATGTTTTAGAAAATGGATGATTTCTGAATATGGCAGACGCTTCATCTTTAGTTTAGATTTCAAACATTTTATATTAATATTAATTTTATAATCACGTTTTCATAATAAATCATTCGCTTAATTTTTTTTTCCTTTGGAAAAAAAGGAAAATTAATATGTATAATAAATTCATGACTATTTCAGGTATATATTTATAATGATAATGAAGTTCAAGGAGGAATCAAACCTAATTTTGTTCACATGTTCACTGATGTTGCAGCAAAATTGGATGATAAAGTAAATAAAATCAGTTTTTTAAATGTTAATTCCATATCCACTTTTTTTTTTTTTTTTGAGAAGTAATTTTTTTTTTTTTTTAAACTAGAATATTCAAGAACTTTGGAAAATGGTTGAATTTATGGTTGAAGTGCCAGTTGTAGCAAGTTCTGATATTATTAAGTCTAGAACATCCAAAGAAATTCAAATATCACTTGTAGATCAAGCTCGTAAATATTTGCAAAAAAGGTGAATTAAATGAGTTTTCTTTATAAAAAAAAAAGTAGTAGACTAATTTTACCTTAATTTATAGACAGTTCAAATTGAGGCCATGAAAATATAATTTGTGTGATAATTGAATATATATTTTAATCTATGATAAAGTTATAGGTATTTTTAAATAATGTAAATTTGAATGTGTTTTTTCTGTGGTGTATAATCTGATGTTTATAATTTTATATGGCCCATGGGAGAATAATTAATTTTGTTAAAGGGATATGTTTTCTTTCTAACATTATGTATTTGTTATTCTAGTTAAGAATAAAAATTTTACATTTTTATTTAAATAAAATTTACAATTTAACATTTAAAACATAGAAATTAAACATAATGGTGTTTTTTTTTTTACTTTATTTATTTGTTGTTTTGCTGTCAAAAAATTTTTAATGCACATTAATTTCATTCTTAAAAGTGCTACAGTATTCAGTGGGATTTTTTTTTTCCTTGAAAAGTGGTAAGAATTATTTTGATTAAAAACTGTCCATGAGAAATCAAACATTCAATATCCTGGCCATATCAAAACTAAGCTTATTGTTATTAAAATATTTTTTCCCTTCAGTAACAATGTTTCATATATCAAAATCTAATAACAAGACTGTATAAACTATCTCGAAGAATTTATAATTGTATGATTATAAAAATTGATTTGGTTGCAAGCCCCTTCCCCCCTAAGTTTCTTAGTCTAAAAGAATTAAGTGAAGCTTTGTTTTACCTTTTGTATTTTAAAAAAAAAAATGCTATAGATATTAAGAATTTTTTTGATTTTTAACAAATTGTTTATTATTTTTTACTCATAGATAGTGTAATTATCCTTTACAAATAATTTTAAATCTAAACTCATCTGTTAATAGTTTGGTATTTAAAGTTTGGCTATAACATTAAATCTTAGCTGTTGTTGGTTTGTTGTTTTTTTTTTTAAAAAAAGTGATATTTTTAGATAATGTAAAAAGGATTTGTTAAATAGAAACTGCATTTGAATGTTTTATTCAAAAATGTATCTCTTCTTTTTATATGTCTTGTATATATTTATGTTAAAGTAGTATTTTTTTTGTGTGTGCAAAAATCATTAAATGTGGATGTAATGTTTTTTTCTGAAAAAATTAATTGTATTTTGTTTAAGGCATAATTTCAGAACTGATTGAATGTTTTGAATTTTTATAAAATTATCAAGAAAAGCTCAATTTACTATAATTACATATACTGGTACTTATTATCACGCAAACATTTCAAAAATTTAAGCAATTTTAAATATTGGAAAATATCTTCAAAGATTCCTTTTAGATGAAATGCAGCGAGGTGTCAAATGATTTGATTTTTTTTTTTTTTACTTTATATAATTTTTTATTGAGCACAAATAGATTGTGATAATTCTCCTATTTTAAAAAAAAATTCCCAAAAGTGATAGCTGGAAAAAATTAAAACTATAGCTAGGAGTAATGAAGTGGTATCAGATAAGTGGAAGGATGATTTTATTTTTTAAAGAGACTTATTTTTACTTTGATTAAAAATAACACAGATTTTAAATTCTATGCAATTGATAGACTTGTTAATTTTTAGTGAATTTAAACCATTAAAATTATCATTTATTCATTGACTAATTTTTATGTCAGATTGCTATCATTATGATTTAATTAAAAAGAAGGAAGCTGTTACTTTTTTAAAGCCGAAACAAAAAATTTTTTTAAAGTTCTTGTTACACTTAATTTATTTGCATTTAAAGTAAGTTTGATGCAATACTACCTAGAAAAGGTGGTAAAGAACTTATTTTTAGTTAATATAAAATGTAATTTAAGTAAAAGTAATAAAAAGAATGGGTACTTTTATATTATTCCTGGTATGATATATTACTCCGGTGATGTTTGCATCTGGTAATATTTATTCAAAGTTTCCGTTAATGATATCCTGTCAACCAAGAATCCTGGCATGCCTAATCTATGTCAAATAAACAATGATTCTTTTCTTTCCATTTTAGAAGATATTAAATGGTTCAAACAGCCACAGTGATTCCCACACATACACACAATATAATATATCTCACCTCATTTGTAAGTAATACAGTTTTATATTTAAAAATTCAGCTAAAACTTTATATATTTGTGTTTTGTTTTCTTTTTTGCTAAAACTTTATATGTTGTTGTTTTTTTTTTTTTAATAAAAAAATATGAAATATAACGTTAAACTTACTTACAGTTTGCCATTTTTAGATCAAACTAAAACTTTATGTTACAGTGCCCCCCGCTCCCGCAATATAATACATCTTGCATTATTTGTAATACGGTTTTATATTTAAAAATACATTTGCAGATAAAATTATATATTTGTGTTGTTTTTTTTGCTAAAACTTTATATATCTTTTTTTTTTTTAAAAAATATATTTAATATATAACGTTAAACTTATAGCTAAAACTTTATTACAGCTCACCGTTTCAGCGTTCTTTTTCATTTTTCTTCTTTTTTTATAATGAATATATATATCTTCATCATTGGAAATAAAATGTTTGTTTTGTTTCTCTTAGATTTGAAGTTTGGTATTACATGTGCTGAAGTCTTGTTGGGAGGGGGAAGGATGGCTTTGATGACTTAGAAGTGTCATATTAAAAAGGCGCCACTCACAAATACCTATTTTATGTAGTATCGTAATGTTTTTTTCCATAATGAATATATGTCTCCATTATTTTTTTAGATTTTATTACACGTGGTATGACATATTACTCCCGATGTCATATTCCAAGTTTGCGATGTATTTAAAATAATGCCACCACTGTATATGTGGCTGCACATTTCTTTTTGGCGTTATTTTAAACAGATCTTAAACTTAGAATAATACATCATAGCAGGTAGATATAAAACCAAAATACCAAAGAAAGTGCCTAAATTTTAATATAATTATAGTAAAAAGATTGTGACTTATTGGCAGTTTATAACAAATTTTTTTAAAATATACAAATTCAAAATTGTAATTTTTTCAAATTCCGGAGAAGAATAGAAATTCTGTTGATAAAATTATTAGCTGAAATTTTATTGTAGATATGTGAATTGCAAAAAAGCAAAATTGTCTATTAAACTACCCAAAAAACTGCTATAAAAAATGGGGTATATTAATGAAAATCATAAATATCTATAATTATCAAAAGTTACTAATTACAAAAGAAATTAAGATCACATTTTAATTGAGAAAATTTACATTTTATCTTTTGTTGAGTAAGAATATTGTTTATATTTATTAAATATTCTTATTTTGGAAAAATTTAATGCAGTTTTTCAATTGGAGACAGTATCTAAAGAACATATAGTAATCTTGTAAATTTTAGTCATCGTCGTCCCTCTTCCCCATAATTTGTTATTAAGAATATGTGATGTGAATGACTTTTATGAATTCACCAATGTAATCATTGGAAGCCCAATTTTTAAAATACGAAGTAAAAGATGTTCAAAAAAATGTTTGAATGTTATAAGTTTTTTTTATGATAGAACAAAATCTTTAAGAATAAATTGTTTACAGTTTTTTGAATTTCACATTTCTTTTAATTTTTGAAAAGTAAACTAGATCAATTTAGATAAGTGAATCTTATTTATAAATTTTAATTAATTTGTGAAAGTCTTTCAAAGTATCTATTGTGTTGCTTAAGTAAAATAATTGCAAAAATTTAGAATATAATTTTTTATTATTTATTGAATGTTGATTAATTAATTTATTTTTTTAGTTATTTAAACTACATCACTAATACAGTTTATGGGAATCGTCAGCAAGCTAAACTAGGAGGTGTTCCTGGAACATATAGTCTTGTTCACAGTTATCTCAACATTAAATTGCCTTCTGTTACTCCGGGATTAGAGGTTAGTTGAAAAATTTAAATAACATGATGGTTTGAATGTACACGCAATGTGCATGGGTGTATGTATACAGTATATATATGTATTATAATATTGTAGACAGTGGCCAACTCTAGTTATGTCATATATTACAAGCTTATAAAAACAAAATTAGAATGGGAAAGTAAAAAGAAATTTTTTTTTTTATAATAACAAATATTAACTTATTTAAAGATTTTATATTCCTTTTTTAAGAGATAATATAAAAATTTCAAACATTTTTTAAATAAAAATGTGAATATTTATAGTTTGCTAAGAATAATTGTAAAAGAGAGAAAAGGTGTAATAAAATATTGTTTTTCCTCTCCAGTAATTTCATTTAGCCACTAGTTTTTAATTTTTAAAAAAATAATGAGAAATAAATAGTGAAATTTTAATAATGGTTACCAGTTTTTAAAAGAAAAAAATAATAATGTTTTAATATTTTTGTTAAGGAATACTGTTTTAATTAATTAAAGTTGTTTTCTTATCTCTTTATCTCTCTAAAACAAAAGATATATTAGAAATAACAAGAAGAGATTGAAAATGAAATACATAGTTGGGAAAACAAACAAGTATTACTGACATCATTGAAAGGATTAAGAGACTGAAATGAAGTTGGGCTAATCGTATTCTAAAAATGATAATAGATGGACATTTGAATTCTTAAACAGGATTTTATGAGGTTATAAAAGACCTAGAAAGTGACCACATGTGAGATGTGTGGATAAAATAGTGTGTTGTGGACAAGAGAGGCTAGAGATTGGAGAAGGTGGATTGAAACTTGGAGTGAGCTTAATTCAGCATGGATCAATAATGGTTGAAAATGATGATGTGATGGACCTGAAGAATAGTATCACAATTCTATTAAATTTTTCAGTGGTTCTGTTATATTATGAAAATGATATGTAGAACAAATAAAAGAAATATTTTGATCATGTTTTGAATAATGATAACAAAAAGTGGACAGATATCCAATTTAATGAAAATAAATACCATTCTTTGTAATTTTAAAAATGGAAGACAGCAAATCCTGATGAAATGCTTGAAGAAGTTTAAAATTGTGGTAATGACATGTTACCTTTAAAAATATTGGAAATTTTTAGGAATGTATGGATTTGTGAAGTTGTGCCACTTGATTTTAAGGATGTTTTCCTTATTTCAATTTTTTTTTTTTTTTTTAAAGTAATAAATTGCATTAAATATTATGGAATATCATCCATTATAGCAGAAATATTTTCATGGAACAAAAGAATGATTTATATATTTCTTTTATTGATTTAGGCAACTAATTGAACAGGGTTTATGTCTTTGTTTGAAATGTTATCCACCAAAGTTTATTTATAATATACTGTTGTGTGTGTGTGATGATTTTTCATAAAATTATTTCATTTACATCATTGAAGAATTAATAGTTTGAATTTTGTTTCATGTAAAATATAAAGTATTTTATAAGTTAAATTCATGAAGTTAATAATGTGATGATCAAATTGAAGCATGTAAATAGGAAAGTGATATATTTTTTTTTTTTTTATAGGCCAAGAATTTAGACTTGTAAAAATTTTATAATTTTACATGAAGCAAACTTCGAGCTATTAGTAAATAGAGAAAAGAAATAATAATAGATTACTGAGATGGGAACTGGAAACAAATAAATGATAATAATATAATAAAGAAAAATTGAAAATATTCTTAAAAGTAAACAATTCTGAGCAATGTATTAAATTATATAAGCTGAAATGTGAATAAAATAATGAAGTTTTCTTGAGTGATTTGTCATCTTTAATAATTTCAGAACAAATTTTACCATTGCATTCCATTTGTGAATTAGATAAGAAAATGGTTGTTCTATTCTCACCTCTTTTTTTTTTTTTTTTTGACATTTAAATAATTATGAAAAACTGAAATGGGAAGTTTTTTTCATTTTATTCATTAACAAACAAAACTATTATAAATTTATTAATCTCAGAGCATCATTATTTTTAACATTTATATTTAACTAGTGAAAAACATATCCTTTAAAATATTCCTACAAAAAAGTTGTTTTTTGAATTTTAACTTCAAGCTTATTGGCATTTTTATTGTATTAGTGAAAATATGAAACTTCATCCAGTATGTACTTTATGAATCATTTCAATTAAAGTATTGCAAGATGAGTCAAAAAATACATTCCTTTAACAAATTTATTCTTTTGAATTTTAACTTCAAACTTATTAGCAATTCAAATGTAGTCTTAAATATATTTTTAACTTTTTTTTTTTTTTAATGATGATTATGTTTTTTTTTTAAATCAATCTTTTAGTGTAAATAGCTTTGATTAAATGGTGCTTGTCTTATAGATAAAGATGCCGTTCGATGGCGCCATTTTCACGCTAAAACTATAAAATATGAACATTCCCGGGGCGTTGATTTTAATCATTTTGATGTGTTTTTTTGTAATGCGAAAATAAAAACAAAACAAAATCGTCTTTTTTAAATATTATTTTTTATTAACGTTTACAAATTAAATGATAATAATAAATAAAATAAACAAATTACAATTTGATTCGTGTTTTTTATTTTGCTTTATTAGAAAAATCAATTTTCTATCGTATATTTTTTACTGGGGTTACGGCTTTACAACTATTTTTACTTCATATAGAATGACAACAAAAAGTAAAAGTTGTTACAGTTAGGTTTAGGTTTAGTGTTCTGTTGTTTGTAATGCTAAAATAAAAAATATCAAAATCGTATTTTTGTAAATAATTTTTTTTAGTAACATCTATAAAATAAATGATAACAATAAACGTAAACTATATTCAACAAAGTATAACTGTAGTCGGAGAAAAGAAAAAAAATAAACACTTTTTTAAACAACAACAAACACATATAAATGTCTTCTTTACTTATTAACCATGTTTATAATATATGCTTTTTATGAAATTTACAAAAAAACTTGCAGGAATGTACTTTTCTTACTGGATATTTTTGTGTTACCCCTGTTTTTTACTTCAAAAATATACACACGGTACAATCTTATTTGTCTTGTGGAATGTTACGAACAGTACGTTACTTGACGCATTACCTAATTCCAACTCACTTTACACATATATCTTGTCAACATTTTGCCAATTAAAACTTCAATACAGTATGTTGTAAAAAGTCTAATAATTATTACTTTACAAAATCTGAACATTTCAATACTTTAAAATAAAATAAAAATCCAATGAAAACAACATTTCCATCCAATTCAAAAAAACACACCCTCTCACCAAGCTGTAACCATTTTATAAACTGTGCGAATTCGGAAAATGTATTTGCTGAGATGCGACATACATGCTGTACTGCGACGCGACATAGCGGCCTGCAATCTGTAGCACAACAAAAAAATTGGATTATAGAAATCGCAGGTTTGAATGTGTCGGCCGCGGAAACTGCATTTTTATGTGTCTTAGCATGAAAACAGCGCCATAGAGCGGTGTCTTTAGCTATAAGACTAGTACCGATTAAATAATAAGTGGATTCATTATATGTCAGAGAAATGCTTTATCATAACAATCATTGAAAGAAAAGAAGATAATTTGTCTGAAGGTTTGTAATGATGGTATATTATAAGATGTGATATGTTGGATTATTTCCATCATTTATGAGTGAATGTTGAATGTATAGAAAATTTTAAACTTTCCAAATACAAACAACTTATTAGTAATAACATACAAATAGACAATACAAGTTAGTAATTACATAACGTTTTGAGTAGTAGTATTCTCCACTCTTCTTCAGATGTTGCTGGCCTACATGCACAGCGACAATATTCGCTTGGAGGTTGAACCTTTAGATTCTTGAATATCGAATTTAAGGCAAACGCTCTACCCACTGAGCTATTCTGTCAAAGGCAATATATAGTAGAAATTTGATATATTTATATATGAGGGTTGGTTCATATCCTCCTGAGTCCTTCAATATTTTTTTTTTTTTTTTATGAGGCTGATTAGTTTGTTTTTTTTTCCTAAGAGCAATGTATGGAAGCCTCTAATTAATCTTGCTCATAGGGAAAAAAAACTAATTAGCCTCATAAAAAAAAAATTGAAGAACTCAAGAGGATTTGAACCAACCCTCATATATAAATATATCAAATTTCTACTATCTGTTGCCTTTGACAGAATAGCTCAGTTGGTAGAGTGTTTGCCTTAAATTCGATACTCAAGAATCTAAAGGTGCAAGTTTAACTTCTAAGTGAATATTGTCACTGTGCATATAGGCCAGCAACACCTGAAGAAGAGTGGAGAATAATACTACTCAAAACTTTGTGTAATTAATAACAAGTTGTTTGTATTTGGAAAGTTTAAATAAAGTTTAAAATTTTCTACACATTTAACATTCACTCATAAATGATGGAAATAGTCCAACATATATCTTAAAAGAAGATATTTTTTTTTTTTAGGAAAGGCAATGATAGCAATATAACAAAGACTGATTTATAATCAGTGCTTTACTTGCATAGTTATTGAAAATGTTAAGCATAAACTAGAAAAATTTTGTAATTTTTTTATGCTAAATATCAATATCTTGAATTTTTAGTTGTAAACATTTTATGATTTTCAATCAGTCTTAAAATTTATTTTTAGATAAACTTTTAATTCTGCATGCATTATACAATAATTATGATTTATCCAGATATTTATGCAAATATAACAAGTTTAGCATTATTTTTTTAACTACTTCGATGTACAATAATAATAATTTTTTTTTAATGCGTATGTATTATAAAATTATGTAAATAATTTGTTTTATTTGCTTAGGATGGATTAGTAGATGATCATCCTGTTTGGGCAGTAATTTATTATTGCATTAGATGTGGTGATTTACAAGCTGCACTGAAAGCTGCAAATATTACCTCGTAGGTACATTTTTTTTAATTTTATATTTTGATTTACAAATGTTACCAATTACATTTAATAGTGTTTTTATGCATTGAATGTTTATATTCTGTGTGTATATATATATATATAAAGTATCAATACAAATGCACAATTTATGTTTTTAGGCATCAGCTGGCAGAATTTATTGGCTATCTCCAAGAATATATAAGTAATGAAGGTCGAAGGTAAATATACTTAGATAGTACTTTTTTTTTTATTATGGCTTTTTTTATTATTATTATTACTATTATTATATAACTCTGATTCAAAAGATTTTCATTTCATGACTATTAAAACTGCAATAATCAATCTTTTCCCATTCTCTAATATAAATTTAAATTGTTAATAATTGTTCTAATTTTTATTTTTCTATGCTCATTCGAATTCTTTAACATATAAATATAAAAATATTAATATGTATTTGTGTACGAAGTGTGAAATTTACTTCCCAGAATGCACCTTTACGAAATATACATGTGGAAGTGTACATTAGTGGCTACTATAGTCTTCAAACTAGTCCCCTTATGCATCTATATACTTATTAAAATAGTGTTCCCATTTTTGGAAACACATCTGGAACTCAGTTCAGGAATACTGTTCAGCTGTCTCACTTTCTTTAGATATCAGTTATAATAGAAAATCTTCGTCTTTTCAGTGTAGTTTTTAATTTTGGAAATAACCAGCAATTACAAGGAGCTAAGTCGGGTAAAGAAGCAGGATGGTCTAGTTATGTAATTGATTTTTTGGCCAAAAAGTCTTGCTGTTTCTGTTCTTTGGTCAAAATGTGATGCGCAAACTTTGCAGAAATCTTTCTCATGCCCAATTGTTGATTTAAAATTAACCTGTTTCTCGATTAATCTGCAAGTCTTCAGCTATCAATCTCACCCTTAATCGTATGTTGGACTATATTGCATCTTGCACTTTGTTAATATTAACATCAGTCATTGTTACTATCTGTCCACCTTATCTTGCACTTCGTTAATATTAACATCAGTCATTGTTACTATCTGTCCACCTCTAGGATCATTCTTTACATCTTCCTCACCGATTTTTGAACCTCTTATGACATTCAAACGCTTCATAGCATCTTCCCCATATGCCAGTTATAACTATTCGGTAGCATATTTATCAAAATTTGATATTAATATGTTGCTCAAAAAATGATGACTTATTTTTATGCTAAACTGTATGCGTGGATATTTATTATCTTTATAGCTAACTAACAATTAGCTTTTATCAGCTTAAAATTTGCACATATGTTAGCTTAAACATGTTCAAACATGACGACTCTGATTTTGATACAAGTAACTCCACATAGCCATTCCGGAAATTAAATTGTCACAGCTTGTATATTTGCAGTATTTTTTTTAGTATTGGAAGTATTTTGTATTGCTTTATAATTTTTTAACTCATGATTGTCATATTTAATTTTAAGTTTGTTTATTATACTGGAAATCTATCCATTTATCTATATAATCTTAAATCTTAAGAAAGTTACTATTTTTTTAATTGAATTTCTTTTTTATTCTCTATATCTATATATATTTAAATAAAATTTCTGAAGAAATGAATAAATTTATTAAAATTTTAGATTTTTTTTTTTAAAAGTTTTTCTTTATTCAATTTTTCTACATTATTTTTTGGTATAATAAAATGTAAGAAATCAATCTTATTTATTAATACAGAAAGAAATTTTAAAATATTGTTTATTACTTATTTATTTTTTATAATGCCAATACTAAAAATATATGATGCTAGTAGAATATAAGCTCTCCTTGGTGGAACCATCATTCCTCTACCATAAGTTTGATATTTTTCATGAAAAGTTAAAAATCAAAAAAATATATAATATATATTTGAAAATGTGAAATAATATAATTTATATAGAAAACATATTTTCAACAAGTGTGATCAATGCAAATATTCTGTAATAAATTAAATTAGAGATAACTGCAAATATCAATGAGAAAATCAAATGGCATGAAAATAATGAGCTTGAAAATATGAAAATACTGTAATTTATTTAGAAATTACAACAAACAAATATTGCCAATAAGAAATTAAATTACCAATGATGAGAAGCAATTTCTTCCAGAATGTTTGCAGTGATGGCACTTAATGAAAATATGTATTTTTGTATTTTTGATTTTTTTTATGAACATTATGAAACTTATCAATTAATAACTTTTTTTTAGTTATATTGATATGTGGATAGTGACTCCATCAACAGTTAGAACATAAACTTTACTAGCATCAAACATAATTTGTTTTTGTTTTTAAAGAAATATACTTTTTTTAGTTTAAATTTAATTTCTGCTTGCTTTACTTTTTTTTTTTTTTTTAATAAAATCTTCAATCATTATTTTTTTAAAATATAAACCAATTTATTTTACAAAAATAAGATTTATTATTTTGTAATTACTGTCAAATTTAAGTTTTTCCTAAGCTATCAAAATTATTAACTGATGCACTATTTTCCCATGAAATTACTGTAAAAATAACTATCCTAATTTGTCTTTTTTATTTTCCATTTGACAAATATAGATTTAATTTCATCGCAATCTTTAAAGATCAATTTTAATGCTTACATCAATTTATGACTACTGAATTGTCCAATTTCTGATATTTATCTAGGGTTCATAAATATTTATAATAGATAGTATAATTTGAATATTTCTAATATAATACAATGTTAAGTACTTTAATCCTAGTCACATTCAAATGTTTGTTGTTTGTTTTTTTTTTTAATTTAAATAATCATTACAAAATCTCTAGTTTAATAAATGATTAGTAATAATCATTACGTGTTTATCAAAAAGTTGGGAGTGGAGTAAATTGACACTTGAAAATAAAAATGAGACAATTTGCTCTACTTGTCTTTTATTGTATCTTTATTTATATGAAATTATTTGTGAAATAAAAAAGAATGGAGAAATATGGAAGTATCTATAAAAAATATATTACGCATGGGAGAAAGAGAAATATAAATAGCCATGTGTGTGTGCTGAAAATCAAATATATTAATCTTTAACTTCGATTAAAGTATATATCTGTGCTAGAGAAAATCTCTAGTTTAATAAATGATTAGTAATAATCATTATGTGCTTATCAAAAAGTTGACAATGTAAAAAGTTGAGAATGGAGTCAATTGATGCTTGAAAAAAAAATGAGACAATTTTCTCTACTTATATATTCTTCATGTAGTAAAGATATATACGAGAGATGATGACCTGGCCCAACTGATGAGTGCTGGTTCAGCACAAAATGCATCTTGGGGGTTATTTGTCTTTTATTGTATCTTTATTTATATGAAGTTATTTGTGAAATAAAAAAGATGGAGAAATATGGAAGTATCTATAAAAAAATATATTACGCATGGAAGAAAGAGAAACATAAATAGACGTGTGTGTGTGCTGAAAATCAGATATATTAATCTTTAACTTGGATTAAATTATATATTTGTACTAGAGAAAATCTCTAGTTTAATAAATGATTAGTAATAATCATTACGTGTTTATCAAAAAGTTGATAACGTAAAAGCTAGGAATGGAATAAATTGATGCTTGAAAATAAAAATGAGACAATTTGCTATACATAAATATTCTTCATGTAATAAAGATATATATGAGAGATAATGACCTGACCTAACTGATGAGTGCTGGTTCAGCACGAAATGCATTCTTGGGGGTTATTTGTCTTTTATTGTATCTTTATTTATATGAAATTATTTATGAAATTAAAAAGAGTAGAGAAATAAGGAAGTATCTATGCAATATTTTTTGTTGTTTTTGTTTTCTGACTGATTTCATCACTATTGTTAATGAAAACTGCATTTATCAGCTTCAAAATATAGTCTATGGGATGGGGGAGATAATTGTGTATTCTTTTATGCCATAAAACTCCTATCATTAAAAAAATATCACTTATCTAATCAATAAAAAAAAAATCTAGATATATTTAGACAAAATTATTTAAAAATTTAATTGCAACACTTTATTTATTGATATTTCGAAGGTAAAAGGGATCATTTGCAAGAATTTAAACACATTAGACTATTATCACTTTTTTCCCTAAGGAAATGTATTGTTACAGATGAGATTACATATGATTTCACCAGATATACAAACAAATTAAGATTAAAAGTTCATAAAATTTATGTGAAAGGAAATCATTGTTTTAGATGTTTTCAAATTATTAGTAAAATATTCAGAACTATACAAAGCAAACTATGAATTATTCCCTAAAGTCCATCTAATGTTGGCGATTTGATGCTAAAAATTTATGCAAAAGAAAAATCAAAATTAATTTCTGATTATTCTTAAATTATGATCAAAAATGTAAAACCCATGAACTAAGTATGATGGTTAAATTCTGAATAAATAAATGTCAACAAAAAATAGTGTGGAACTCTGGTGTGGTAGAAAGTTTATAAAGATATTGCCATAATAGTCAGCAAAATATATATACACCTGGGTCTCGTTTTATGCGGTAAATAGGTTCCTCAGAAAACGCGCACAAAAGAAATTGCACAAAAATAAATATAATTTACCTTGAAAAATGGGGGATAGGTTCCCGTAATTTTCAGAAATTGGCATAAAAGCAAAGCAACAAGGAAAAATTACTTTAAAATTCGCATTACAAAAATAAGGAAATAAAGTATGACTAATAAAAAATTTCAAATATATGAAAAAAATTAATATAAGACAAACTTTTTTTATTAACTACAGTATTTAATTTTACATTTTTTCATACATATTATAATCATTACCACTATTTTACAATATGGGTTTGTTTGTGAACTAGTAAGAAATCAGATTCGTGACATTTGTACAACTAGCGCCATTTCCAATCATGTACTGTTTCTGTATTAAAAAAATGAAATCGCAATCAAAACAAAAAGATTAGACATTATTAGAAAGATTATTTTCAGTTTATAAAATCAATAAAATCTTCGTTATTATTTATTTTAAAAATCTAAAAAAATATTTATTTCTGTTAATATCTAACAAAATATGTTTTAAAATTTTTGAATATTTATTGTGATATTTTTATACATATGTATAAATCTATTATTATTATTATTTACTCATTAGTATAAGTAGGTTGTTTACATAAAGGTAAGATTCTAAATACAGCTTATGACCATATTAACGTAAACTGCTAATATAACATTATATTTTTGAAAGATAAAATAAGTATTTGAAGTCAAAATAAGTTATTAATAATTTAAATTTCTTGATATCTAATAAATATAGTGAATTATGAAGGATATTAAGAAGAAACATGAATCGCATAACTTCAAAATTGCATTAAAATAATCCATATAAAATGAGGCCCAGATGTATACAGAATGATATAAAGCTATTCTAATAGAATTTTAGTAATGAAACTAAATGGAAACTATATATCTAAAACATTTACCAATAACAAGTAAATATATGAATTTTATCAAAAGACAAAGCTCTAGAAACAACTAAATCATATGAAATTATCTTGGAATGAAGGATATGAATGCTGTGATACTAAGAGAAAGTTTAGATTACTCTTTACCTAGGCACTAGAAATGAAAAGATATTTGATAGAAATTTGCTATAACCATAAATGTGATGATACTAATAAATATTTAAGTTTTTTTTTACTATCAATAAAACTATAACCAAAAATGAAAGTTGCCTATCCCCTTTTTCATATTATTAATTTCAATTGTTATTTAGTTTTGAAGAATATGATATATTTTGAATATTTATATTTTTTCTGTAAACTTCATGTATTTCAGCCAATTTTTTTTATGTTTAGTGGATTTACATAAGTAGAATAACATCTATATCTCATCAGAAGATAACTATATTAACATAAAAAGGAATTAACTAAATTATATTCTAATAAATAAAAGATAATAGAAACATAATTAAAGTGCTAAAGTATACCCTGATGCTTTCTGATTACATTTTAGTAGTGACCATCTTTAACTTAAAGTTGAAAATAGTTAAGATTTGCTAAATCATTATTAAGTATAGAAAAATATGTTTTCTAAATAGAAACAACACTAAAAAAATAAGGCAGTGAATCAAAATACAAGTAACATTAATAAGCAATAAGATAAAAATAATCTAAATTGCTTAATCTGAATACCAAAGTGATGAATTAAGCACAATAGATCCATTCAAATAATCAAATTGAGATTTTTCTTTTTAAAAAAGTAATCCACGTGAATGAAAGGAAAACTTTTAAGATTGATTATTTGTAGATATATATATTCATACATTAACAAAAGAAATAATTAAAGTAAAAGGAAGATGTTTAAATGCTAATTGTGTGAATACAGATCAGTTAAGAAAGAGTTGTAGCTTCAGCAATTGTATAAAAAAAATTGAGGAAATCATAAATAAATATCAGATATATTGAA